>JAXCGZ010018896.1:147500-152500 GCA_037179515.1 Halocaridina rubra
CCAACTCCAATCCGTCTGTGTCCACCCCCATTCGAATGGGGATCAGTAGTGACACTTAAAATAGCTTCAACAACAAAACAAATGTAGTGCTTTTTTGTTTTGTTAAGGTAATAAGTGTACATGGGAACATGTGCACACAAGCAAATGTAGTGTTTTTTGTTTTTGTTTTTTGTTTGTTAAAGTAATAAGTGTACATGGGGACATGTGCACACAGGCACTCCCTTTAATATACAAATGTTCGACTAGAGATTTTATATTTGACCATATTACAATTCATCTATAGGTTATCACTCTCATTTAATTCATAATTCATTCTTTATTGTACATGAAATAATTGCAGATGATATTTTCATAAGCTTTTGTAAAAGTTGAATATTTGCTAATCAATTATTCTCTGCATAAAGAGATATAGTGAAAGTAGATTATCAGAATATGGTGATGATGTAATATTAATCTACAATTATAGCGTAAATAGATACAGTGAAAGTAGATTATCAGAATATGGTGATGATGTAATATTAATCTACAATTATAGCGTAAATAGATATAGTGAAAGTAGAATAGCAGAATATGATGATGATTTAATATTAATCTATAATTATAGCGTAAATAGATATAGTGAAAGTAGAATAGCAGAATATGATGATGATTTAATATTAATCTATAATTATAGCGTAAATAGATATATTGAAAGTAGAATATCAGAATACGATGATGATGTAATATTAATCTACAATTATAGCGTAAATAGATATATTGAAAGTAGAATATCAGAATACGATGATGATGTAATATTAATCTACAATTATAGCGTAAATAGATATATTGACAGTAGAATATCAGAATATGATGATGATGTAATTGCAGAGTGCACAAGGCTTAAGGACTTCAGACCTCTTGGCCTGAGCTACTTTGAACTTTGTGTGCACTTTTGCAACCCAGAGAACTTATATCCTGTACTTAGTGTATACCCAACGTTGAAAATGTAATTCTTTCACCCTCTTCTCCGTCTACATCTTTTCCCACATTTATGTGGGGTCGAAGTTTCTGGTCAGTTTTCTCCATTTATTTCTGTCCCATACCTCATCACCCAACAAACCTTTGGACCTCAGATCATCATTGATGCGGTCCATCCACCTATGCTTTGGTCTCCCTCTCCTTCTACCCTGTATATCCATTTCCATCACCCTCCTCCCAACATACTGTTCATCCCTTCTAGCGACGTGACCATACCATCTTAGTCTACTTTCTTGTATATTATCTGATATTTCTATAACTTTAAAAAAAAAAAAAAAAAAAAAAAAAGAGGGGTGGAGGGAATACTCTCTCTCTCTCTCTCTCTCTCTCTCTCTCTCTCTCTCTCTCTCTCTCTCTCTCTCTCTCTCTCTCTCTCTCTCTCTCTCTCTCTCATATGCCTTTTTATATACATAAGCCACTTTTCCCCTTATAAGGTGAGTGGCTGAGTAAAGGAATAATGCTCTGACTTTCTGGGAAGAGAAAGTACAGAGAAGGGTTCTTTCATTCCCTTCGCTCCGCCCCACTTAGTCTACTCTTACGACACGCAGGGGAACATGGAGGAAGTATTCTAACCCCCTCCCTCAAGAGCTCATATGTATGTATATGTGTGTACATGTGTGCATGTATGTGTATATGTATATGTATGTGTATATGTATTTATATGTATATATGTATGTATATGTGTATATGTATATGTATGTGCATGTCTATATGTATCAATAATTACTACTTTTGATTCATAACTCTATCTATATACAAAAGCTGTAGTAATGATGATGGTAATAATAATAATAATAATAATAATAATAATAATAATAATAATAATAATAATAATAGTAATAATAATAATGATAATAATAATAATAATGATAATAATAATAATGATGATGATAATAATAATCATGATGGTGGTAGCAATGGTTGTGATAATAGTGATAATGGATTAATTGACGTAATTCTCTCTCACGTACATAATTTGAAGGGTGGAGAGGGGGAGAGGCTTTCAGTCTTTCTCTTTCTTTTCCTTCCAAATTTATCCTCCATTATATGGCACTGTGTTTGTGTGTATGTATGTATGTATGTTCAGGTTTATATGTGTACGTATATGCAATTAAGTACATGCACTTTCCTCTGCTGTGTTACCCTCAGATGACAATGATGTGTATGAGTATGCATGGATGTGTCTTTATCTGTAGTAAGGACGAATAACTCCTTTTGCTGAAATGAATACCACAAACTCTCTCTCTCTCTCTCTCTCTCTCTCTCTCTCTCTCTCTCTCTCTCTCTCTCTCCTCTCTCTCTCTCTCTCTCTCTCTCTCTCTCCTTGATATGTATGGCTATGAAGCCCCAGTGGTGTTTCTATTGCTCATCTAATTAATGCATGCATATATATATATATATATATATATATATATATATATATATATATATATATATATATATATATATATATGTGTGTGTGTATGTATGTGTGTGTATATATATATGTATGTACCTACTTATTATTCTAACCTGAAAATTGTATTCTATATCTGCTTCAAATTGTCTGCAGTAGTACGGAATTTAAATGATAGCACTCAACAAGGGCTATTGAAAATATTGTCACAATGATTACTCTTCAAGTACTCTTCAATTATTACACTATATTTTATTATAAATTACTTGCTATGATATTTTAAATTAATTGCAAATTCTATTAGTATGTTATTTATACATAACCACATAGATTGTAATGTTATCAACTGCAATATGACTGGGAGTGCCCATGTGCACATGTCCCCATGTACAGTTATCTGAATAAATAAATAAAAAAAAAATTAATCTACAATTATAGCATAAATAGATATATTGAAAGTAGAATATCAGAATACGATGATGATGTAATATTAATCTACAATTATAGCGTAAATAGATATAGTGAGAGTAATCAGAATATGATGATGATTAAATATTAATCTACAATTATAGCGTAAATAGATATATTGAAAGTAGATTATCAGAATATGATGATGATTTAATATTAATCTACAATTATAGCGTAAATAGATATATTGAAAGTAGAATATCAGAATACAATGATGATGTAATATTAATCTACAATTATAGCGTAAATAGAAATAGTGAGAGTAGAGTATCAGAATATGGTGATGTAGTCAGAATCTACAAACGCAGGTAAATCTTTTAAGAGGAATGATAATATATATATATATATATATATATATATATATATATATATATATATATATATATATATATATATATATATATATATATATATATATATAAAAGATATATGTGTGTATTTTACTTTAAATTGCATAGGAATATTTGTTATCGTTATTTTGTTTACATATGTGTTAACCAATTTATTGACCTATTTTGTTTATTATAGAAAGGAAATGCTTGAAAATGTTCTTGTCACATTATATACATATAATCTCATACTTGCATATATACATACATATATGTATATATATATATATATATATATATATATATATATATATATATATATGTATATATATATATATATATATATATATATATATATATATTTACTTGCCTTTATATATGAATATATACTTGTATGCATGGATACATACACATCCATGCATCATGCTTTCACGCATGCATGCATACATACATATACCCTATGTAGAGTACATTTCAAGCTTACACACACACACATTGTATACATTCATTTCATACTTGCCTACATACACACATATTTACCAGCATACGTACACATATATTTACTTATATGCATGCATACAGAGAGAGAGATAGATAGATAGATAGTGATAGACAGACAGAGAGAGAGAGAGAATATAACTGTACAAACGTACGCACAGTTATCCAATAGCGTGTGTCCCTCGCTCATTCACCCATCACCCGCGTGATAGCGTTTACCCATTGGGTATTCAGCCCACATGGGCCACGACACCCATTATGTGAGGACAATAGACACGTGATGGCCCATCCATACCCCATGACTTGCCTCAATGGGTGTCATATTTCTACTTAATTATATTAATTTATTAAATTTATTCATCAGTTCGCTTGATGTTTATTGGATATTTTCTTTCTATCCAAATTTATTATTTTATGTGTTTATAATATTTTATATATATATATATATATATATATATATATATATATATATATATTGTTTTATTTATTTGTGTGTTTCTTTATGTATTTTATTTCCTTGTATATATCCTATCGTATTTATATTTATGTATTAATTTGCATTTTTACTATCATATTCTTTTTTATTTATTTATTTATATTTATCATTATTATTATATTTATACTGATTGATGTATTTCTTGTTGTGTTTCTTACTCTGTTTATATGTTCATTAATATGTATATTTATCTATTATTATTTTATTTACCTATTTCTAAAGTTATTCATTAATCTCTCTCTCTCTCCTCTCTCTCTCTCTCTCTCTCTCTCTCTCTCTCTCTCTCTCTCTCTCATTCTGCCCCCTGCTGTTGACTTCCTTGGTATGTCATGTGCATGGCCCCTCCCAAGGTCATTCGTTGGTTCCATGAAATCTAATTTAATAGTCATTTGAGCTCTGTAACCCAGGCACGAGGGATCAGAGCAGCTCAACTTGGTGCCGATCCCATACCCCTATCATATGAGAGGGACGGTATCAGGAAGAGCATTGATCAGCAGGTTTGTTAGACACAGCGACCCCATTTGCTTATGAGAAAAGCTGCTGAAAAATTTTTAAGTAATCTCTGTGAACTATATGCATAGATTCATACTTACATATATAGATACATACATATATTCATATATGCTCATATACATACCTACAAACATATATATATATATATATATATATATATATATATATATATATATATATATATATATATATATATATATATATATATATATATATATGTTTGTAGGTATTTATATGAGCATATATGAATATATGTATGTATGAATCTATATCTATATCTATA
>JAXCGZ010018896.1:162500-165000 GCA_037179515.1 Halocaridina rubra
GGCTTCGGCCCTGTTTGTTGCAGATCCACCTCTGGGTAATGAAAGTAGCTCCGGCTTCCATGGCTTCTCTGTAATGATTAGCCCGAATTCTGTCAACAACGCGAATAGTTTCAATGTCTCCAACTTTGAAAGCCATATGGGCAAGCCAATCAACTAACTAAAGCTGGAAAACTGTGTAGAACAAAGTTAGAATATAAATTAACATTTTCAGCAAATAGCTTTCTCCCGAGCTCCCCAGCAAAAGGCTATGTCCACCTTGTGTTCTCTTTTGGCTTAGAGTTTCTCAGCCTCATCTCTTTTTACACCATCCTTTTATTGTACAGGCTTGGGACCGTCCTTATTTCAGCTGACTTTCTCCCCCAGGTCTTTATAATGAGATCAAGAAACAGAATTCCGAAGCCAATTTCGTATGAGTTGAAATCATGAGAGTCACCTTTTCTAATTAGTGGTAATTAAGAGTTAATTAGGAGAAAAAAATTTCATTAAAACATGAGAATTGCTGGTGATTTGATACTCCTTATCAAGATTGTTTGGAGGTTGGTGGCTATTGTTTGTTCACTTGTATTTGCATTTTATTTATTCCAATTATCATTAATTAATTTGCTTTTTTATCCATGTTCTCGATTCCTTCTAAAAGGACCAAAGAAAATTTAGAATTCAGTTATCTTTGCTGGAAAAACTTTTAGAAAGGGATATATTGGCCCCACTGGCTTTCTATTCAAGTGATTTATCTTGAAAAGACTAGTACCTTAATGGGAGAAGCTTTCTCTATTCACTCTTCGAAGGAGATATATTTGAACATCCTGTCTTGGAATCTTGTGTAAAATATACATTCGTTTTTTATGCCAACCTATCTATCTATACATACATACATACATACATATAATACATACATACATATATACATTCATTTATACATACATACATACATACATTTATACATACATACAAACATATATTTTCTCACCTATCTCTCCATACGCCTAAGTAGATAGTTCTCTATCTGTTAGTCGGCTGACCATGTATGAAGCTCCATACGCCTCTGTCCATTACATTATGGCCAGCCATGCGTTGCTTGAGCAAAGAGGTTTTCTTCCAGTGTCTTGCTAGGAATATATATATATATATATATATATATATATATATATATATATATATATATATATATATATATATATATATATATATATACATGATTTGCGATCACTGCAACTGGCCTTAAAAAAGTTCTCTAAAATCTTGATTTTGTGATTTCTTAAGTAGAGTTGGGATTAATGAAAATGAATATAAGGGAGGGCCTCTACGAAGTTAGCCTTAAGCTAGTAATAATAATAATAATAATAATAATAATAATAATAATAATAATAATAATAATAATATATTAATAATAATAATAATAATAATAATAATAATAATAATAATAATAATAATAATAATAATAATAATAATAATAATAACAACAATAATAATTCCCGACAAAAGTGCATACAAAAGTTGTCACAGACATGTTGCCAGATATTATGTGTGTATTTATTCCCTCACACATCATGTGCACTAAGGTTGGTAATCAAATACTCATATATGCTCATGGCTTGGCAACAATTCAGCCACTGGGGGAACAACCAATTCAACTCAATGCCGGTCCCTAGAGTTAATCAGTGAAAAGCATTGGTATAAAGAACGGTGTTTGGCCAAATAAATGAACCAAAACCAAGCATTAGTTTCTTCTCATTTACTACTACTACTACTACTACTACTACTAATACCTCTCATTGATATTTCATTTACCGCTGCTTATATATATTTTCATATTAACCCTTGCTGGGGTGGTTCTTTAGATAAAAGAATTTAGTAGCTGTAGTAGTAATAGTATTAGTAGTAGTAGTAGTAGTAGAAGATCAATAGATACATGCATGGCTAAGTATATCGGCAACCTGTGCAAGCTAGGAAGATAAGGTTACATTTAGTATTTTATAGTATTAGTAGTAGTTGTAGTGGTAGTAGTAGTAGTAGTAGCAGTAGACAGAAGTAGCACTGGCCATGAGTGTTCTATGTAAGTTAAGGAGAGACATGGTAAAGACTGCACACACAATGGAGTTAAATATAACATCAGCCAATAAGGAAAATTTTTAACTGGCCAAAAATATTTACTACTCATTCTATTTGTGTCTGTCTATCTATCTACCTATCTCTACAAACGCACACGCACAAAGAAACACACACACAGACACACACACACATATATATATATACATATATATATATATATATATATATATATATATATATATATATATATATATATATGTGTGTGTGTGTGTGTGTGTGTGTGCGTGTATGTTTGTGTGTGGATGTGTGTGTGTGTATTTCTTGTGCGCGCGTGTGTGTAGAGATAGGTAGATAGATAGACAGACACAAATAGAATGAGTAGTAAATATTTTTTGTAAGTTAAAAATTTTCCTTATTGGCAGATGTTATATTTAACTCCATTGTGTGTGCA
>JAXCGZ010018896.1:180000-182500 GCA_037179515.1 Halocaridina rubra
AGTGTAAAAATGTGTAATAATAGCAGTAACAATATCTTCACTACGACTACCACTACTACTACTGCCACTACGGCTGCTGTCAATAATAACAATAATAATAATAATTGTGAACTAATAATAATAATAATAATAATAATAATAATAATAATAATAATAATAATAATAATGATAATTGTGAAATAATAATAATAATAATAATAATAATAATAATAATAATAATAATAATAATAATAATAATAATAATAATAATAGTTGTGAACTAATAATAATAATTGTGAACTAACAATACTAATAAGCAACTACATAGGCATATAAATAATAGTTTACCTGCCTTTTATCCACTTATCCACTTTGCATAAGTGATAAAAAAGTGTCATATAATGATTTAAATTTTGATGGATCACTTTTATATTAACTTTTATTACCTTAAGTGAATACAGACAGGAGACATAACTATCACTTAAGTAAGTGCCATTTTATCGTTATTTTAGACTGTTAGTTATATTAAATCTTATACCGCTTACTTTTGGGACTTGAACCTGAGACCGGTATAACAGGAGTCCTCAGATCAGTGCACTTGGCCCCAGAGGTTATAAACCTTTATTTTCCATTACAATACAATGGGTATTCGTCAGCCAGAGCAAGCCCCAACCCCCCACTGTGGTGACCAACCACAGCAGTACCTGCCAGGAAACTGCTTAAACTCTCGGTCTTGGACCGGAACCGATCTTTCAACCTCGTGAATGTGAAGCCAGTGCGTTTCCACTGTACTAGCCAGCAGGCTAGTACAGGTTTGCATAGAGCACTACTGCACCTTTTGACCCTAAAGTTTTACCACTCAACCGACCCGTCCTCATTCTCCTCCTTAAAATAGACCGAGGTTAGTGAATATTATTATAATAATGCAATCGCATTCAAATTATCCCGTTGTTTGGCTGCTACTGCTAGGATTCAATCCAGGGACCGGTTGAACAGGAGTTCACAGCTAAATTATACGGCCTTCCACCTCTTTTGCTACACTTTGCATCGTCTTCTTCCTCCTTTCTCTCAATCTTATGTGAGTTTTAAAAGGCCTATTGTTGTAGTATTGCCTCTTCTTCTCTCTTTTTGTTTCTATTCTTTACCTCCCTTACATACCCCACATTCATTCGAATCTCTTATTATATTTATAATATTCTTCTGCCTTCTAATTGTCTCTTGTTTTCTCTGTACCTCTTTTAGCTTAATGCATTCCACTTCCTCTCTTATTACATTTATTAGAGTCTGCTTCTTCTTCCTCTTTGTCTCCATTCTGTCGTTTTTTTTAGATTCATACAATCGAATGCTTTTTTTTTCTTCTTTTTTTTTTCTTCCTTGATTTCTATTTCTTCATTAGCAAGACCAAAGCCCGATTGGATTTCATAAACGCATCTGACGCGGTTCTGTGTATGGTTAGGATCCCGCAAGGGATCCTAACCATACACAGAACCGCGTCAGATGCGTTTATGAAATCCATTTGTGTGTCTAGCTAACTAACAATATGGTATCCTAGCTTTACACTGTTTAAGAAATCGGGACTAAGCTTAAGTTACAACATTCAGCTTGGATGTCTAGATCAAGTTAAAGCTGAAGATGTCACGATCTCGCTCCATTTCCCTCAAACGTTTTTACGCTTTATTTGTCACTACTAGCCCCCATTTGGGGGTGGGCACTGACGGAGTGAAGCTTGGGGAATTAAGTCTAGACTCCATCCAAGCGCTCTGCCAAGAGCTCAAATGCAAGTCAGTCAAATCCCGAGTAGCGTATTCTAACCCCTCGGTGGCCTTGGTACCATTCTTTCTTACTAAGCTTAAATTACGACATTAAGCTTGGATGTCTATTCGACTTAGGGAGGAGAGAGAGAGAGAGATTTATTTTATTATTTTATTTTATTTTATTAATTTATTGCGCCAAGGCGTCAGACATTACATGAGTTCATACAAATAATGCTTCAAATAGATACAAAACCAAGAATAGAACATAGTTTACAGGGAGGTGTACACATTGATAAAACATTGCTGCATGCTAACACACAACTCACAGTATGGCAGCACAGAGTACATTATATACAAAAGTAAAGCTCAGAGAAACGCAGAATGCACAAACAGAATTATACAGCAACATACAGAAAATATATGTATAATTCAATATAATTAATGGCCACCAAAGTGAGGATAACGAGCAAGAATAACATCAAGGTTGTCATCATTAAGTAAAAATGAGCAGATCTGTATTAAGTTCTGACCTCGTGGTAAAACATCTCTCACTGTGGGGCACTGAAGTCAATAGTGGTCAAGAGTGTTAGCATTAGGACGTTCGCATAATTTACAGGAGGTGTACTGTGGCATATCTAGAGTCTGGGAGACCTGCCATAAAGGCCGATACCCCATTCTGAGCCGAGCACTAACTAGATTGTTTTTCCGCACCATTAACCCGCGTCTGCGATACTTGTAGCGACTGTGAAGAAAGTGATCATGGTGCT
>JAXCGZ010018896.1:195000-200000 GCA_037179515.1 Halocaridina rubra
ATAAAATAATTTTAAGTTAATTATTTTGCTTTCCAAAAGTTGGAAATTGAAGAAAGAGTATCTGGCAACTCCCAACAGTTCGCCTGTGACAGAAATATATGTGCCAGTCCCGTCGCTTTAGAAGTCAGTGGAACTTGTACAAGGTGTGAGGACGGGTAATATTCGCTCGTCGACTCGTCTGACATTCCCACGTGTTTGGATGTCCGTATGTTTGTTTACATTCTCTCCACTTAAGACATATCAAGTGGTATTGAGACCCCATTTTAGCCAGTAGAAAGTGGTCGATTTTGGTGGTGTTTAATCGTGTGCGTGTGTGTTTTCATAAAGTGCCCATTGGCATGGAAGTTAGAAAGTGTGCCAAAACATGTTGCCCTTAAGGTGGGATAGTAACAGTTACTACCGCTGTCACAGCTAATACTACTCTCACTACTATCATTCTTAAGAACTTGACCTCTGGGTTGTGTTCTTAAAAGTGTGAATTGGCATGGTAGTTGAAAAGTGGGCCCAAACATGGTGTCATGAAGGATGAATAGTTATTATCACTATCACAACTACTACTATTACTAATCACTACCATCATGGCTGTTAAATGGTCTTAAGCCTATATACATATAAGTGCGATCTAGTTCAGCTGTCCCAGAGATTGGTTAGTTATTAATAGTACCGCTACTCCTGCGGCTAACACTACTATTACTGCTGCTGCTGCTGCTACTACTAAAACTACCGCCATTACTATCGTTAAATGTTAGTACAAGTAATTATATATATGTGTGTGCTGTAGTTCTGCTGTTTTTGGCAATAGTGACAACAGCATTTTGAAAAAAAAAATTAAAAAAAAGTAGTTTCCATAAGATGTAACGGGTGGTTTTTTTTTTTAATCATACCAATGCTCGTGTGATATTAGTAGCGTTTTCTGGTGTTTCCAGGACCTAAAGGAGAAAACTGAAGTATTTAAAGCGTGAAAATTGGCTATTATGTAGATATTAGAAGGTAAGTAAGCCTAATTTTTTTGTAATATTATTATTGTTGTGGTTAAATAACATTTGTGGGTGCTAATAGACTATCACAGAGATGTGAAAAGCAAGAAAGGTCTCTAGTTATTATTATTATTATTATTATTATTATTATTATTAATTATTATTATTATTATTATTATTATTATAAAACAACAGTAAAGTGGGTGCAGACAGGCTATTATTTAAATTAAAGAAGCAAGACCCACGATTTTTTTTCATATATATATATATATATATATATATATATATATATATATATATATATATATATATATATATATATATATACATAAGTAAGCACAAACTGTTAGCCTACAATACTTAATAGTAAGGAATCCCATCTGTGAAACAACACAGTAAAAATAACGCTATATATCGGGGCCAGTTAGGACCCGAAATATAGCGTTATTTTTCTATGTGTTGTTTCACTGATGGGCTCCATTACTATATATATTTATAATACCAAGAAAAAATGGTAGATAAATGTTTACTTTTGGACGCAATTAGCTGTGTAGAAAAACTTTACGTAACCTAACCTAGGCATATTGCTGCAACCAAAGTCAGCCGGACGGAAGGAATATACTCTTCGTATAGTATACATTTTTTTTTTTAAGTTAACATTTAAGGTTAAAGTTTTGAATAATTTTTTTTTACTTGCTTTACCGTTTTCCGGTAATTACGATATGCCGGGTTTTTTTCCACGAGGTTAGGTTAGGTAAATAGGTTAACGTTCATGAAATGAAATTTATGCAGTGAATCTCCTGCCACGATTTTTTCGACTTTTTTTTGTATTATAAATAAAAAACAAAAATCAAGTGACTATAATCTATCGTGTATATAGATAAAATATTTTTTTTATATTTGAAGTAATCAATTTACTTGACACTTACGCCTTAGTCTATGTAAATGCGGACGTGGGATGGTTAGGTTGGATGAGGTTAGGTAAAGTTTCGGTAATTGTTTTGTATTATTTTTTCGGTGACATTGCTGTTGGCTAAAATATAATCGAAGTTGTATTTAAGTTGTGCGTATGTGTGTGAGATTTTCAGGGTCAGTAATGAAACAGTTACCACATGATATAAGGATAAGATATGGAAGAACCATTCATAGCCTAGTCATAATAAAAAAGCGATATTGGTATAGGCCTTCTTGCGCGACATCTATTAGATGAATATGATACCAAGTGATTTTTTTTTTCATTAGGTTTTCTGCGCAGTATCTGCGGGGGAGAGAGAGAGAGAGAGAGAGAGAGAGAGAGAGAGAGGAGAGAGAGAGAGACCAAAACTAGAATAGGAACCCAATGTCATATTAGGTGTTCAAAATGGAATTGAGGTACACGTTAGGTAACCGAAAAGTACATTTTGTATTCATATTATTATGTAATACCTACTAAGGTATTACATTAAGCGCAGATTTTACTCAACTGGGATCGAGGTACACCAGATGCCTGTTCTGAGAATGATCCATATATATATATATATATATATATATATATATATATATATATATATATATATATATATATATATATATATATATATATATATGAGTGTGACACCGGGACAGGCAGAAACTGCCCTCATCAATAAAGGCCCGGGCACGAGAAAATACCAAGACCAAGGAAAAGAAAAAGGTTAAGGACAAGGCAGAGATGAGGTAATGTCACACAAAGGAAAACTACAGGCAGAAAAAAAACAGTCAAAGTACAGAGGACCCAAAGATATGGAGGACTAGGCCCTGAGATGACGATATAGCTGCTTTTTGAAGGATGAATGGTCATAAGAATTAGGAAAGACAGAAGGAGGAAGAGAGTTCCAGAGTCTGGAGGTAGATGGGAAGAAGCAGCCACTGCACCGACCAATCTATATATATATATATATATATATATATATATATATATATATATATATATATATATATATATATATATATATATATATATATATATTGTACGTATGTATATATTGTATGTATCTTTTCATGCTTATGGTATAGGCTATATATGTATGTACTGATTAATTATTTAATTTATACCAATATAAAGACTTTATGAGAGTGTTCTAGCAAAGCTTAGGACTCATTAATTAGACAGGCAGTTACTTGCATCGGCAAAGCTTCTCAACTGAAGGTAACTGTACATGGGGACATGTGCACATGGGCACTCCCAGTCATATTGCAGTTGATAAACATTACAATATATTTGGTTATGTATAAATAACATACTAATAGAATTTGCAATTAATTTTTTGCTATGATATTTAAAATTAATTGCAAATTCTATTAGTATGTTATTTATACATAACCAAATAGATTGTAATGTTTATCAACTGCAATATGACTGGGAGTGCCCATGTGCACATGTCCCCATGCACAGTTATCTGAATAAATAATAAAAAAAAAATGAAGATGCCTAATGTCACACACCTTAAGAGCTTTGATATATATATATATATATATATATATATATATATATATATATATATATATATATATATATATATATATATATATATATATAGTAGGTTGGCTCATGACACCAGGACAGCTCCATGTTAAGTCATTCATCAGTTACGGTTCCTTTTTTTTATGCCTACATCAACACCGAATATTCTCGGATATTCCCTACGCATCTCTTCTTATCCCTTCACATCTGGCACTTCACAACACGCCCCATCTCTGTTTCTCATTACTTCATGTTTTATTCGTGCCCAAGCCCGATGAGGGAAGATTATTTTTTTTTTTAGCCCGCCCTGGTGTCACAGTCACTAACAAAAATAGTATATACTGTATATATATATATATATATATATATATATATATATATATATATATATATATATATATATATACGCACACATTCACAATGAAAGGGTGATAGTAACAGTACTATTGTCTACAATAAACTTTTGTTACCATCAGAGGACTCGAACTTGCGTCGCAAGTTACGGAATCATGTTTCCATACCGACAAAGCATTACAACCGACGAAAGTCGGATTATTATGACCTAATCAGATCAGGAAAACTATATATATATATATATATATATATATATATATATATATATATATATATATATATAAAGTCCACGTTTTAACTATAATAGGTTGATATAAATGACCGACGGGAAAAGTGCTTGCCTAATCTGGTTGGGTCATGATATTTCGACTTTCGTCGGTCGTAGTAGCCAAGTCGGTATGGTGGCATTATTCTGGAACTTGCAACGCGAGTTCGAGTTCCTTAATGGTCACAGAAGTTTTTCGTGAATAGTTGTGTATATATATATATATATATATATATATATATATATATATATATATATATATATATATATATATATATATATATATATATAT
This sequence comes from Halocaridina rubra, assembly GCA_037179515.1. Lineage (NCBI taxonomy): Eukaryota > Metazoa > Arthropoda > Malacostraca > Decapoda > Atyidae > Halocaridina > Halocaridina rubra. The sequence goes on from JAXCGZ010018896.1 coordinate 199,371, forward strand.
ATATATATATATATAAAGCGATATTTTCGGATTATATTTCTGAACATGCCTTTGCTTAAATGAAAGCAATATTATGTACAGTATTTATTTATTTTTATTAGGCCGCTATAGGCTTCTGACCTGCAGTCGAGCCCTCTGCGAGACGTTAGGAAGGGCATCCAGCCTTAAATCTTTACCTGCAACCAGACTGCGTTCACCACATAATGCACTCTAATCCGGTTTTACGTCACGGACTCCCCTTTCTACCAAGGGCTAGGACGGTTGCCTTCTTGCGAAGAACTTGTTTTGGCAGATGTAATCGTTACCCCGAGTGCATGCCCTTGCTAACCTCAGACCGTGACGGGGCGCGAGCCCTCGACCTGACGCCTCAAAGGCGCGGACGCTACCGGTTGAGCCACGGTGATTACCATGATGCATACTAATAGTGACATACAAATATTTTTAAATATTTTATTTATTTTGTTCTTATTTCATTTATAGGTATTTCTCTCCCCCCCCCCATTTTATTAGAGGAAACTAAACCAGCTCAAAACCTTCAAAGGTATTAAGTGTGTTATTGAATTAAGTTTTTCTTTGCTCTCTCTCTCTCTCTCTCTCTCTCTCTCTCTCTCTCTCTCTCTCTCTCTCTCT
>JAXCGZ010018896.1:205000-210000 GCA_037179515.1 Halocaridina rubra
TTGTAGATTGATTTAAAGCAGTATATTAGAATGTAGAGAACAAGTTTTCTTAATAATAATAATAATAATAATAATAATAATACTTATTATTATTATTATTATTATTATTATTATTATTATTAGTTCAACACTGGAATCATTGGTAATGTAAACAGTATAAGTAATTATTCATCGATTTCATGAGAAAGATTTCTTAATTAAAGGCACGTATGAATACAGTATGCATACAAGATTTAAAAAAAGAAAGAATCTATTAAAGTATCCCTTTCTCAATTTTGATCTTGTTCATGTATACCATTTTCATGGACCGCAGAAGCTCAGTGGTGAGAGCGCTCGACTTGGGAAGTGACAAACCCATGTTCGAGCCCACCTCAGACGTAAGGGAGGGAATCCTGTCTTAATTCCCCAGTTTAGACCTGCCTGTGTCCACCCCCATTTGAATGGGGATTAATAGTGACAAAATGCAAACAACATATGTATTTTATATGTTTTTATATGTACTATTTATCTCTTAAAACTCTGGAGTCACCGTGGCAAAGCGGTAGCGTCCGCGACTCTGAGGCGACAGGTCGAGGGTTCGCGCCCCACCACGGTCAGAGGTTAGCAAGGGCATGCACTCAGGGTAACGATTACATCTGCTAAAACAAGTCCTTCGCAAGAAGGCAACCGCCCTAGCCCTTTGTAGAAAAGGGAGGCCGTGACGTAAAACCTGTTTTATATATATATATATATATATATATATATATATATATATATATATATATATATATATCTTGAAACTCGCTCTTCGTATGTCTCATTTTCATACTACATTTATCCATGTATTTATGTAAATAGGTTTTCCAACTGAATCAAAATAGAATTATATTCTGAAGCAATATATGATTATTATCAATAATTCCAGTGTTAGATTGAGACGTCATATGTAAAATGGCGGTGAATCATGTTCCCGATATTCACTGCTGTTTTTGTCCTCCAGTTTTAACCAAGATTATATAATAATAATAATAATAATAATAATAATTATTATTATTATTATTATTATTAAGAAATGTAATAGCAGTGCCATTAGTATTATTGGTACACAGTACTTTCTTACAGGAAACTATGATGAACTTGAAATTTGGTGGTTTCTTTGCGGCCATAATCTGTATTACACACACACACACACACACACACACACACACACACACACACACACACACACATATATATATATACATACCTATACTGTATATATATATATATATATATATATATATATATATATATATATATATATATATATATATATGTGTGTGTGTGTGTGTGTGTGTGTGTGTGTGTGCGAGCGCTCTTATGTGCGTGCATTCCACCACTAATATTCAGGGTGTATTCTATGTTCATTTTAATCGGATATGAACCTTCAAAAGATTACCGTGTTTGTCGTACATGTGAGAGAGAATGTTTTCTATTTCTGTGTTTATCTCTCTAGCTTTATATAGTGCGCGTTTGTTAATGTGTGTGTTTGTGTCTTTGGAATGGTTTGGATTCAAAGGGCATCTGTGCTTATCTAACATACTAACGTTGTATTTGTATATGTCCGTAAAGGATGTTTGTTTATTCATTTGATATATTTCGTAATTCGTGTGTTTATTTAGTGATGTATTATATTTTTTATTGTTTTAATGCTTTCATTATTATTTATCTTTTTATCTTTTTAATTTATAAATTACATATCCATTGTACTCTCAGTTGTATATATATATATATATATATATATATATATATATATATATATATATATATATATATATATATATATATATATATATATATATATATATATATATATATATATTCGTGTTTGTTGTGTTTCTGTTTGCTATTTTATTCCTATTTTTGTATTCGGTTTTTACGTCACGAACTCCCTTTTCTACTAAGGGCTAGGACGGTTGCCTTATTGCGAAGGACATATTTTGGCAGATGTAATCGTCACCCTGAGTGCATGCCCTTGCTAACCTCAGACCGTGGCGGAGCGCGAACCCTCGACCTGACGCCTCAGAGTCGCGGACGCTACCATTATGCCACGGAGACTACTATTTTTTTTCCTTATTGTATTTCTTTATTTGTTATTCAAAGTTATATGATCTTTAGATTCGATGTACTAATCATGTAGTATTAACTTTGATTAGAAAGAAACCCGATTAATAATCTTAAGTATTAACATATGCGACTTTTATCAAAATTCTTACTTAGGGATTTACTTATTCCGGTGTTAATCACTACTTATCAGTTTGAATTATTATTATTATTATTATTATTATTATTATTATTATTATTATTTTTTTTTTTTTTTTTTTTTTTTTTTTTTTTTAAGGATTCGATTTGTTTTACCTAATTTTGATATCCCCCTTTGCCTTATGGCACAATATTGTATGTCACTCGTACTGTCGGTGTTTCACTGTGTAGCCTCTTGCGCTCGAGAAGGGGTCCAGCTAGGACACGACATATAGCGAGACTTTCCTTATATTGGTTACTAGTGAACTTTTTAGCTATATATATTGTAATAATACTCTTTTGCATGCTTTGTGAAATAAGGGCATTTTATTATTATTATTATTATTATTGTTATTATTATTATTATTATTATTATTATTATTATTATTACTATTATTATTATTAATTTATTACAATAATTAATGCTATTGGTAACATCAGTCTCAAAATAATAATAATAATAATAATAATAATAATAATAATAATAATAATAATAATAATAATAATCCACGTTTTTGTGTCACTGTTAGTCACCAGTATTGAGGTGGATACAAGCAAGAATGTGGATGAAGGCTGGATACCTTTCTTAGCGCCTCACGGTGGACTCGATCGCGGGTCTGTTGAATCCCTGACTCGAGCACTATGACCACTCGGCCATCGTGGTCCGCAGTGATAATGGTAATAATAATAATATTGTTGTTGTTGTTAATATTCGCACTGTTAACGTTGTATAGGCCTATATGTTACAGTCGGCGTGTAAAATCTGGCAATTTGCAAGTTGATTTTTTTTTTTTATAGATGTAGGCCTACCAATTTTACATATTGATTAATATATGTGGATTAGTCCCAGAAGAGGCACCTGTTGTAATTTTTAATGTACTTAATGTGGGATTGAGGTTACAGTCAGTATGTACATGTAGGCAGTGTACAAATAAGCCTAAAATTTATAATTGGAATGTTAAAAGAAAAGTGGGCCACATGTCTTTCATTTTTCTTGTGTGTTACTTACCTCTTACTCCAATCCTGTTTCCCGAGGTCAGCGTTCACATAGGAATGTTAAATGTTAACATTTTATGTGATCAGTTATATATTATGAATGTTTAGTATGTGATGTGGAATGGATCTATGGAAACAACTCTCTCTCTCTCTCTCTCTCTCTCTCTCTCTCTCTCTCTCTCTCTCTCTCTCTCTCTCTCTCTCTCTCTCTCTCTCTCTCTCTCTCTCCTATTTAGATATGCAAATATGTGTTATACATTAGTCACATAGGTCTGCTCTCTCTCTCTCTCTCTCTCTCTCTCTCTCTCTCTCTCTCTCTCTCTCTCTCTCTCTCTCTCTCTCTCTCTCTCTCTCTCTCTCTCTCTCGCTCTCGTAAAATGAGAAGACGGGTAGTGTATCACGTCCTCATCACCTCACTTTAACTGGTTCTTTTACACTCTTAATGTGTTTCTACCAATGCTACTAATGGTTGCTATTGCTACATCCGCTGATGGTATAAAGTAATAGCTAGTTGCTACTTTTTGGGTATATGTTTCTAGTACTGTTGCTACTTTAGCCGTTAATATCCCGTTTATGTATTATTTTAACTGCTTTTAATGATAATGTATGCCTGTTAATGATTTGAGCGACTGTTTTTGCTGCTTTTTGGGTAGCTGCTATTGTTGCTGGTCATTTTCTTACTACGGCCGTTAACAGAATACTCTGTTGTATACTGGCTACTTTCGTTTGTAATTTGTTGTAGTTGCTAGTGCTACTGGTTGTGTATTTTGCTACTTGTGTTGTGTGTATATTGCTACTTGTATTGCTGTTTCTGTTGCTGGTATTACCGGTAAACTAACAGTATTTTTGCTACTGTTACTGGTAACTAAGTCCGCTAAATTTTGCTGAGGAGACTTTTGCTACTTTTCAGGTATCTGTTACTTAAGTTGCTGCTTTTACGGCCATTAATGTAACAATTTGTTTTAGTTCTCTACTTTTATTGTTGTTGCTGGGGACCACGAATACTCGACTCGGGAAGTAACAGACCCCGGGGAGAGCCCACTGCGGGACATTAGGAAGGGCATCCTGCCGTAATTCCCCTGCTCTAACTTGTGTCCACTCCAATAATGGGTATTAATAATGACACACAAAACTACAAACAATAACTTTTGCTGTGGTTGCTACGTCCGTTGCTACTGCTATTATTCGGGTATCTGCTAATTTTGTTGCTGCTACTTAGGCTATTGATATGTTCGATATTCTTGTTTTCGCTACTTTACTTGAATCTTTCTATCTATCCTTTGGGCATTGGATATTGTAACATTAATATTTTAGTATATTCTTATAAAGTACCCATACCATGAGGGCAATTTTATTTATTTACTCATTTTTATGTTTATTTATTAATACATAATTACTGATTTATTTCATAACGTAAATGTTTGCTAACCGCCAGTTAGGAAAAAAATCCATTGATTTTTTTTATGAGTGTCATAGTCATAGTTATAGATTTTATTGCCCAATATTTAGTATATTTACAGGAATAAATATGTACTTTCTATTCAGAGGCACTAGCCTGCTGAGCAAGAGCTCCTTGGCAGGCAGTTTAATATACATTTTACATAATTTAAAGTATGACGGCAATAGTTAACAAAAGCTCCAATATAGAAATCTCATACGTATCTTGTAATAAAACAAAACAGTAGCCTGACCTTAACCTGGACATAATGATACACCAATACTGTAATAATTATTATTCAACAGCT
>JAXCGZ010018896.1:215000-222500 GCA_037179515.1 Halocaridina rubra
TCTTGGCTTAGTAATTATAAGTCCCAGTTCAAGTCCCTGTCGGGGTTAAACTATTCATGTTTTCACATATGGTAATGTGCTTATTTGGTTATTGCTGGTCCCGAATGAGATTGGGAGTTGAATTAAATGCAAAAAGGAAACCACGAGTGAGGTTGGGGAAACTGTAATATGAACATAGTGCCATTCAGATAGAATGCGTTCATTCTTGGTAGGCTATAGCAGACATAAGCTGTAAGGTTTATATCCCTTTAACTTTCTGTGGTGTAGATGATAGTGCCTTGCCTTAGTAATTATAAGTCCCGGTCGGGATAAAAATGATTCATATATATATATACACACACACACACACACACACATATATATATATATATATATATATATATATATATATATATATATATATATATATATATATATATATAAAGTTGGTTAACTTTTAAAATCTACTGTGTTCACGAAAGTGGCCTGCGTCTCACCTAAGTACTGAAATATTTTCCAGACATCAAAACTAATTAAATATTCCTTTTAATAACTCACGATAGGATTACTTGATTAGAATGTTCAAATTTTATTATTTCATGACTTCTAGGCTATTATGAGTTCAAACCGTTATAATACTAAGATTAAGATGTATAGCCTATTTCATCTCTTTAAATTCATTTCTCGTTCTATTTCTCGTCTGTGCATGACTTCTCTTATGGCCTAAAACTCTAAATTGATGCAACTTATTGTGTTTTTACATTTATTCTTTATTTATTTTGCTATTCCAAATACTGTAATGTTGAAAAATGTCCCATGAATTCTGGTCATATCTCTTCCTACTTTAGCCTAAGGTCATTTACCTTGATCAAACAGACAGTCATATATGTGAAGTAGATTTTTTTATACCAGCTTTTTCCGAGCGCCACTCAAATGGTATGTTTTATTTTTTGTAATTTTTATAATTCGGCTTTTCCAGGCTCCCCTCTAATGGTATGTCTTTGATTTTTTTTATTTCGACTTTTTCTAGGCTCCCCTCAAATGGTATGTTTTTTTTTCTTTTGTATAATTCGGCTTTTTCCAGGCTCACAAATGGTATGTTTTTTTTATAATTCGGCTTTTTCCAGCCTCCCCTCAAATAGTGTTTTTATTTTTTATAATTTGGCTTTTTCCAGCCTCCCCTCAAATGGTATGTTTTTTTTTTTTTAATTCGGCTTTTTCCAGCCTCCCCTCAAATAGTGTTTTTATTTTTATAATTTGACTTTTTCCTGGCTCCCCTCATATGGTATGTCTTTGATTTCTTTTTATAGTTCGGCTTATTCCAGGCTTCCCTCAAATGGTATGTTTTTTTATTTTTTATAATTCGGCTTTTTCCTGGCTCCCCTCAAATGGTATGATCTTAAATATAAGTTCCTCATATTTTTAAAATATATATTGCCTTTATTTAAACGTTTAAATTGCTCCTACTTTTAAAGTATAGCCTAATTTATACATATTTAGAAGTATAAATTGTGAAATACTCGTGTGATATCGATTAGGATTGAGTACATACACACTGATGCCAATTATTGAATATTGTGAAGTACATATGACTTGATCTGTAAGTAATTTTGTATGTAGTAGCATAAAGAAGTAAATTTAAGAAATTTTAAACCTATTATTGTTTGCCTAATATATGATCTGAAGACTGTACTTAATCTCTCTCTCTCTCTCTCTCTCTCTCTCTCTCTCTCTCTCTCTATGTCCGAAGGGTGTCAAAACTCTGAGTAGGCTATATGAAAAGATACCTATCTCTCTCTCTCTCTCTCTCTCTCTCTCTCTCTCTCTCTCTCTCTCTCTCTCTCTCTCTCTCTCTCAAAAGGATGTCAAAACTTTTGAGTAAATGAAAAGATGCATATCCATCTTCATTCACTCTCTCTCTCTCTCTCTCTCTCTCTCTCTCTCTCTCTCTCTCTCTCTCTCTCTCTCTCTCTCTCTCTCTCTCTCTCTCTCTCTCTCTCTCCACACACACACACACACACACACACACACACACACACACACACACACACACACACACACACACACACACACACACACACCAGGAAGGCTAAAGAAAATCCCAAGCTTTTCCACAGCTTTATCAGAGGAAAACTGAAGGTAAAAGAACAGGTTTTAAGGCTAAAGAGAGCGGATGGAAGCATCACTGAGACGGACGAAGAGATCTGCAAAGAATTGAACAAGGAGTTTCAGTCAGTATTTACAGTAGAAAATACCCCACCCCCTCAGATTGCAGTGATAGAAGCTCAAGGGCCGGTACTAGAGAACATCAACCTTACAGCCACAGAGGTATGCAAAGCGCTGATGGATTTAGATGTTCATAAAGCTACAGGTCCTGATGACATATCCCCTCATGTGCTTAAAAAATGCGCAAACACAATATCAGTGGCACTAAGTATCATATTTAAGGAGTCACTGGAGTCGGGGGAGATTCCAAGATGCTGGAAACAAGCAAATGTGATACCTATCTTCAAAAAGGGAAGGAGGGATACGGCTCTGAACTATAGACCAGTTTCCTTGACCAGCATAGTTTGCAAACTTATGGAGAAACTACTAAGGAAACATATCTCTCTTCACTTGGAATCCTTCAACTTTTTGTCAGTGAGGCAACATGGCTTCAGAGAAGGAAGATCAACAGTAACAAACTTATTAGAATTTTATGATGAGGTAAGCCAAATCTTACAGGAAAGAGAGGGCTGGGCAGATTGCATATTCCTAGACTTCCAGAAAGCGTTTGACACTGTTCCACATGGGAGACTTATTAGGAAGCTGCAATCAATGGCTAGAATAGGTGGAAATGTCTTGGAATGGATAAAAACTTACTTAGAAGGAAGGGAACAGAGGGTTAGAGTAAGACACTCAGTGTCTGAATGGAGAAGAGTTAGTAGTGGAGTTCCACAGGGTTCAGTTTTAGGGCCACTTTTGTTCCTTGTATATGTAAATGACCTACCAGAGTCTGTAAATTCATTCATGAATATGTTTGCAGATGATGCAAAGATTGTGAAGAAAGTAAAAAACGAGAACAATGGTAGAGAACTTCAGGAGGATCTAAATAATCTGCATGAGTGGTCAGAAAAGTGGCTAATGAAATTCAATACCTCAAAATGTAAGGTAATGAGAATGGGTACAAGTGCAAGAAGGCCCAAGCTTGACTACTCGGTGGCTGGAGTACAACTTCAAGAGACAGAAAATGAGAGAGATCTAGGAGTAAACATACTGGCAGATTTGTCTCCAGAAATACATATAAATGGCGTAGTAAGGGCAGCATATGCATTCTTATCAAACGTAAGGGTAGCCTTCAGGCACATGGACAAGGAAATGTTCAGAAATATTTATGTAACCTATGTGAGGCCAAAACTCGAATATGCAGCCCCCTTTTGGAATCCGCACTTGAAAAAGCACATAGCTAAGCTTGAAAAAGTTCAAAGACATGCCACGAAACTGGTGCCAGAAATACGCAATCTCGGTTATGATGAGAGGCTGAGGGAATTAGACTTGCCATCACTCGAAGCTAGAAGAGTAAAGGGGGATATGGTGACAGTCTTTAAATTCCTTCATGGTTATGATAGAGTGGATAGGGATCGATATTTCGATATGGCTGGCTCTAGAACTAGAGGTCATAGTTTGAAGCTTCGGAAGAAAACTTGTTTGCAGGATGTAAGGAAATACTTTTTCAGTGTAAGAGTAGTTGATAATTGGAATTGGCTAAGCGAGGAGGTAGTTAATGCTATCTCAATCCATAGTTTTAAGGACAGGTATGATAAGTATCACTAAGTCTAAAAATGGAACCGATCAGGAGACGGGAAGATACGAGCTTTGGGCTCTTTCCCGTAAACACAGTTAGGTAATCACAGTTAGGTAATCACACACACAAGGGTGTCAAAACTTTTGAGTAAATGAAAAGATACCTATCCATCTTCATTCTCTCTCTCTCTCTCTCTCTCTCTCTCTCTCTCTCTCTCTCTCTCTCTCTCTCTCTCTCTCTCTCTCTCTCTCTCACGGGATAGTGGTAGTATGCTGACTGGTGTCCTGGGGCAAAAAGCACACCTAAGAAAAAACTGGACGCACTGGTCTTTTTTTTATTATTATTTTTTTTAGGTTAGCCTCAAAGCCACCTATTTTTAGGATAAACTTACAACACACACACATCAAGGAGAGGATTAAATGGAGACTTCTGTGGCAGGTAGCAGCACTCAAGGTCAAAATGCCCGATAGATAGAAAGAAAAAAAACAACAACTGAAGGGTTCTGGGAGTGGAAGAGGAACCTATAGGGAAGGTAATGGATGTTTGGACAGGAAAACTGAGAGGAAGAAAATGACTTAGGGAAGAAGACATAAGAGAAGGAAGAGGGCACACGGAAGACAGACGAGGAGGAGGAAGAGGACAGAAGGAAGACAGAAGAAGAGAAGTACTTAGGGAAAACGGAAGAGGAAGTAGACAGAGGAAAGACAGAAGAGAAGCAGGAAGTGGACAAAGGGATGACAGAAGAGGAGGAGGAAGAAAAGGGCTTAGGAAAGACAAAGAAGGAGGAGGAGGAAGAAGAGGACATGGAGAACGTAGAGGAGAAGTAGGAAGAGGACATAGAGAAGACAGAAAAGGTGGAGGAAGAGCACATAGGAAAGACAGAGGAAGAGGACATAAGGAAGACAGAGAAGAAAGAGGACAAAGGGATAGTAGAGGAGGGGGGTAGGGGAGGGAGTAGACAACAGAAGGGAGGTAAATGTAATAAAAGTGTTTGAGTCATGATACAGGTAGGAAGTGGTTTTGAATACGAGATGAGAATTTGTAAGATTGTTTGCATTGCTGACGATTCGAAAAGTTGAAACGATTTGAACCATGTAATAATGATTATATGAATGGCTTGGGAAATTATTATTATTATTATTATTATTATTATTATTATTAGTAGTAGTAGTAGTAGTAGTAGTAGTAGTAGTAATATGTACGCCAATCGAATTTGAAAAGATTGTCTTAATTAAATTATAATGTGCTTTAGGTGAATCTTGCGATTATTATTATTAGTAGTAGTAGTAGTAGCAGTAGTAGTAGCAGTAGTAATATAGTAGAAGGTGTTGTTGTAGCAGTAGTAATTACGCTTATCTAATTTGAGAAATTATTATTTTTATCGATTTTGATGTGCTTTAGTTGATTCTGATGTTTGTTGTTGTTATCATTATTATTAATTAGTATATTATTGTTATTATTACAATAATAATTATTATTTTATTATAAACTTTTATCATATACATTTAAGTATACTGATTCCAACGTTCCTTGTGGCCACAGTCTTGAGCATAAAAACGATCTTTATGATCGTTTTGCAATCCTCTCTCAATAGAGAAAGAATTTGATGAATTTAACATACGTCAGTGACCTCTAAGACTTGGGGTCAACAGAGAGAGAGAGAGAGGAGAGAGAGAGAGAGAGAGAGAGAGAGAGAGAGACTTGCCATTTATGAGACTTTCCCTCGAACTGTTAAACTACTCTCGTCTTCATTATTATGTAAAGAAGACGAACTTGCTATAATGCCTTTAGCTGCTTATAAGAGAGAGAGAGAGAGAGAGAGAGAGAGCTGAGAACTTCGGGGATGAACTTCTTAGAGTCAGTATGAGTCCAATATTGGAGAAGCGAAAGGAGAGCTTTTGGCAGGATTTAATTAATGTGGCTTCAAGAAAGTTCTTTCGAGAGAGAGAGAGAGAGAGAGAGAGAGAGAGAGAGAGAGAGAGAGAGAGAGAAGGGACATTTTAAGGTCATGTCGTGGCCACTGGAGTTGATGTTGCGTTGATGAAATATTGTTTAGATTATGAAAAAGACAATGGAAATGTGAAATTAAAAATGGAGAATAAATTTATATCATGGAAATTTAAAGAAATAATTTTGCGTTTGTAAATGTATGTTTAAATGAAAAAGAGAAGTTGGAGATGTAGAATAAATGAAATAAAAGACAATGGAGAATTAATATTACATCGGGGCAAGCCAGCCTCAACTTGGTGCTGGTCCCAAGCCCGGGTAGATGGGGAGGGTTGGTGGCAGGAAAGGCATCCGGCCATAAAAATTTGGCCAAAACCAAAATATGGTCAGTACAGATAACTGGCCAGAAACATCGACCCCACATAAAAGTGGGAAAAGATGTAGACGAAGAAGCGGAGGAGAATTAATATTACATCATGGAAATGGGAGTTATTTTTTCTGTTTGTAAATGTTTGTTACTGTTGAAAAAGGAAAGGATGAGTAAAACAAAGAAAAGAGAGAGAGAGAATTTCCATTCCATCATGGAAACTTGATCGTAAATTAAAAGAATAATAATGGAGAAGGAAATACTGAAAAAAATAGCCTAGCCTAATCCTCCATATCTACAGGTCCTCTGGACTTTTGACTATTTTTTTCAGTCTGTCCTTTTTCTTTTGTGTATCATTAACTCATCTCTGCCTTGTCCATGACCTATTTCCTTTCCTTCGTCTAAATGTTTTCTCGTGCCCCGGCCATTATTGATGAGGGCAGTTTTTTTTTTAATTTATTTTTTTTCCAATCCCGGTGTCACACTCACAAAAAAGTATGTTTTGAAATACGACAGATTTTAATAATATTATGGTTGGAACAGCGTTGCTAAAATTATGTTTGTCTAAGAAGAAAAACACTTACGAAAGACTTGATAAAGAGATGGAAGAGGCAAGTGAAAAACAGTGACCGTATAAAACATGAGATATGCCAATGAAGAAGATGAAAAGTAAGAAAGATGATTTCAAAAGTTCGTAACAGACGATTGGCTTTATTTATAACTATTTTTTTTCTCGACGATGCAATTGCACAGTGTAGGTTACTGAAAAGGCTAGTAAGAAACAGCGACCCCATGTAAACATGGGACGAGCTACTGCTTAATCCAGCCTTTTTATACGGCATCAATCCTTGTGTCCACCCCTAAATGGGGACTTAATTTTGACTCGTGAAATGTAAAGACTGCACCGGTTAATGTCACAATTCATCCTCATTTGAACGTGGGTGAACATTGACATATTTGAGATAAGAGGCTAAGGCTGGATACCCATCCTTAAGCTCTGAGTGGGGTCGAATCCACATTAGTCGGTCCCCGACCTCGACCTCTACCATTGAGCTACCGCTAAAGATGAAGTATATCCTAAGTGAAGGAGGACAAGGAAGTTGAGGGAAGTATGATGAAACGGAAGGTTAACGTGATAACCTTCATGCATGTACGTGTAAAACACACACACACACATACTTGCACGCTATGGTCATCAGTCAGACTGAAACGTCTCGCGAAGTGGTGTGGTGTCACTTAAGGGGAAAGGAACTTATTTATTTGTTTATTTATTTATTTATTTATGGATTATGTATTCTTCCTGCCTACGTAGCAATAGCTATGACGAACGTACATTCAAATATACATATATACGTACTTACATATGTAGAACAAATATTATTTATAAAAGAAATGCTCTGCAGTTACGCATTATTATTATTAT
>JAXCGZ010018897.1:7500-10000 GCA_037179515.1 Halocaridina rubra
ACAGTCACCTGAATACACCTTTTGGGTTCAGAAGCCGATATCCAGTCAATTCTCCTTACGGTTATGCTCATGAGAGTCACTTCAGTTCCCCTTACGTTTATAACCATGTTAGTCAATCAGATACCTATCACAACTACAACCCTATCCATCCATTTAATTCCATCAATGGGTATTCACTTGGTCATAGTTTGAATGCTCCTTATGGCCATCATCTTGGCCACACCCTTCATAAACCTTACGGTTTCCCAACTCAGCATCATGCTTATCTAAGAGGAGGCAGGATATATACTGGAGGAAGGACATCAGCAACAGAAGAGGCCTCCGACTCAAACGTGTAAATGTACATAGTCTAATTTAAAGCAAGTCAGAATGATCTTTGTTAAGAGTCATACTAATATCAATAAATACTTAAAAGATGTAATTAATTCATGGTCCTTAATACTTGTGTACTATCTTCAATTTGCTCGATACTTATTTTTATAAACAATCGTGTAGTACGCTGGCCCTTAGCAACAGTCGCCCGTTGTGATACTACACTTGAAGGTCTTTTGGACTTATATAGAACTGTCCGGGACAGTTCGACGCTAAGCCTTCTTTCAGAAACGGTCCTCTTTTCATGCGGAGAGTTTCCTTTTTTTTTTTTTTTTTTTCTATATTGGCTCGTTCTGGTGTCACAGTCATAAAAAAGAATCAAAGATTTAATGAGAGAATAGTACATTTTCTGATGCATAATCTTGGAATGTCCTAGAGGAGCATGCTATAAAAAGAAATTATCGCGAAAGAGCAGTGGTAAGACCACTCGACTCGTGTAGTGACAAACTTGTATTCCAACCCTCCGCTAGACGTTGAGAAGTGCACAAGACTTAATTCCCTAGCTACAACCTGTTTGTTTCCATCCCCGTGTGATTTATAGTGACACAAGCGACAAACAAACAAGCAAACAAACATGGCGCAACCTAATCTGGATATAAATAAATTATTATAATATCCATTTGTATCAGTTTTTTTTTTTAAGAACTTTACCTCCAGCATTCTAGGTCGCCATGATATTTCTAAATAGTAATGCAATTAATTATTTCAGACACCACAACTTAAAACATACGCAAATAAAAATATGAGAGAGAGAGAGAGAGAGAGAGAGAGAGAGAGAGAGAGAGAGAGAGAGAGAGAGAGAGAGAGAGAGAGAGAGAGAGAGAGAGAGAGAGAGAGAGAGAGAGAGAGAGAGCTATGCTATGGACAGCATCTACGGATCGCTGCCATTTCATCAATATTACAAATCAGAAATAATAAGATAAATGGAATTAGACAACAGGAGGTGGAATATACACAATGAATGATTCTGATTATTCATTTGTGATATATTTGATATTATTATATAGATATCATACTAATCTAATAGCTGGAATGATTCTTTTTTGTTCATGATTCTGCAACCACATGTAAATTTTTTGTGAATTCTGAAGTAGGACACCAACACACACACACACACACACACACACACAAAACACACACACACACACACATACACACACACACACACACACACACACACACACACACACACACACACACACACATAAACACACACACACACACACACACACTAGATTGCGTACAAGCTTTTTGCAGTTATTGACTGGAGAACCTTATTTTACAACAAATCTGTACAAGAAATGTATGACATCTTTTGTGAGAAATATGGGAAGATAGTAGATTGCTGCATACCTGTCACCAAAGTAGGTGTAATTCATGCCAGAGAGAAATGGTTCGATAATGGGTGTAAAAGAGCTAAGGAGTGGAGAGACAAATGCTGGAAAAGGTATAGGAGGAGAAAAAACATAAATGCCTGGTAAACCTACAAAAGAGCAAGAAATGACTACCTAAGTAAAAGGAGAGAGGCAGAGAGAGATTATGAGAGGGACATCACCAGGAAGGCTAAAGAAAATCCCAAGCTTTTCCACAGCTTTATCAGAGGAAAACTGAAGGTAAAAGAACAGGTTTTAAGGCTAAAGAGAGCGGATGGAAGCATCACTGAGACGGACGAAGAGATCTGCAAAGAATTGAACAAGGAGTTTCAGTCAGTATTTATAGTAGAAAATACCCCACCCCCTGAGATTGCAGTGATAGAAGCTCAAGGGCCGGTATTAGAGAACATCAACCTTACAGCCACAGAGGTATGCAAAGCGCTGATGGATTTAGATGTTCATAAAGCTACAGGTCCTGATGACATATCCCCTCATGTGCTTAAAAAATGCGCAAACACAATATCAGTGGCACTAAGTATCATATTTAAGGAGTCACTGGAGTCGGGGGAGATTCCAAGATGCTGGAAACAAGCAAATGTGATACCTATCTTCAAAAAGGGAAGGAGGGATACGGCTCTGAACTATAGACCAGTTTCCTTGACCAGCATAGTTTGCAAACTTATGGAGAAACTACTAAGGAAACATATCTCTCTTCACTTGGAATCCTTCAACTTTTTGTCAGTGAGGCAACATGG
>JAXCGZ010018897.1:40000-50000 GCA_037179515.1 Halocaridina rubra
CAAGATTTTCGTAGTCTTTGCAGATATTGATGGCATACTAAAATTTTTTTTTAAGTTACCTTGAAAGGATACAGTGATGTATATTTTCTAATTTATATAAGCCTTATTTTCAATTACTCTCCAAATCACCTGCAAAATTTCGATGTAGAGTAATCAAGAATTTCAAGTGAGGTGTAGTAAATGAAAATGATATTTACTCTGTTCATGGACAGCTACAAAGTCCCAGAACACAATCATCTCAAGTATCGATTATCCCAGCTGCTGACTCTTCAACATGATGTGCCTAAGTCATTAGAAAATAAATATAATTTATATATATTTTAGTGGCATTAAAAATAGGCCTTGTACTCTGTAACATTTTCCTTGTAATAAGCTCGCTTTAGAAGAATTCCCTTTGTAAAAATAATTTCTCTTTCTCCTTGAATGCATTATCAATTGATAAAATTCTTTGTTCTGAGAAATTACACAAAAGATTATGCTTTGAAATTATTTATTTTTCTCAAAGTAATGTTGACTCGTACATCAATGAGAGACAGTTTCTTCATAAACTACTAGACAATAAATTATGCAATGAAATCCGAGGTCATCTCTGATGCTGGATTCCTCCTTCCTCCTGAATGTTTTCTGGGTCCTTGCAGGTAAGAACGATGCTTGGTTGGAAAACCATACGGCTTGTGCAGGTTACGACCGCGATGATGCCCAAAAGGTGCGTTCAAAGTATGACCATGGCCATACCTGCTGTGGGTAGTGAATGGATGGACTTGGTTGTAGCCGTGGAAAATATCTGGCTGACTGACATGCTGATAATTATAAGGAACATTGAAATAACTCTCACGTTTGGAACTGTAAGGGACAGTGAATGGATAATCGCTGCTGAAGCCATGAGGTTTGTTCAGCTGATTGCCATATTTAGAATAGGAGGAACTATGCAATTGCTGTCCATTTAGAGTATTATATTTTGCATTTATTTCTTGCCTCTGATTATATCCATTAGGAGACGATAAAACATTCAGATGTTTATGGTAAAGGTTAGAAAAGGGACTGCCAAAGGGAAGATAGGAAGAGGTTAAAGGGTCATAAGATGTTCTCGAATAAGGATCAAAGCTTGCTTTTTGAGAAAACCCTGTTTCAGCTAAGGAGCTTTGGTACAAATTTTTAGTGGAGAACGACAAAGGTACATGATGAGGCGTAGTCACCTGGGCTGAACAAACTGCCAAGACAGCTAGAATCACCTGTTAAAATATGTTAACTTAGTTTTTCAATATTACAAGTAAAATTATTAAAAGAAAGATTATTTCCATGCACAACTCTATATTCAAGCAGAGAAACATTCGATTCTCGTTCAACGTGAGGTTAAACGTGTATTATTTGGAATATATTGTCATTTTTTATTCTCAGTATCAATTATCTGAGCAAACATCAGCTTACCAGAATGACCATAGTCCTTGCTAATCTTGTGAGCTTCTGCGGTATCAATGCAAAATTCGTTCCTTATTAACACCCCCAAAATAGTGACGTCATCTTAGTTTTCGCCAACGGAGAATGATACATGCCACACCCACTTCTGAAGAGACAAAGTCTTCATTCATATGATTGCAGTACGTTAATACCTTCCTTCAATACAGAATATAAACATACACCCAAAGATTATATATATATATATATATATATATATATATATATATATATATATATATATATATATATATATATATATATATAGATAGATAGATAGATAGATAGATAGATAGATAGATAGATAGATAGATAGATAGATAACTGGTAGCACCTTGGCACAGTAATTATGTGTCCTAGGTTCAAGTCCCGGTCGGGGTAAAATTGGTTCATATATCTATATATATATATATATATATATATATATATATATATATATATATATATATATATATATATATATATATATATATATATATATATATATATATATATATATATATATCCTCTCTCTCTCTCTCTCTCTCTCTCTCTCTCTCTCTCTCTCTCTCTCTCTCTCTCTCTCTCTCTCTCTCTCTCTCTCTCTCTCTCTCTCTCTCTCTCTCTCTCTCTCTCTCTCTCTCCTCTCTCTCTCTCTCTCTCTCTCTCTCCTCTCTCTCTCTTCTCTCTCTAGCCCAAATTCATGAGCTACCACGTTGATGGATATCTCAATAGTTCTTGAGAAAATAACAAAACACGGAAAACATGTTATTGATGTTAGCGAAATAAGGAGAACTATTTATAAAGAGAATTATATACGTGTGTAATGAAGAGAGAGAGAGAGAGAGAGAGAGAGAGAGAGAGAGAGAGAGAGAGAGAGAGAGAGAGAGAGAGAGAGAGAGAGAGAGAGAGAGAGAGAGAGAGAGAGAGAGAGTATATAAAATTACTACTTTTTTCTTTTACCTATTGCATCATACAATTGCAAAATATTTTCAACGAAGAATGATAATTAGTTACTAAATTTTTTTAATTATTAACCTTCATAGAGCTCCAACGCATAAATATCTGGAAAAAGTCTTTTGTTCTATAATCATAACACATTACTCGAAACCGCGTTCTAATATATATTAGGCTAATGTAAATGTAAGTATATAGCTATACAGTAAATGAATGAAAATGAATGAATGAAAACGCCTTTTGTATCCTTTCTTATCAGACAAGGACTAAGCCAGTGAGATGGAAAGAGTGTTTTTCCCTGCTTACTCACTCACCGCATCTTGATAATGTGAGATGCTTTAAGGCTCAAGGCTGGCTACAATTTATTTCTTACACATGGAAAGTATTTACTTTGTTAAGTTGCGAGATGAGTTGTATTCCAGGTTCATTGGCGGTCATTATTTCATAGTTTTCGTTATCAGCCTTACCATCTCTCTCTCTCTCTCTCTCTCTCTCTCTCTCTCTCTCTCTCTCTCTCTCTCTCTCTCTCTCTCTCTCTCTCTCTCTCTCTCTCTCTCTCTCTCTCTCTCAGGTCGGAATTGGAATGTATATTTGGAAAATCCATTCTTCTCATGATTGAAATAATGATGGTAATGATAATGAATATGATGATTATAATTATCATAATTATTATTATTATCATCATTATCATATTATTATCGCAATTTTAATAATGATAGTAATAACAATAATAATAATAGTAATAATAATAATAATAATAATAATAATAATAATAATAATAATAATAATAATAATAATAATAATAACAATAATAATAATATTAATAATAATAATAATAATGATAATAATTATAATAATAATAATAATAATAATAATAATAATAATAATAATAATAATAATAATAATAATAATAATAATAATAATAATAATAATAATAATGATAATAATAATAAATTGTAGAACGATCACCAGCCGGTACATTTTCAAATTTTTATTCCAATTGTCTTCTACACTATCTTGCAACGTTTCAAAGTTTCACTGAATTCATATTCATGCCTACACCTACAAAAACAGAACAAATCAGCAAAACTCAATATATGTACAAAGAACAAATAACAACAATTGATAAAAAAAATTACATGCATATACATATCCATATACATACGCATATAAGAATCAAATTAAAAATACAAAAAAATTTTAAAAGTTAAAGCAATGGACCACATTAGAATATTTTCAAAGGATAGCTTGGGTAATCTAAATTTCATTCGGGGTTCTCCCTTTTAATTAAAAGTGCTTCTGCAAGTCCAATTTCAGTCTCATCTTTTCCTTTGTAATCTATTTTAAAATCGCTTATTGAGAAATTACAGTTACATTTTTCATGGCAGTTTTCCCGAAACAAAAACTGTCTCAGATATTATAATAAATAGATACGGCCGGCAAAGTGTGGCTAAAAGCTCGACAATGGGAGAAGTGTCTGCAAAAGTGGGAGAAGGCAAAACTTTATGTTTTATTATTAGAAAGATGTATCCTTTACAGTGTGATTCCAAAATTTGTACGTTTTAAGCTATATAGAAAACAGCTTGAGAGAAAGAAATTTGACTATGAATGGCAACGATATCTTTTGGAGAATGAATTGAAACAAAAAAGAAAACAAGTTGATGTTTTATATAATAAATTAATAGCAGCACACGATAATGTTAAAGACAAACAATTATTTCTAGATTTTGATCACGTGTTACATTTTATTCACAAATGTGTTGACAATTACATAAAAACCAGATCTCTTTAACTCATGCACGCAAATCACATGATTTGGGAGCTTTTTATAAACCTCCATCCCTCGACCCTAATAAGGTTATAATTAATTTGTCTGATAGAATCTTTACACAAAGAGAAAAATGGCTTTTGTTTTTCGGTATTGATAACTGTTTTTTAAAAAAAAAAAAATTGATAATTATGTATGTATGGAGTCAATGGTGAACAAACTAATAGGATCACCCATTCATAGAAACAATAATGAAAGTGAAATGTGTACTGATCTCAAGGTCACTGCAAATAACACTATATCCCTACTAAAAAAGAGATCCCAAAACGCAGTAAACATCTTCACAACAAACGACTTCAACATACTTAATAATCTTAAAAAGAACAAGGGTTTAATTATCTGTAGACCTGATAAAGGACGAGGAATAGTTATTATGAATAAGAATGATTATGTATCGAAAATGTTCAACATTCTGAATGATGCTTCAACCTTTAAACAAGTAGATCATTGTGATCCAATAAAGCATAGTTTATTGTTTGCAGATAAAGTAAATAGGTTCTTGAAGAAAATGCATGCATTCGAAAACAGCACAGAAAACGAATACAAACAAATGTATGCAAATGGATCAAACCAGGTATAATGTATGGTGTTTTAAAAGTGCACAAGCCAAATGTCCAACGAGACTTATTTATTACAAACAAGTAGATGGCCTGGCCATGGGTAATCCCTTGTCTGCCCCATTGGCAAATATCTTTTTATTTCACCACGAGAAACAATGGTTGAATGAGTGCCTTGTTGTTTTTAAACTAGTGTTCTCTAGGAGATACGTTGATGATACTTTTATAATATTTGAAGAGAAGAATAGTCACAGTGAAGAGAAATTCTTGAAATACCTAAATAACATACATAACAAAATTAATTTTAGTATGGAAATTGAGAATGATAATCATATCCCTTTTTAGATCTATTGCTAAAGAAAAGCAACAATAAATTTGAACTTAGTATTCATCGCAAATCATGTTTCTCGGGCATGAGAATTGATTTTTAAGTGAGTGCTATGAAATATACAAAAAGAACACATTGTGCACACTCTTTACTAGGGCATTTCGCTTAACATCCACCTACATTAAATTTGATGAAGAAGTGTCCTTTCTGAATAAATTCTTTATACAAAATGGTTTTACTCCTAATATGATAAATAGATCATTAAGAACTTTCTTAAACAAGACGTTTACTCCAAAACCCATAACATATGGACCACAGAAACACAAATTATTTTTCAAATTCCCTTTCATGGATAACATTACAAACTCCTTTCTTAAAAAACAAATCACAAATTTATTTAACAGATATTATCTACAAATTACCGCTAAGTTAGTATTTTATAATAACTTTAAACTTAAGACATTTTTAAATCATAAAGAACAACTACCTTAACCCTTCTGTTCATTGGTTGTATATGTTTTTAAGTGTCCAATTTGTCAATTGGCCTATTATGGCTCGACTAAGAAATCATTAGCAATAAAATACCATGAACATAAGAGGCTGAGTTTCAGAACAAACAGACACCTGACAAGACCTCTGGCATCAAGCATTAGGGAGCACTGCCATGAAAAATGTAAGTGTAATTTCTCAATAAGCGATTTTAAAATAGTTTACAAAGGAAAAGATGAGACTGACAGTAGAATTGCAAAATCACTTTTAATTAAAAGGGAGAACCCCGAATTAAATTTAGATTGCTCAAGCTATCCTTTAAAAATATTCTAATGTGGTCCATTGCATTAACTCTTAAATGTTTTTTTATTTTCAATTTGATTCATATATGCGTATGTATATGGATATGTATATACATGTAATTTTGTTTTTATTAATTTTTGTTATTTGTTCTTTGTACATATATTGAGTTTTGCTGTTTTGTTCTGTTTTTGTAACTGTTGGCATGAATATGAATTCAGTGAAAGTTTGAAACGTTGCAAGATAGTGTAGAAGACAATTGGAAAAAAAATTGAAAATGTACTGGCTAGTGGTCGTTCTGCAATTCCTTATAAAAATACGTTTCCTGAAACTAAAACTGTCTCAGATATTAAAGCAACAACGACAACAACGACAACAATGACAACAATGACAACAACGACAACAACAACAAAAACGACAACAACAACGACGACAATAATGATAAAATAATAATAAAATAATAATATAATACTAATAAAATAATGATAATAGCGACAATAATAATTATAAAAACAGTAATAATAATAATAATAATAATAATAATAATAATAATAATAGCAACAATTATAATTATAAAATCAGTAATAATAATAATAATTATAATGAAAATAATAATAATAAAAAAATAATAATAATAATGATAATAATAATAATAATAATAATAATAATAGTAGTAGCAGTAGCAGCAGCAGCAGCAGCAGCAGTAGTAGTAGTAGTAGTAGTAGTAGTAGTAGTAGTAGTAGTAGTAGTAGTAGTAGTAGTAGTAGTAGTAGTAGTAGTAGTAATAATAATAATAATAATAATAACAATAATAATAATAATAATAATAATAATAATAATAATAATAATAATAATAATAATAATAATAATAATAATAATAATAATGATAATGATAATGATAATGATGATAAGGATGATAATGATGATCACGATGATCATGATGATAATGATGACAATGATGATAATAACAATACTGACAATAATGATAATAATGATAATAATGATAATAATGATAATATTAATAATCATTATTATTAATATTATTATTATTGTTATTATTATTATTATTATTATTATTATTATTATTATTATTATTATTATTATTATTATTATTATTATTATTATTATTATTATTATTTTTATTATTATTATTATTATTATTATTATTATTATTATTATTATTATTATTATTATTATTATTATTATTATTATTATTATTATTATTGTTGTTGTTGTTGATATTATTATTATTATTATTATTATTGACATTATTATTGTTATTATTATTATTATTATTATTATTATTATTATTATTATTATTATTATTATTATTATTATTATTATTATTATTTTTATTATTATTATTATTATTATTATTGTTATTATTATTGTTATTATTATTATTATTATTATAATTATCATTATAATTATCATTATCATTGTCATTATTATTATTGTTATTATTATTATTATTATTATTATTATTATTGTTATTATTAATATTATTATTATTGTTATTATTATTATTATTATTATTATTATTATTATTATTATTATTATTATTATTATTATTATTATTATTATTATTATTATTATTATTATTATTATTATCATTATTATTATTATTATTGTTAATATTATTATTATTATTATTATTATTATTATTATTATTATTATTATTATTATTATTATTATTATTATTATTAATTATTATTGCTATTGTTATTATTATCATCATTATTAATATCACGACATAAGTGATGCTTAAATCCAGCTGTTAATGATTCGTTTTCTCACGTGTGGTAATGACAAAACTCCTTTTCAGTATAGAGTCTCTCATAGTAAATTTGTTTTTCATTGTGAGACAGTTCTAGCTTCCTGAAGGATTTGTAGGATCTGTCTTTCAAAATTTAAGTACACAAACACTCCTAATTCCCCCAACACACCGTTTTCGTGACTCCAATTTATTCTTCATTAATATATGTCCTTCATTTTCAAGCTCTATAAAAAATAAATCCTTTGCCTCTTTTGCTTAAATTAATGCCATTCACATTTCTTAAATTTTTATTCAAGTCGAGAGTGTTATGCACATCTTTCCTTGAATTCGATCAAGTTCATTGCTTAGGACATCCTGTGTCTTTCTTCTCAGCGAAGAGCTTCTTACTTTGAGCCTTCTGGTAAGAAAACTTATAGCTCTGCTTATTGTACGATTGCTCACGCAACCGCAAACGAGAAACCACATAGCATATATTAATAATACTTATTACTTCTGTGGTTAAAGCTGCTGGTATAACATACATACCTACATACATAAATACATACATACATTCATACATACATACATGCATACATACATACATACATACATACATACATACATACATACATACATACATACATACATACATACATACATACATACATACATACATACATACATACATACATACATACATACATACATACATACATACATACATACATACATACATACATACATACATACATACATACATACATACATACATACATACATATATATATATATATATATATATATATATATATATATATATATATATATATGTATATATATATATATATATATATATATATATATATATATATATATATATATATATATATATATATATATGTGTGTGTGTGTGTGTGTGTGTGTGTGTGTGAGTGTGTGTGTGTCTGTGTGTGTGTGTGTGTGGGTGTATGTGTCTGTGTGTGCCCGTGTGTGTGTGTGTGTGTGTGTGTGTGTGTGTGTGTGTGTATGCACGTGTAGAGGGGCAATTGCTAATAGAGCTTGATAGGCCTCTTTAAAACTCGGGAATTTTAATAAAAATATATTATTACTTACACGAGTCCACCCAAAAACAAAATTAAAATTCTACTCCTCTTCAACTGACCTACGAAATTGTCGTTGTAATGTTTACGCTCACGTTAGAGCATATCTGCAATTCACATTACAATTGTCCAGTGAAAAAAATTACTATTAAGATAGAAAGAATAAATATTTATTACACTGATACACATGAAATTATGATGGATTCTTTGAAACTTTCGAAACAATACCTGCATAAGGTTCTCCTGCATACAATATGAAATAAAATCAGAGATTCACTGAACGTTCATGCACAATACTAAGGAGCCATTCAATGAGTATAATTTGCCATATCACTACAACACTCCACTGCCCACATTAGTACACAGAAATTTCATTAACTAAAAATGAAATACACAAATACAAAATTAATAGTATATATATTCTGAATGTTGATTAAATCAAACCTGGAAGAAGACCTGGTAACAATAGAATGAGGTATTGTATTATTTTGTGAATCACTATCTTCTACAAGAGTGGAGCTATCATCTAAATTAGACTTTGCTACACTCTGAGACACAGAATTATTAGAACTAGTTCCAGTTTGTTTACTCTCGTCAGAGCCAGACACTTTTCTCTGCAGAGAGACTGGTTCCAGCCTGTCTACAGAGACAGAGATTATATCTCCTTAAATCTGTCTTGATATTAAATATTTATCACTACGCTCAACAACCTTAAGTGAATAATAGTATGGCACCTCTAACGGGCGATGGACTAGATCCAGTCTAACCAAATATGAGATTGGATTCGGTTTTACGTCACGAACTCCCTTTTCTACTAAGGGCTAGGACGGTTGCCTTCTTACGAAGGACTTGTTTTGTCAGATGTAATCGTTACCCTGAGTGTATGCCCTTACTAACCTCAGTCCGTGACGGGGCGCGAACCCTCGACCTGCGAACAAGTCTCAAGATCCTTAGGAACATATGGTGTGCTAGAAAATGCATGATGGTAGCCACAGGAATACTCAGAAACATTTAATTCTTGCATTCTCCTTACTAATTCTGAAACAGTTTCAATTTAATGGCTCAAAGTGAGCTCTAGGGAAGTAACCATGAGTTTTGGACTAAATAGTATAATGCCAGTTACCTAGATAAAGGGGGCAACTCCAGACTGTGGGAATACATCACAAACTCAAATGCAAGGAAACAAGCCAATCATATTTACGAGTCATCAAAATGCTTTTAAAATATGATGAATTTTTTCAATCATGCCAT
>JAXCGZ010018897.1:52500-67500 GCA_037179515.1 Halocaridina rubra
TATATATATATATATATATATATATATATATATATATATATATATATATATATATATATATATATATATATATATATATATATATATATATATATATATATATATATATATATATATATATGTATATATATGTGAGTGATTACCTAATTGTGATTACCTAATTGTGTTTACGGGAAAGAGCCCAAAGCTCGTATCTTCCCGTCTCCTGATCGGTTCCATTTTAGACTCAGTGATACTTATCATACCTGTCCTTAAAACTATGGATTGAGATAGCATTAACTACCTCCTCGCTTAGCGAATGCCAATTATCAACTACTCTTACACTGAAAAAGTATTTCCTTACATCCTGCAAAGAAGTGTGATTACCTAATTGTGATTACCTAATTGTGCTTACGGGAAAGAGCCCAAAGCTCGTATCTTCCCGTCTCCTGATCGGTTCCATTTTAGACTTAGTCATACTTATCATACCTGTCCTTAAAACTATGGATTGAGATAGCATTAACTACCTCCTCGCTTAGCCAATTCCAATTATCAACTACTCTTACACTGAAAAAGTATTTCCTTACATCCTGCAAAGAAGTTTTCTTACCAAGCTTCAAACTATGACCTCTAGTTCTAGAGCCAGCCATATCAAAATATCGATCCCTATCCACTCTATCATAACCATGAAGGAATTTAAAGACTGTCACCATATCCCCCCTCACTCTTCTAGCTTCGAGTGATGGTAAGTCTAATTCCCTCAGCCTCTCATCATAACTGAGATTGCGTATTTCTGGCACCAGTTTCGTGGCATGTCTTTGAACTTTTTCAAGCTTAGCTATGTGCTTTTTCAAGTGCGGATTCCAAAAGGGGGCTGCATATTCGAGTTTTGGCCTCACATAGGTTACATAAATATTTCTGAACATTTCCTTGTCCATGTGCCTGAAGGCTACCCTTACATTTGATAAGAATGCATATGCTGCCCTTACCATGTCATTTATATGTATTTCTGGAGACAAATCTGCCAGTATGTTTACTCCTAGATCTCTCTCATTTTCCTTTTACAGAACCCTTGGTTAGGTTGTCCGTGAGTCTTTTACTCTTGCAATTAATCAGCAATGCAAAGTTACAAAGGAAATTATTACCAAGTAGTGGCTTAGTCACATCTGCAACAATAAATGTCCAATTAAATGAACGCGTAAGTGCGGAACGGTCACACACAGATCTATTTCACCATAAACTGAGATCGGCATACCTGTAACTGTCGAAATAGTGACGGCTATTGGCCGTAACAAAATGTTTTATATGTAATGTAGCCAGATGATTGATACTTCAGTACCAGCATCAGTAGAAAAACTTTCATTAGTGCAACCATCTTTAGCTACGACCTGTAGAAGTGGCAGAACAGAGGTGGTTGCAACACAAACGTTTCCATCTACCTGCCTTGATAGTTTTCTTGAGTCTGAGGAGCTTGCACTCTTCCTTCTTGTTATGATGACCAGGTTGCTGGGGAGGGAGCTCTGGAAGATGATCGCAGCTGTAGGTGAGAAGATTTAATAGGCCACTGACACCAGGGTGTGCACCATTTAGCATTTGTCCCAAAATATGCATGAGCATGGCAATCTTTTGGAAGTTGATTCATATTAAAGGATGTAGGTCTTTTGAATACTGGGGTAAAGATGATACAGTTTGTTGCAGTGCACTGACACGGTGTTGTGCTGTTTAAGGTTGCACAACGTTAGTTGAAATCCCAAAGATGATAACTGATTCGACTGCAAGCTGGCCTAACTTCTGGCTAGTAGAGTGGTAACGCGCTGGCTTCGTATTCATGAGGTTGGCAGATCGATTCCCATCCAAGACCGAGAGTTTAAGCAGTTTAATGGGAGGTTACTGCTATGGCTTAGCTCCACTGTGCGGGGTTGGGGCTTGCCCAGGCTGACGTTCTGAGGTGCATCTAAGATGGATATCGGAACTGAAACCTGGCAATTTTTACCTTTAACGTCTGTAGATTCATTTCACTCTTTAATGCTAAAACTGCTGAGAGACTGCTTGGGACCGATTGAAGGAAACCACTGGTCTAGTACACACAAGTGTTTCAGTATAATAATAAAGTCTTCCCTTAAGGTAAACTGTGAAAATGTTTGTAGTTTTCTCGTCTACAGAAAATGAATTTTTAAAAATATTTTTTTTTGGGGGGCTATAATAGTTTACATTGCTTACTCGCCTACTGTCATAATTAGATAATTATTACATTTAGCATCTCGTTTCCAAATCAGTCTGTATTTCCAATAATAACACTAACTTCCCGAGATGTTGCATTATGATGCCGATAATAACGATACTGTATCTAGTGTTATTATGACTATATTATTAACATTATTGTTAACATTTTTATTACATCATTATTATTTTCTATGATAGCTACATTTAATTTAACTGTATGTATTACCCTCTTACTTATTAGTTCAATTACATGTCTACTTATAAATTACTTGTATTTTTAGAAGAATAACCATTGTACAAAAATGGAAATAAATGTTTGTTTGTTTAATGTTTGTATGTTATCCCGCCGAAACTGAATGGCTGAACACAAACGTACAAAATATTAAATTGGTATACCTTCAACATACCCTGGTTCTTCTCATTCATAATCATTATTAGTTTTTTTTTTTTATTCCTTTTGCGTTGGAAGAAAATAATCTTCAGATATAAAGGATCTGCTTCTGCCTGCCTCCCAATCCCTTTTATTCGCTTCCTACGAACAAACAGAATACTAAGGCAGAATTTTTTCTGTTTATCACAAGCAATATTACTTTTGTTACTTCCTACGTGTCGTGGGGAATACGACTGTGGAATTAGCTCTCCTCTTCCACCAGGGTTAAGTGATTATGATAAAAAGAGTGTGTTACGGATATACTGTGCATCTTTGCTTCAAGTCTCATCTGATTTTGTTGTACATCAATTTAAATGCATGTATATACCTTCCATTGACATACTCCTCCTCTGGTCATTCCGCGTCTTAGCCACCATCCTTTCCAGAGCTGCCTGCTCTGATTTTCTAAGTTATTTCCCTCTAAACACCTCTCATTCAATACGTTACGAAAGACTTTAGTACCTTCGTGTAGTATTTTTCTTTTGGAGTAATGGAATTTTATTGCTTTTTTGCTTTTACACAATAATATTTGTTTGTCACAAGGGGATTGCGAATGTATGATGTAGCTACCCTTCCCGATTAGTAGCAATTATGCTTCCTTCATTTATTTTTTTTTTTAATTTTTTTTTATGATTGTGACACCAGGACGGGCCAAAAAAATAATAATAATAAAACAACCCTCATCGGGCCTGGGCACGAAGAATACATAAAGTAAAGATGCATGATATTGTGCTTATTTGAATAATGAAAACCGCTGTAGAACAAGGAGAATAATACTGAACACGAGTAACGTGGGAGAAAAACAAGTGAATATTCAGCAGTATTTATGCCGTATTCTAGCAGTTAGCAGATTGATTTCTTACTTCGTTTGAAACCTTCACCGGTACAGTCGGTAAATCTTGATGTACAGAGATATAACGTCAGTGTTCTGATCGCTCGAATCCTGGATGAAACACACACACAAATACACACACACACACACGATACGAGCTTTGGGCTCTTTCCCGTAAACACAATTAGGTAATCACACACACACACACACACACACACACACACACACACACACACACACACACACACACACACACACACACACACACACACACACACACACACACACACACACATATATATATATATATATATATATATATATATATATATATATATATATATATATATATATATATATATATATATATATATATATATATATATATATATATATATATATATATATATATATATATATATATATACAGATTTGGACACACAAACACACACACTCACACACAGATTTGTCCCCAGAAATGAATATAAATGGCATAGTAAGGGCAGCATATGCTTTATTAGCAAATGTAAGGGTAGCCTTCAGGCACATGGACAAGGAAATATTCAGAACTATTTATGTAACCTATGTGGGCCCAAAGCTTGAATATGCAGCCCCCTTATGGAATCCGCACTTGAAAGAGCACGCAGTTAAGCTGGGAAAAGCTCAAAGACATGCCACGAAACTGGTGCCAGAAATACGCAATCTCAGTTATGATGAGAGGCTGAGGGAATTAGACTTACCTTTTACTCGAAGCTAGAAGATTGAGGGGGGACATGGTGAAAGTCTTTAAATTCCTTCATGGTTATGATAGAGTGGATGGGGATCGATAGTTTGATATGGCTGGCACTAGAACTAGAGGTCATAGTTTGAAGCTTCGTAAGAAAACGTCCTTGGAGGATCTAAGGAAGTACTTTTTTAAAGTAAGAGTAGTTGATAATTGGAATTCGCTAATCGAGGAGGTAGTTAATGCTAACTCAATCCATAGTTCTAAGGACAAGAATGATAAGTATCACTAAGTACAAAATGGAACCGATCAGGAGGCAGGAAGTTACGAGCATTGGGCTCTTTCCCGTAAGCACAATTAAGTAAAAACTCACACACACACACACACACACACACACACACACACACACACACACACACACACACACACACACATACACACACACACACACACACACACACATATAAATATATATATATATATATATATATATATATATATATATATATATATATATATATATATATGTGTGTGTGTGTGTGTGTGTGAGTGTGTGTGTGTGTGTGTGTGTGTGTGTGTGTGTGTGATTACCTAATTGTGATTACCTAATTGTGTTTACGGGAAAGAGCCCAAAGCTCGTATCTTCCCGTCTCCTCATCGGTTCCATTTTATACTTAGTGATACTTATCATACCTGTCCTTAAAACTATGGATTGAGATAGCATTAACTACCTCCTCGCTTAGCGAATTCCAATTATCAACTACTCTTACACTGAAAAAGTATTTCCTTACATCCTGCGAAGAAGTTTTCTTACGAAGCTTCAAACTATGACCTCTAGTTCTAGAGCCAGCCATATCAAAATATCGATCCCTATCCACTCTATCATAACCATGAAGGAATTTAAAGACTGTCATCATATCCCCCCTCACTCTTCTAGCTTCGAGTGATGGTAAGTCTAATTCCCTCAGCCTCTCATCATAACTAAGATTGCGTATTTCTGGCACCAGTTTCGTGGCATGTCTTTGAACTTTTTCAAGCTTAGCTATGTGCTTTTTAAAGTGCGGATTCCAAAAGGGGGCTGCATATTCGAGTTTTGGCCTCACATAGGTTACATAAATATTTCTGAACATTTCCTTGTCCATGTGCCTGAAGGCTACCCTTACATTTGATAAGAATGCATATGCTGCCCTTACTATGCCATTTATATGTAATTTTGGAGACAAATCTGCCAGTATGTTTACTCCTAGATCTCTCTCATTTTCTGTCTCTTGAAGTTGTACTCCAGCCACCGAGTAGTCAAGCTTGGGCCTTCTTGCACTTGTACCCTTTCTCATTACCTTACATTTTGAAGTATTGAATTTCATTAGCCACTTTTCTGACCACTCATGCAGATTATTTAGATCCTCCTGAAGTTCTCTACCATTGTTCTCGTTTTTTACTTTCTTCACAATCTTTGCATCATCTGCAAACATATTCATGAATGAATTTACAGACTCTGGTAGGTCATTTACATATACAATGAACAAAAGTGGCCCTAAAACTGAACCCTGTGGAACTCCACTACTAACTCTTCTCCATTCAGACACTGAGTGTCTTACTCTAACCCTCTGTTCCCTTCCTTCTAAGTAAGTTTTTATCCATTCCAAAACATTTCCACCTATTCTAGACATTGATTGCAGCTTCCTAATAAGTCTCCCATGTGGAACAGTGTCAAACGCTTTCTGGAAGTCTAGGAATATGCAATCTGCCCAGCCCTCTCTTTCCTGTAAGATTTGGCTTACCTCATCATAAAATTCTAATAAGTTTGTTACTGTTGATCTACCTTCTCTGAAGCCATGTTGCCTCACTGACAAAAAGTTGAAGGATTCCAAGTGAAGAGAGATATGTTTCCTTAGTAGTTTCTCCATAACTTTGCAAACTATGCTGGTCAAGGAAACTGGTCTATAGTTCAGAGCCGTATCCCTCCTTCCCTTTTTGAAGATAGGTATCACATTTGCTTGTTTCCAGCATCTTGGAATCCTCCCCGACTCCAGTGACTCCTTAAATATGATACTTAGTGCCACTGATATTGTGTTCGCGCATTTTTTAAGCACATGAGGGGATATGTCATCGGGACCTGTAGCTTTATGAACATCTAAATCCATCAGCGCTTTGCATACCTCTGTGGCTGTAAGGTTGATGTTCTCTAATACCGGCCCTTGAGCTTCTATCACTGCAATCTGAGGGGGTGGGGTATTTTCTACTGTAAATACTGACTGAAACTCCTTGTTCAATTCTTTGCAGATCTCTTCATCCGTCTCAGTGATGCTTCCATCCGCTCTCTTTAGCCTTAAACCTGTTCTTTTACCTTCAGTTTTCCTCTGATAAAGCTGTGGAAAAGCTTGGGATTTTCTTTAGCCTTCCTGGTGATGTCCCTCTCATAGTCTCTCTCTGCCTCTCTCCTTTTACTTAGGTAATCATTTCTTGCTCTTTTGTAGGTTTGCCAGGCATTTATGTTTTTTCTCCTCCTATACCTTTTCCAGCATTTGTCTCTCCACTCCTTAGCTCTTTTACACCCATTATCGAACCATTTCTTTCTGGCATGAATTACACCTACTTTGGTGACAGGTATGCAGCAATCTACTATCTTCCCATATTTCTCACAAAAGATGTCATACATTTCTTGTACAGATTTGTTGTAAAATAAGGTTCTCCAGTCAATAACTGCAAAAAGCTCATTCATTTTGATGTAATCTCCTTTCGGATAGTTCCTCCTCATGTCCTCAGTGCCTCTACTCTCAGGAAGAATATCTTCAATGATATACTCCATCAACAACACACAGTGGTCACTCTTTCCAATTGGTGGTTCATACTCAATTTTTTCAATATCCAACACATTATCTGTGAACACTAGATCAAGTAGTGATGGCTCATCCCCACCCCTGGCCCTTGTTGGTTCCATTACATGTTGGTGTAGGAAATTCCCTTGTACGCAATCTAGGAATCTTGCCCCGAATGAGTCCTCACCACTGTGTGGGTCAAGATTTATCCAATCTATCTCTTTATGATTAAAGTCTCCCATAATCAAAATCCTACATTTTTTTTCCCGTGCCATGTTAACAACTGAGTTTATGACTTCAATAGTACCTATATGACTTTCCTCATAAACTTCAAGCCTATTTTGGTTCCTTGGTGGGTTGTATACAACAGTTATTATAATGCTCTCTGACCCAGTATTTATGCGAGCAACAAGAAATTCCTTGAACTCACTTTCTATAGCCAAGTTTATTTCTTCAACTTGAATCCTTTCACTTATGAGCAGTGCTATCCCTCCACCAGTCCTCTCAGATCTTTCAACCCTTAGTATTCTGAAACCCTTAGGAAAAACTGTGACACTGTTTATGTCCTCACTCAACTTAGTCTCTGTAATTGCTACTATATCTGCCTTACTGTTGTGAATCCTATCTTTTAATTATACTGCCTTACCAGCTAATCCATCAGCATTTGTGTATAACAATCTTAATGAGGCCCCATCCCCTGATCTTTTGTCATTATCTTCTTTATCTCCCCTTTGTCTGGAAGAACTCTGTAATGAAAATTTTTCTTCTCTTCTTCATTTCTTTCATCATTTAACCTTCTTGCCTCTTGCAACAAGTTTTTGATCTTTCCCATCTCTTCCTGTGTTCTGTATTGTCTAATGAACACTTCTTTGAATTTTTGAAGGTCTTTTAGACTTTTTTTTCTCAACAATATATCCCTACATGTTTCCCCTCTCTCAAAGGTTACTTTTGTTGGTCTCGGCTTTCCTTCCCTCGAATATTTACCTAGTTGGTGTATGTTTACAATATCCTCAGGACCACATACTACTCCAAGCTTTCTTATCAGGTCTACAACCCTAGCTTTATTTTCTTCAAGTCTCCCCTGCCATGTTGGCTCCTGGGACTCGCTTATGCCTGAGATTACCACTGTCTTCTCCTTATCAAGTGCCTGTCTGATGAGTGGGTTTGCCCTTTCCATCGCAACGTCTTTCATTTTTTCGATTACTGTCTCTTTATAGTCAACTGTTTGTATGTTTTCCAGTGCCACCACCTTTACAGCCTCTTTTACTGCCACATTCCCCTTTAGTGCACCAGCAAAGGAAGTTTTCATGGCATCATTTTCCATATTCAGCTCCTGGAACTCTTTTCTGAACTGTTCAATGTTTTCCTTAATCTGGACATTCCAAGCAGCAATCTCGTCTCTCTCAGAAGAGAGCAGTGAACTAACATCTAATTCCTTTAGGTTGTCATTTAGCTGTTTGTTTTTATCTTCTTGTTTAGAAAGTCTAGATTCTAGTTGACTCTTTTCCCCTTCCAGCTTTTTTATTCTTTTTTCTAGTTCCTTTCTCTCCTGCCCTTGTGCTTTATTTGCTTCCTCCTGTGTGTGTGTGTGTGTGTCTGCGTGTCTGTGTTTGTGTGTGTGTATATATATATATATATATATATATATATATATATATATATATATATATATATATATATATATATATATATATATATATATATATATATATATATATATATATATATATATATATATATATATATATATATATATATATATATATATATATATATATATATATACATATATATATATATATATATATATATATATATATATATATATATATATATATATATATATATATATATATATAAATATATATACATATATATATATATATATATATATATATATATATATATATATATATATATATATATATATACATATATATTTACTATATATATATATATATATATATATATATATATATATATATATATATATATATATATATATATATATATATATATGCTCATACACACATGAGAGCTTTCTGTTTTTAATGTTGTTATTCTAAGTAGGATTTTTCAGAGAAAGAGAAAGCTTTTGACTGTTTAGTGATCAATTTTATTACTTTAGATGTTAGTAATGTAGGCTCCTACTTTTTGTAGGCCTTTATTGGCTTCAATACTGGTTGGAACCTCACAGCAATGGATTGTCCGTTGGATGAATCTGTTATATGAACAAAAAGGCATTTAGAAAGAATGTGTTCATTCCTAGCATAGAAGTTAAATGTGAGGCTTGCTTATTCTCTTAAGACCTTCAGTGGTGTATTTGATAGCGCCTTGGCACAGTAATTATGTCTTAGGTTCGAGTCCCGGTTGATGGTAAACTATGTTTTTTGTTTTCACATATGTTGTGTTTATTTGAATGTATATATATATATATATATATATATATATATATATATATATATATATATATATATATATATATATATATATATATATATATATGATCAAATAAGCATGTTATCTATATGTGATAACATAAAACATATTTTGCCCGTTGCCAGAATTTGAGCCTAGGATACATAATCAGTGTGCCAAAGCTTTACCAGCTATACCTCCCAAGGTATAAGAGAAGAAAAAAAAATTGCCTAACTACCAAAGTAGAGAAGGAACGCATTCTCTCTGAGTACCTATGAGCATTTTATTTTTTCTTCTCAACCTCACCCGTGGGTCGTTTTCGAATTTAATTTATTCCATTGTAATATAGGCACCAGTCAATATTAAAGAAACAGATTATTATATGCGAAAACCTGACACATTTTACTACTTGCCGGGATTCAGTGGTACCGCCTTGGCACATTGATTATGTGTCCTAAGTTATTTTCATTTGCAATCTTTCAACACCAAATATTCTTGGATAATCGTTACACATCTCTTGGTTTCCCTTTATATCTGACGAGTCACAACACTCCCACCTCTTTTTCACTTAATGTTTTCTTCGCACCCAAGCCCGATGAGGGCAGATTTTTTTTTTTTACTCGTCCTGGTGTCAAAATCATAAAAAAAAAAAAATCTCCCAGTGCGTCCCTCTTCCCTGATACTACAACAAATGGGTTGTGCTTCTCGTAGTTTTACTTTTGTCAATTTCCAGAACATCTAAATTTACCTTTGAAATACCATTACTATGAGAAATTGGTAAATAGTTTATTGTCTTCAAAACTTATTTTCTTATACATGATTCTCAATCCGTGTTTCACCCTCTCATATTAGACAAGAGCTGGAGGACTTGCCGTTTCCGTAGCAGTGCTATATATATTCACAATGGATTAAGGAAACCTCATGTAAACTGCAATGCCACAGTGCCATAAAAAGAAAAGGGAGAGAATTTTACCCAAAAGAAAGGAAAGGGAAGAAAAGGGTCTTTTTAGTCTAAAGTGAAAGTAATCTACTCCGCCCCCCTGACCTTTTTTTTTCATTCATTTCTAAGTTTTTCATAATCAGTGACCTATTGCGTAAATTCACCTTTATTTTGCGTAGCAGCTGCAAGCGCATTTATGCCGGAATATACTGTAGGCAAGCGGGAGTTAATATTGCAATAAATTGTTCCGGATTTACGTCACGGACTCCCTTTTCTACCAAGGGCTAAGACGGTTGCCTTCTTGCGAAGGACTTGTTTTGGCAGATGTAATCGTTACCCTGAGTGCATGCCCTTGCTAACCTCAGACCGTGACGGGGCGCGAACCCTCGACCTGACGCCTCAGAATCGCGGACGCTACCGGTTGTGCCACGGCGACTACGGGAGTTAATATTGCCATATTTGTCTTGATTTGATAATTCACTACTAATTTAATATTGGTAAAATATCGATTTTTATACCTCACTTTCGGTCGCTGATATGATGTTATTGCTGTTATTAATTAGCGACGGAATGTGACCAAAATTTCTGAGCTGTGGAATGGATTGTTACATATACTTTATATTTACTATCACCGAAAAAAGTTAATCAGTATGAAATGGACATCATTAAGGCGGTGACGTTAATATCCTGATATATTCCACAAGCTCGGCTATATATATATAGTGAAAAATGTACTCATATCAGCTCTTTTTGTCCATTTCGCTAATAGGATACTATTTGTGCTCATTTATATATATATATATATATATATATATATATATATATATATATATATATATATATATATATATATATATATATAAATATAAATATATATATATATATATATATATATTTTTTTTTTTTTTAAGAAAGCAGCAACGGGAAAATATGAACCAAAAAACCTGGTTATATCCGAGGAGGTCCTGAAGAATTGAGACTTGGCTTTTATCAACAGCGAAAAAAGATTAGGTTAGCTTAGATTAGAGTTTGAACTTGCCTTAAATTCAAATTGTAAACTACTATAAAGTAACCTAACCTAACCTTTCTTCGCTGATGATAAAGGGCAGATCCTGATTTTCCAAATTCAGTGCCTGGGATCTGCCAAAGATCTCTCTAACCGCGATATGGAATCTCGGAATATTCTTTCGACCCAGTAGGTGTCTCTGTCGATTCTAGCCCCTCGGCTGGTGTCCCTGGCTATTCTAGCGACTCAGTAGGTCTCTGTAAGCTAACGACTCAGTAGACCACGGGCTAATCTAGAGATTTTGTAATTTCCGGAGTATTCTAGCTATTCACTAGGTGTCCTTGGCTATTTTAGCGAGTCGGTAAATTTCTCGTGCTATTTTAGCAACTCTTCAGAGAGAGAGAGAGAGAGAGAGAGAGAGAGAGAGAGAGAGAGAGAGAGAGAGAGAGAGAGAGAGAGAGACCATCATGTGCAAACGGAAAACATATCCGAAGCAGATGTTGAAAAGATGTGACGTTGCCTCTCGGTGCATATAAAAATGGCAATAATATACATGACATACATAAAATAAAGTTGGATATAATTTTATTTTTATCAGTATTCTAGAACATATTTATGATTATAAGAATAGTAACTAAAATTGTCTTAGTGTAATACGTAAGAGGGAACAAAATGTAATTCATTATTATTAGAACATAGTTGCTATTTACACAAAAGTACTGTATATAAATCATTAGCCTTAGCTTAATATGCGTTATATATTTACTTAAGAGTAAGCGCAAGTGGTACTAGAACAATCACCTTAATATCCTTAATAAAATATTAGTAACCTACAATTACACCACATGATAAATAAACACTAGCTCGAGTAACAGAAGTGAATCCACAGATACTTACGAATAATAATTGCGTTCACAAAGTCAAGCTTTGATAAAGGCAAAAATGCACTTATAAGCAGCTTAGATTAAAGGAAGATACATCGCAAGACCACACAAAAAAGATAGAGCAAAAACAAAACTTATGATATATGATATGTAAATCCTATGTTAAGTTTTCCTTTTTTGATATCCGAAGCGATATTATTAATATACTTACGCGATGTCTACTCTCCTCTCTCTTTTATTCTAAAATCATTAAGTCAGTCAGTCTATCAGTCAGTTTACTGATTTATCTCTCTCTCTCTCTCTCTCTCTCTCTCTCTCTCTCTCTCTCTCTCTCTCTCTCTCTCTCTCTCTCTCTCTCTCTCTCTCTCTCTCCTCTCTCTCTCTCCTCTCTCTCTATTCCATTTAATATGTAAAGAACACATTTTGGTTATACTAATTCAATATGCATTAAATTAAAACTAATCTCTCTCTCTCTCTCTCCTCTCTCTCTCTCTCTCTCTCTCTCTCTCTCTCTCTCTCTCTCTCTCTCTCTCTCTCTCTCTCTCTCGCTCTCTCTCTCCTCCTCTCTCTCTCTCTCTCTCTCTCTCTCTCTCTCTCTCTCTCTCTCTCTCTGCTATATCAATGGCGAACAAAACTTGATTATACTGAATTGATATGTCACTATGAACATAATATTATAATCACATTTCCTTAAACAACGATAAGATTTCTCTTAAGAATAACGTAGCTCTGGTAGCCACTTACTTCTTACATATTCATTTAACCGACATAAAGCTCTCACGACTCTTACTTACTAAGCTTCTAAAGTTGTCTTTGAAGTTAGTATATTACAATGTACAGTATAGAAGAAAAAAAAATGTGAACATGATGTGTAATAATGAATATAAAACACACAGTAAATGCAATAGCTATACAAAACTTGATATTTAAATATTTGTAAAGTTCATATATGCTCTGCACTAAAGATATGTAATTATAGAGGCTGCGAAAAGACAAAAGCGAAATTTCTGTGATGTGCGTTATCATTAAGACCTTCAGCTTCTCGAGCTTTAGTAAATCTGGGGCAGCATAAGCATCAAGTTCAATCTGTATATACTAGACAAGATTTAAACAAAAGCAGGCAAAATGATACTTTAGGTACATGGGTCCATTACATCTCAAGAGCAGAGGAATAAATACGCTATGTATGGTAACATTACTTACGATACTGAAAAGAATTTCATGAATATGTAACTGCTACCAAAAGCTACCAGCAGATTATATGTA
The DNA here is from genome assembly GCA_037179515.1 of Halocaridina rubra. Lineage (NCBI taxonomy): Eukaryota > Metazoa > Arthropoda > Malacostraca > Decapoda > Atyidae > Halocaridina > Halocaridina rubra. The sequence continues at coordinate 66,022 of JAXCGZ010018897.1, forward strand.
GTTATCCTTTTTTCTCGAATAACTGGGGACAAGTGTCTAGTTTATCTGGAAACGAAATACCTCTCTCATTTTTGGGCAGTTTCAAAATGCGTATTTCATAGTTACGAAAACCCAACTTTTTACAATCGAGTATTTACGACCTGTTATGTGGAAGATTTAAAATTGCCGTCAGATAATTCTAATTCTAAACCCCGTTCCACATACCTGAGAGATTTCTAGTCTTATGGAACGTTACCGATTTGGGTGTGAAGAACATGTGATGCTATATTCATTTAGATTGCGATATCTGATCAGTAGCACGTACATAGCGTGTATAGGCCAGTTTGGGCTCTATAAATATATTCCACATTGCCCTTAAACCGAAAATATATATAAAGGGACAAGAGCCCCAGGTTAAGTCGATCAAGCCGTCAGATCAGAAATTCTGATTTGTATTAACTTAAGACTAATTGCTCTTCACATACCCTGGCTAATATAATGCATACCCCGGCAGTTTTTTTTTTATATTATTACGTATAATATAGACACACCAGGGGCACAACGGAAAATGACAAATTACAGGAGTTTTGTATGCCAAGTGACACACTATCTAAACCTACGAATATTCCGAATATTTTAAGGTACAGGTAATGAGAAAAAAGTAGTTTCTCTTAGCTATACAAAAGATAAAACTCCTCTTTCTGAAAAAAAAAATATTGCTCCATGTGATTTTTCACCGTTGTGCACAGAGCACCAATATTGATTCTACTTATACATAATATGTATAGTACTTCCTTGGACAGACCAGGATACTCAGTACGTATACAATATTTAAGAGATCTCCGATTTACACTTAAATCATAAAAGTGTAAATGATGGAGAAAGTATCTTCTGCAAGTAAACCAGAAACTTGGTTTGCGAAAGAGTTTCCTTTTTACACTTCAAGAGTGTATAGAGTGAAATCGGGTTCTTCGCGAGGAACCAACACCGGTGAATAATCTGGGTCTTGCAGCAATGTAGGTCTGCCTCTAGTATCATGCCTGGCAGCTACTGGTATTACTCCCAAAAGGGCTGCCAAAGAAGATACACTACCAGCTTCCTTGGCAATGTCAGGATGTACGACAAATTGAATAAATCCAGAGGGAGATATACCAGCAGGCACCACTTTCATATATACAATTGCCTGTTGCAGTTGTGGACTAATGTCTTGCTTAATTTTGGCATCTTCGTTCTTGCTTGTTTCTGCTTGGGCCTGAAATGGATGGAGGTGTAATGCTTAGCACTTTTACCTTAAGAATACGATTAACACATATTTGTCTTAGGAAGGTATAAATATGACAGTTATGAGTAAAATAATCTCCAAAGTACTGCACTTGAGCTAGTCAATACAATACATGTACAACTTACCGCTGTTAGTGTTTCACCAGTTCCTATTTGAACATTGAATCCTGAAATAGGATCGCTGCGATATTTCCACACGATTGGATTTCCTATATAAAA
>JAXCGZ010018897.1:75000-97500 GCA_037179515.1 Halocaridina rubra
ACCCTTAATCCACCCAGATCCTTCATATGTGTCCACCCCCGTTTGATTGGGGACTATTCGTGACACATGAATCGTACTAAAGCGGTGATGTTACTCTCTCGTCTGATTACAAGAAAGGATGCTGGACCGAAAATGTTAAATACTTTTATCACGAGCATACAGTTATTCATCTCTTTTTTTTTTTCTATCGAACCTTGTTAATGGTCGCATAAATTAACTTTAATCACCATGCACAAATAATCTACATATAGTTCTAAGGTTAGAAGTACTAATAAGAAATATATGGTTTAAAACCTCAGGCCCCTTTCACACCAAAGTGGCACATCGACGTGCCACTTTGGTGTGAAAGGGTCCTAAGGCTCGTGCCTATGTTTTTAGTAACGCACATGTTCCGTGTTTCGATAATCCAATAATATTTATCTTTCAAAAGCTTGTTAGATATGATAAAATATTGGTCTCTTGAAAGATTTAATGTTCGTACACTAAATAATAAAATTAGACTTAACAAGCTGATGCGTTTAGTCCGCTGTTTGTAACAATAAGATAAAATATACTAGGATTTTCAGTCTGTAAGTACTTAATTTTACCACCTAAAAACAACGAAAATTTTGGTTCTATAGTATGAGAAAATAACTGATGTAATAGAAATAATAAAAATTCATGAATATTCCCCCACATTAATGAAATAAATAAGCTAGACGTGAACAGTGGCTTTTCACCTGCTATTACTACTACTATCACTACTACAACTACTGCTACAAATAATACCACTACTATCTTTGTTGGTGCCACTATTACTACTACAACTAATGTTGCTGCACTAGGACTGGAACTTAGTCATCGTTGATTCAGAGTTCATCAACCTTTTTTTTTCTTGCCCCATCGGCTGTATCCCGCCTTGCAAAAGTATTCGAAGGGAAGACACCGGTCAAAGCTGTCATTGACCTTTGTGGTGGGGAGCATTTGGATTTGGGTTGTTGAAATTTACCACTCTAGTGTATGCGGGATGACCTTGGCGGTTCCTCTCCACTTGTAGTATATTACTCTTTATTTTTTCATTTATGTTTTAAGTATAACACGGAGAATGTAGTATTATTAGTCACTATAAACATTACCGTAAGCAAAGGTGTATTTTCATAGATTTAGCAAAATGCCGCCCATTCCTACTGTCAATCAGTCATCTGTCGATCGCGACAAACATCCAAAAACAGGAGGAAAAAGGTTAGTCAATAGTAACTTACTTAAAATTGTAGAAAATTAAATAAACGATGAAAGTATTTAGGGGTAATAAATGCTCAGTCGCAAAACTCGAATTACTATATTTTGGTTTTCCTCAAGTAAGAATTATCATTGGAGATTTCTTTATATTTTGTTAAGCAATCTTTTGCATATTGTATACATTTTAACCACGATATATGAAAATAAATCATGAAATTTATAAAAATGTATTATGGTTTGGCTAGATTTCTTAGTATAGTTCAACACTAGTTAAGGACTTAGAGTTAATAAGTGATATTAGATTTCGCCTTATGCAACCCTTCACATTTTGAGTAATATATATATATATATATATATATATATATATATATATATATATATATATATATATATATATATATATATATATATATATATATATATATATATATATTTTTTTTTTTTTTATTTTTTTTTTTTTTTTCCTGAAAAGTTTTGATGTGTTTTGAATTAATCTGATAATTGTTTATGAAGGAAATCACAAACTATAATGCTAAAAACTGATATGGATGGGGTGGGGGGGTGCTTAAGTAACCTAATCCAACTAACCTAATCTAACCTAAATCAAATTTGAAACCTGACATACCTTAATAGGGTATATTTGTGTGCTTATACCGAAGCGGAGCACATTTTAAGACGTGGTGGTGGCACTCATTAGTCGGGGTAAGGCTATGGAAGGGGTGCATAAACCGAATCTTTGCCATAATTGACATTACAATATATTGGTTGTTTTAGATGTTTGTGATATATATTTACTTTCACACCTCTCAATTAGGAAAAAATCTCATGAAATCTATTAAAATATTAGGTTATAATGTAAAGATAGCTCTACTCCGTAAAGTTAAAGTTGATATTTGGCAGTATACTCTTTCACTTTGTTAGATATTTTAGCATTCTTTACCATAATTCAGACTATAATGCAATTGATATACAATTCAGATATCAATTTGGTTTATATATTACAATAGGCTATATTTGATACTTCTTTTCCAAGTTTTCCTCAGGAGCAAATACAAATCAGAAGGTAAGAAGCATTGTTAACTTTAATATATTTGTATGAATACATTATTGTATATGGAAAAAATATTAACGATGATACTGACATATTTTATTGTCTATTAGCATTATATTGATGGAAGAAGCCTAAGAGTTAATGTACTCCATATTCTTTTGGGACAGAATTTTTATATATAATTTTTTTTGTAGCTAAAGTAATTGGCATCAGAATAATCCCGATAGGGCCGGCGTCACAATACAGTCCTGGTGCTTTGCAAAAAAAGTATATTTGTAAATGTACCATATATAATGTCTAGATATTTGAGTTAAATTTTCATTAAAGAATTTTTTTTTCAAGTATGTTGTTGATTTTTAGGCCAACTGATGCCTTTTAGTATTAAGAATGTAGTATGTTGGCACATAGCATCAACCTCCTGTTACGATACTACAGCTGAAGGGTCTTGTGGAGTTAAATAAGACTGTCCAGGACAGTTCGATGTTAGTCTTCTTTCAGTTACGGTTCTCTTTCTATGCCTAAATCAACACCGAATATCCTTGGATATTCGTTACACATGTCTTATTATCCCTTCCCATCTGAAAAGTCACAATACTCCCCATCTCTGTTTATCTTTATATTTTCTTCGTTTCCAGGCCCAATGAGGGTATATGTATTTATTTTTATTTTTTTGCCCGTTCTGGTGTCACAAGAAAAGAAAAAGGAGAAAAACATTCGAGTGGAATTTGATTCAGAGAATTCATCTGAAGGCAGTCCCATTGATTGAAAACGATAAAAGCAAAGTAGGAATATCTTGTGAGCTTGTGATAGAGTGTGGGTAGAGGTAAGCTCTATTAGTTCCAATGTCAGCTATGTGTGAAGTCAAACTCTAAAGAAACACAGAGCTTAATTTGGGCTTATTGGTATTTTTGGGGCAAGAGTCTCCTTGAGACTTATTAAATGTTATATCGCTCGTGACAGCATTGAATACTATGCTGGTTGAGAGAGAGAGAGAGAGAGAGAGAGAGAGAGAGAGAGAGAGAGAGAGAGAGAGAGAGAGAGAGAGAGAGAGAGAGAGAGAGAGAGTAGTGAAATTAATAGGTACTATTTTGTTCACTTTGGACGGTCATTAGCTTGGGGTCGCCTATTATATCACAATGTTCTTAAAGTCAGCATCATATCTACAATTCAGTACGGTTGATATAGGAAATATAGGAATTATTTATGTATTTTAGTAATCCCATTCTATGATGAACAGCTGTACGCATAATTAGCTCTTTACTGCATTCTGTATTATCCCTAGGCCCATTGCAAAATTATTTGCCACTTTGGTGTCTTTAAGAAGTAAAGCAACAGGATACAGTTAATCCGGCTCTGATATTATTTTCCAGTCGGAAGATTCTCGTTCTGCTGTTTTCTCTAAGATATGGATATTTCACTCTCCTCTCTCTCTCTCTCTCTCTCTCTCTCTCTCTCTCTCTCTCTCTCTCTCTCTCTCTCTCTCTCTCTCTCTCTCTCTCTCGATTTAGTGGGCTGATGATAAATCATTTGCAACCCGAGACTTCTCCTAGCATTTTTTTTTCCTTTTAGAAACACTCATAATTGGACCTAATTTTCTTTTCTTTTTTATTCATTTGTTTTACCTAAAGTTTCCTGTAAATAATTCACTTGTTTTTGCTTCTTGTGGTCATTAAGAGACACTGAAATAAAGTAAAAGTTATTACTTACAAATATTACAAATATAGTGTCCTGTTAGAGCACTCGGAAATTTCTGATAATAATAATAATAATAATAATAATAATAATAATAATAATAATAATAATAATAATAATAATAATAATAATAAAAATAATAATAATAATAATAATAATAATAATAATAATAATAATAATAATAATAATAATAATAATAATAATAATGATAATGTTATTATCATTATTAGTATTGCCTGGAATAGTGTTATTAAATATTAGAAATAACTTGTTAACTGCTACTCCTTTTACTGCTACTTTTCTGCACTTTTCCCATGGCAATAACATTGGATAACTTTTTTCTTTTTTGTTGCCATCAGCGACCTACCATTTTAATATCTTTAACATTGCTAATTTTGTCAAAGCTATATTCTAGTATGAAAGGGGTTATGTTGATACTATTTGTAATCTTAAGTCTATAAATGGCAAGATTTTTAATCTTACTGCAAAATCAGGGCTCAGGACTCACAATGGCTTATACTTATTGCAATCGTACAATCACATTACTATCAACGACTACTACAACTTAAGTTGCTGTCACGTATCTGAGTATTTCTCATTTCCATTATATGTCTTCGCTCTCGTTATCTGATATTTCGTGAAAATTTTAGGCTTTTTTTTTTTCCTAATGAATATCATGCTGAAAATCAATGCTTACCACTAACTTACGTAACTTATATACAGCCTCATATTGCAACCGAGAAACTTTGACATGCCTTAAAAGAAAATAAGTCGAGGGATCACTTTTTGTTTACGTATCCGAGGATAAATAAGTTTTTGTTTCCTGCTTAGCCTTGACTTTACAGGAAGACTTTTCATGTTTTTTTTTTTATCTTTTAGACTTACCATTTATTGCGGTTTATTCTCTCTCTCTCTCTCTCTCTCTCTCTCTCTCTCTCTCTCTCTCTCTCTCTCTCTCTCTCTCTCTTTCACACATACACACACACGAATAAAAAGAGATTATTTTCACTCACCAAAAGCTTCATCGTGCCGAGGGATCCACTGCTAGGCTGAGGCTGCAATCACCGGCACCTCTGTATTTATACCCCCCTGGATATGTTGACCACTTGCAGAGCGATTATTTTCATGTCGTTTGGTCTGCTTTATAAATTCACAAGAATTAGATTAAAGCTTGTCAGAATTATTGCCGAGTATCTCTGCAATATGTATATATTACATAGTAATTATGGAAAACTAAAATACACGGCGCTGAAAGAATATTAGGATGCATGGAAGCCTCAGAGCTTATATACTTTTCTGCTGCAGCATGTATTTTCTTTTTAATTTAGTACCTTCTACCTGTTCCGTCCTTTGTTTAAAATCTGATATTCTTTTCGTTTGGTGGGTGATACTGCCTAAGAAATTATAAAGCACTTTGCATGGGCAGATCGACTATATATATATATATATATATATATATATATATATATATATATATATATATATATATATATATATATATATATATATATATATATATATACTCACGAGTATATATATATATATATATATATATATATATATATATATATATATATATATATATATATATATATATATATATTATATACTCACGAGTATATATATATATATATATATATATATATATATATATATATATATATATATATATATATATATATATAATATATATATATATATATATATATATATATATATACTCACGAGTATATATATATATATATATATATATATATATATATATATATATATATATATATATATATATATATATATATATATATATATATATATATATATACTTACGAGTATATATATATATATATATATATATATATATATATATATATATATATATATATATATATATATATATATATATATATATATATTATATATATATATATATATTCACGAGTATATATATATATATATATATATATATATATATATATATATATATATATATATATATATATATATATATATATATTCACGAGTATATATATATATATATAGATATATATATATAATATATATATATATATATATATATATATATATATATATATATATATATATATATATATATATATATATATATATATATATATATATATATATATATATATATATATATATATATATATATATATATTTATATATATACATATATACATATATACATATATATTTATATATATATATATATATATATATATATATATATATATATATATATATATATATATATATATATATATATATATATATATATATATATATATATATATATATTCGCTTAGGAGCTCCTGAAGACTTGGGATCTGCCTTTTATCAACAGCGAAGAAAGTTGAGGTTTGGTTAGGTTTGGTAAGAATTTGAAATAAAGACCAGGTTTAAATCCGGACTTAACTTGACCAAACCTAATTTAACTTAACCTAGCCTTCCTCGGTGTTGTGTTGATTAAAGGCAGATCTCAATTCTTCAGGAGTGCCTTCGTTTATTCATGCTTTGCTTATTTTATTATTATTTTTCAGTTATTTGATTTTTTTCTCTCTAATTTTTGTTATATAATGAAATCTATGTCTCTCACATTATACACATCTATTTATCTGTTTATTTCTTAATCAATTTATCTTTCTAATACAATTTATTCTTATCTGTCAGTCTATTTCTTTCTCTTCGAATGCACACATCTAGCGTTAAATAAAGATAAAATAATTTCAAACTAGCTATCTAGCTATCTATATACAATGGCCCCATTCCCCCTTGCCATCACTGCTGTAGAAAATATCAGTTGTTTATATTAATGCTTAGAGTTTTTCATTATATATATATATATATATATATATATATATATATATATATATATATATATATATATATATATATATATATATATATATATATATATATATATATTTGTAGTTATCTGGCATAGCTAGGGTTGGAAATCTTCCCAATGACCTTTTATACATTAAGTAGCGAGACTGAGATATAACTGTATATTTTTATTAATATTTATTTTATGTTCAGCTTCCTCTATGTTATGTAAGTATATTACTTCTATTGTATAAGGGCACCATTTCATATCATTGGTCATCACCAGGTATAAAAGTTACTAAGTCTTCATTTTACTCTGTTTATTCTAGGCTAATCAGATGCTCACACATCTGTAATCAAGTTGTTGAATATTTACACACCCAATTAAGAATCCTCTCCATTAGATCAGTATTTCTTAAAGTCCACATTTCAGGCTTCCCTGACTGTTCTCACACACTCTCTAACAGCTTTACCTCCTTAGCTTGTCAGTTATTTTCTGAATGCAACACAAAAATGACTTATATTTATATATATTCTTTCTTAGATTCTCTAATATACTTTTTTTTTCTTATTTCGAGACAGGCGAGAGATGTAAGGATTGAACAGAATAAGAGAATGGCTCGCTGCATCAGGTTTCCATACAGGAAAGGTGTGGTTATTGCACAGATATGTAGCGCTGTGAGAGTGAGGAAAAATTTAATGAAAGAAAACTTGATCTGCTGATACTGTATGAAATGAAATTAGAATAAAAACTGAAGGAAATATTTGAGAGGATTAAGGGAAAAGGCCAAAGCACGAATGAAAAGATACTAACCGAAAGGAAATGGTGATGTTATTAATTGGAGACATGGGGAATTGTCTGGGCAGAGCAGAGATTGTTAGAACTTTTCATGCTTATGGGTTTCCTAAAAGGATCAGTTAAAGAAATACTCTTGATGATGTAGAGATTACCAGTGGAAGTGTAAAGTTTGACGTACCTAGAAGAACCAGATTTAGGGACTGGCTGATAACGGAGAGAGAGAGAGAGAGGAGAGAGAGAGAGAGAGAGAGAGAGAGAGAGAGAGAGAGAGAGAGAGAGAGAGAGAGAGAGAGAGAGAGAGGCAAATTCATAAGTTCACTTGGACAAGTGAGGTAAGGGAACATAATAGCCTAATATGCCTTTCTGCTGTTGAGTAAATAATGAAAGGCTATGCAGCTTGATGTACATGAGATGCGAGGGTATTTCACAGTATATCATGGCTAAGGCAAAGCTAAGCATGTGGTGAAAAGTACATAGGTTGTATATGGAATAAGAAATTCAGTTAGAGCAAACAGAAAGAGATGTGAGTTGTGAATATGAGAAAGAATAAAAAAAAGTCCAGAAAAGTATTTTAAAGAAAAGTTTAGAATCAAATACATTACGAGAAAGTGCAAAGAAATACAGTGAAAATTTAAAATAGAAAAACATGACAGAGAAGAAATATTAATAACAGTAATTTATTGATTTTCAGTTGAATGAATTGTTTTGGAGAGAGTTAAATAGATAGAGGCTGAAGAACAGGAAGTATACTGAAGACTGTAAATGTCGAGAATGAATAAGTTGCTTGGGTGATGAATTTTGGAAAGTGACTGAAATGATGTGAGGAGGGACAACGAATATAGTGAAAGAGAGAGGAAGTTGTATAATTTATGAACATGAAAATATATATAATGGCAATTGATATACAAACTATTATTTCCTACTTCTTGAAGAAGGTGTCTTGATTGTGTAATTTGTTTGTCTGAAGTCAGTTGGAAAGTACAATACTCAGTTGTCTAAGCTATGTATTATTTTCATATATAAAGTTAAACGAGATAAAATGGTTTGTTTGAAGAACAGGAGATAGAGGGAAGGAGCTCGGACGAATCCAAGTAGAAAATTTCACTAGCCATACCTAGGCACAGATTGCAAATAATTAGCGTAGGTTTAAACATAACTGTGAAAGTTAAGTTTCGGGAAATATTTTGAAAATTATATGCTTCTGTATGTTACGTTTATAGATGTATGGTCGATTGGAAGGCCATGTAGCAAGTCTTGCAGATAAGTGAATTGGAAGATATCTTGGAGTAAATAGCTTCCTAATGGATAATGAGATATATGAAAATGCTAGGTAGAGACTGAGTGGTTTGGGGCAAATTATATTAGGCTGTGGTAGGGGTGGTCATGCAGCCATGACGGCTTAATCTGTATATACAGGGAATCCCCCCCCCCCTTTTATGATTGTGACACCAGGACGGGCCAAAAAATAAAATGAAATAAAACAGCCCCCACCGAGCCTGGGCACGAAGAATACATTAAGTAAAAAGTAACAGAGGTGGAGAGTGTAATGACTTGTCAGATGTGAAGGGATAATAAGAGGTGTGTAATGAATATCCAAGCATATTCAGTGTTGATGTAGGCATAACAAATAACCGTAACTGAAGGAAGATTTAACATCGAACTGTCCTGGACAGTCCTATTCAAGTTTAAACATTCTTCAGCTGTAATATCGCAACGGGCGGCTGGTGCCATGGGCCAGCCTACTACTGGTAAGATATTTAAGTAACAATTACTCTCACATACATATAAGTGTACTCACAAGGAACATATAAAAAAAAAAACGACGGGAAAACATATATTAGGAGCCCGTGGGCACCTCTGAAAACAGCCAAATTAGGCACCCCATGAAATCCACGCACGCTCCCTTGACCTTCTGGAACCAGTTCCTTAAAACCTTCCTAGTCGTGTTATATGTTGCCCCGCTTTTCGTCGTTTCAAACAAACAAACACACATTTATTTCCATTTTTGTACAATGGTTATTCTTATGCAATCTAAAAGTAACTTATAAGTAGATATATAATTGAACTAATAAGTAAGAGGGTAATACATACTGTTAAATTAAATAATGATTTCATAGAAAATAATAATACTGTAATAAAAATTTTGACAATAATGTTAATAATAAAGTAATTAACTTATAAGTAGACATGTAATTAAACTAATAAATAAGAGGGAAATACATATAGTTAAATTAAATGTAGCTTTCATAGAAAATAATAATGCTGTAATAAAAATGTTAACAATAATATTAATAATATAGTAATAATAACACTATATACCGTATTGTTATTATCGGCATCATTACCATATTTGTTTTCATTACAATGAGAATAATTAGTTCTTAACTAGCAGCAATTATTTGTCTAAAAGAAAACTATATAGTTTGCCTTTGAAAGCTGTGAAGGAGGATGCATTTTTAAGATGCTCTGGAATATTGTTTCAGAGTGTTGGCCCTTTGATAATGATCATCTTTGAACCTGCTTCTGTGTTTGTTCTGTGAATAAAGAGCTCATTGCTCTGTCTAGTGTTGGTTCCCCTTATATCCCTGACTGTTTTTAAATCAAATAGCCAGCTTGGATTATGATGGTCCAAAATTTTGAATACAAAAACATAAATAGCATAAGCGACCTTATTTTCTGCCCGCAACCACCCAAGTTTATTGAGAGCTGGTGAAATGTGGTCATATTTTCTTATTCCTCCGAGGGCAACTCAAGCTGCAAAATTAATAACCTTCTGTATTCTGTTTATCTAAGTCTTAGTGCTAGCCCCCCAAACAGTTGTGCAATAATTAATGTGACTTAGGGCTAGAGATTCAGCAACAGTTATTTGAGTGGTAGTCTCAAAATTGTCTTTTATACGTGATATGTACATTAATATTCCTGTAACCTTTTTGCATACTTTATCTATGTGGGAATCAAACAAAAAGTAGTTATCAAAGTGAATTCCTAGGTTTTTGACTGTTTTGCTAGGTGTGATAATATTGTCGCAAAAATTAACTGTTGGGTTTTCTGGAATTTGTGCTATATGGAACCTTGAACCAATAAACATGCATTGTGTTTTACTTTCGTTAATTAACAGCCCAATTTCTTGAAAATAGGTTTTAATTTTTGACAGAGTGTTTTCTGCTCTTAAAGTTAGCTCTGGGAGATTATTAATATCACCACTAAGGAGTAGTTGAGTGTCATCTGCATTATTGTACGACTAGACAGTCAGAAATGAAAGAAGATAGATCATTTACGTAGATGGAGAAGAGGATAGGACCAAGTACTGATCCCTGTGGAACACCAAATGATACATTTTTTTGGCATAGAGATAATGAATGTTGCTAAGACGTATAGACTGTTTACGATTAGATAGATACTCGCTAATCCAGCTCGGATCAATAATTTAGGTTAGTACATTTAATTAAAAGAATTTCATGGTTTTCACTGTCGAAGGCTTTTGATAAGTCTAATAATATAAGCAGAGATATTTTTTTCATATCTATATTATTATAGATACTATTCGTAACTTTGAACAGTGCAGTTTCCGTCGAGAGTTTCGGTCTGAAACCATGTTGGTTAATAGCTAATAGTCTATTTGACTCAATATGACATAAGTTGGCATGCAACAATTTTTTCTAATATTTTAGAGAAAATGGGTATCAGGGAAATGGGACGATAGTTTGTCACATCTTCTCTGTTCACCTTTTTATGCAGAGGTATTACATGTGATATTTTCCAAGAGTCCGGAAACTTTTTAGTAACAATGCGAAAGTGTTCATAATAGTTAGAATATAAGATAGAATCATGGGTAGAGCATCTTTGATGAACTGAAATGGTATACCATGTGGACCATAAGAGCCAGAGTTTCTTAGGCTCTTTATGGTAAGAATTAGGGTAGCACAATCGATAGGATTTATTTTGAAGTACTCTCTTGTGTTTACATTGGAAGAATTGTCATTTAAGCAATTACCCATATTCAATGAGTTGATGTTTTCTTGTGTTTTCTCATATGTATTTTTGCCAACGTTAGCAAAATAGTTATTAAAGTTTACCGCTTTGTCTTTCAACTCCATAATATTTTCATAACTTTCTGAGGTACTCTTTTCATTTGGTATCATGCTTCTTATCACTTACCATGTTGCTGCTGTATCATGTCTAGAGTCATTAAATTGTTTTTTGCAAAAGTCTTTTTACTTACATTGATTCACTCAGTCATCATCAACATTTTGAAGCAAAGATGAAAACTTTCCTCCCTTTTTCGTTTTTTCATCAATAAATGGCACGAATGGCATATGACGTCACGTGCAAATTCAGAGAGAGAGAGAGAGAGAGAGAGAGAGAGAGAGAGAGAGAGCTTTGGGCTATCATCTCCTCAGTGTATCACATTAATAATAATAATAATAATAATAATAATAATAATAATAATAATAATAATAATAATAATAATAATAATAATAATAATAATAACAATAATGATAATAATAATAACAATAGTGATAATAATAACGACGATGACAACGAAAACAACAACAACGAGAACAGTAACAACATCAACAATAATAATAATAATAATAATAATAATAATAATAATAATAATAATAATAATAATAATAATAATAATAATAATAGATAATAATAATAATAATAATAATAATAATAATAATAATAATAATAAAAATAATAAAAATAATAGATAATAATAATAATAATAATAATAATAATAATAATAATAATAATAATAATAATAATAATAATAATAATAATAATAATAATAATAATGATTTCGGTTTTTCGTCACGAACTCCCTTTTCCATTAGGGGCTAGGACGGTTGCCTTTTTGAGAAGGACTTGTTTTGGCAGATGTAATCTTTACCCTGAGTGTATGCCCTTACTAACCTCAGTCCGTGACGGGGCGCGAACCCTCGACCTGCCGCCTCAGAGTCGCAGACGCTACCATTTTGCCACGGAGACTACTTAATAATAATAATAATAATAATAATAATAATAATAATAGTAATAATAATAATAATAATAATAATAATAATAATAATAATAATAATAATAATAATGATAACAATAATCACAATAATAAAAATAATAATAATATGATAATAATAATAATAATAGATACATAGACTGGAAGTCAGTGACAACTTCAATAACGGAAATAAAAGCCCACTGTAGGTTATTTTAAGTTTAATAACTAATTACAAAATATGAAGCTTTCGCTTTCCACTGAAAGCATTATCAAGATTCCAAGACGCTAGCTGGAGTATATATTCCTAACCCTTCAACAAGCAAGTGCTTTGGAATTTTGATAATGCTTTCAGTGGAAAACGAAAGCTTGATATTTTGTAATTAGTTATTAAACACAAAGGACTCTATAGTGGGTTTCTAGTTCCAATAATAATATTAGTAACAATAATAACACTATTAATAATAATAATAATAATAATAATAATAATAATAATAATAATAATAATAATAATAATAATAATAATAATAATAATAATAACAATAATAATAATAATAATAATAATGCCATCTAAATTGCTAAAGCACCATCTAATATCCCTGCTAACTACCTCAAAAAGTTATGAAAATATTAAGGAGCTGAAAGACAAAGCGGAAAACTTTAATAACTATTTTGCTAAACGTTGGCAAAAATACATATGAGGAAACACAAGAAAACATCAACTCAGTGAATATGAGTAATTACTTAGATATCAATTCTTCCAATGTAAACACAAGAGAGTACTTGAACATAATTCCTATTGATTGTGCTACCCCAATTCTTACCATAAAGAGCCAATTCTTACCATAAAGAGCCTAAGAAACTCTGGCTCTTATGGTCCAGATGGTATGCCATTTCAATTCATAAAAGATTCTCTACTAATGATTGTATCTTATGTTCTAACTATTATGAACACTTCCATTGTTACTAAAAAGTTTCCTGACTCTTGGAAAAAATCACATGTAATACTTCTGCATAAAAAGGGGGACAGAGAAGATGTGACAAACTATCGTCCCATCTCCCTGCTACCCATTTTCTCTAAAATATTAGAAAAAATTGTTGCATGCCAACTTATGTCATATTTAGAGGTCAAATAGATTATTAGCTTTTAACCAACATGGTTTCAGACCGAAACTCTCGATGGAAACTGCACTGCCCAAAGTTACGAATAGTATATATAATAATATAGATATGAAAAAAATTTCTCTGCTTATATTATTAGACTTATCAAAAGCCTTCGACAGTGAAAACCATGAAATTCTTTTAATTAAATGTACTAACCTAAATATTAATCCGAGTTGGTTTAGAGAGTATCTATCTAATCGCAAACAGTCTATACGTCTTAACAACATTATGCCAAAAAATGTGTCATTTGGTGTTCCACAGGTCCTATCCTCTACTCCATTTACGTAAATAATCTATATTCTTTCATTTCTGACTGTCTAGTTGTACAACATGCATATGACCCTCAACTACTCCTTAGTAGTGATATTAATAATCTCCCAGAGCTAACCTTTAGAGCAGATAACACTCTGTCAAAAATGAAACCCTATTTTCTAGAAATTGGGCTCTTAATTAACGAAAGTAAAACACAATGCATGTTTATTGGTTCAAGGTTCCATATAGCACAAATTCCAGAAAATTGGTCGAGTTGGAGAAGCGGAGTTGTAAACACCGTTTTGAAAGCGCTGTATATTTCTTCGTTATTTCAGTGAAATAGAACGTTTTGGAACTTTATTTTTTGAGACATTAGGCTTAATGTGACAGTGATTGATTTGTGCTTATAAGTGTTTGTATATAGTGCACAGTCTTAGATTTATAAGCATAATCTTTTGTGGGCGGTACCCTTGGGGTATGGGCGAAAAGAGAACATGCCCTAGGACTATTCTTGCGTCATAAACAGCCTGATGTAAGATGAGTTCTTTTTCTCCGCCTATTAGGAGACAGGACTCCATAGGGCTCTTTTTTTCATTTAGCCCTGATTATAGCGCAGTGTGCAATGTAATTTTTGAAGTATTGAAAATTAAGCATGATGATATTGTTGGATTTCAGCAGATAAGCAAGACAAAGTATGTTTTGAAATTTAGTAAATCATACATCTTTCAAGCTTTTTGTGATCAGTACGATGAGAAAGATGTCGATGTTGGTAATGGCAAAACGGTAAAAATCATTAACTTTAGTAGACAATATACTTATATATCCATTCGCTATGCACCATTTGATATGGATAATGCAATTTTGGAGAGAATTCTTGAGAATTATGGAAAAGTTTATGGAATCAGATTAAACCGGTTTGCATACGGAAAGGCTGAGGGACTTCTAAATGGTATACGAACAGCTAGGATGGAATTGAAGAGGAGTGTACCCTCCTCATTAAATATTCACGGTCATAATATCGTATTCTACTATAATGGACAGCAGAAAACTTGCTTTAAATGTGGCAGGGAGAATCACATGGCCGCTGATTGTTACTTTGAATTAGATGACAGGATAAATATATATAATACTACAGATTTTCCTGATATTCAAAGGAAAAGGAATAGTGCACAAGACGTAGAGGAAAACAAGAGGATTGGACACACCATTCAAGAAGTAAATGCTAATAAAGATAACTCTACAGGGAATTTAGAGGAGGGAAGAGCAGACAATGAAACAAAGGATGGAGATAACAAACAAAAAACAAAGGAGCCGCTAGTACAAGAAATACAATTAGCCAGTGGAATATGTACAGATGAAAGTGAATGCACAGATGAAAATGAAGAGGAAAGGACACACATTAGTAGCAGTCAAGAGGAACCATTCCCAAATGATGATCAAACTCTTAACAAGAGGAAAGAGGATGTACCCTTGGAAACAGGTGTAACAACGGTGGAAGTGCATAGGACTGCAGATAAAGATATGGATCAAGGAACTTTTTCTCAATTAAGCGTAAATGAAGAGGACAAAGAAGTGTGTAATGCCCTAGATAAGGTTATAAAAGAAGACATACTTGAAGATAATGAGATAACGGAAATAAATAAAGAAACAACGGATAAAGATGGCGAATCGTCAAGCACTGAAACCGGTGAAGAAACATTTTCTGAAGGAATGTCGATAAGTGAGGAGTGTAAGGAAGAACAGTGGTTTGTTAAAGTAAAAAAAGGAGGTAAACTCAAAATAAAAAAGAATAAGAAGTTGGAAATTAGTAATGTTAAGAAACGAAAATTGGCAAGGTAATGTTTCTTTTTTTTTATCACATTATATTCTCTTTTATATATATTTTTTTTTCATGGCTCTGACTGTTTGTACGCTAAATATCAATGGTTTGAATGACGATAGGAAAGAATTAAAATTAATTTCTCTTGCTAATCTTTATAAACTAGACATAATAATGTTGCAAGAACATAACATTAAGGCAGGAAATTCATTATATCATATAGAGCAATATTATGAAGTATTTATAAATCCAACTACTTATTTAAAAGGAGGTGTTGCAATATTGATCAGTAAACGATTGTCTCCTATAACTGTTATAAAACAAGAGATGGACTATGAAGGTAGAATACTAAGCTTAAAGATAAGAACTGGTGGTAAGGAAATTCATTTACTTAATGTTTATGCCCCATCGTTGCAAGGAGAAAATTAAAAGTTTTTTTGTTAAAATGTCAAAAAAAATCTTAGCAGAAAAATATGGGCTGATAAACTTACTACAATGTAGGTTAAAAGAATTATACCAAAAGGCTAATGTAGGAATTATAGACTTTGATATAATACATTCAGTGAAAAATAAAATAGAAAGGATTCAGAATGAAATATGTAAAGGAGTGAAAATAAGGGCTAGAATGAAAGATAAAATTGAAGGAGAGAAAATGTCTCCATATTTATTAAAGAAAGAGAAAGTAAATAGAAATAATAAGATAATGCAGAATATAAAAGGCGTCAATGGACAGATATTGAATAATACTAAAGCAATTTTAACTCATGCTAAAGATTTTTATGGGAACTTGTATGATAAGGTGGAAGGTGACTGTCAGTTACAAGATATGTTACTGGATTTATGTTGTAATAAATTAAATGATATTGACCGTAACGATTTAATTGGTAATATTAGTATGTTAGAATTAGGGAATGAAATTCCAGAAAATACAACAGTTAATTTTTGCAGCAATATTATTACACCTAGCAAAACAGTCAAAAACCTAGGAATTCACTTTGATAACAACTTGTTGTTTGATTCCCACTTAGATAACGTATGCAAAAAGGTTACAGGAATATTAATGTACTTATCACGTATAAAAGACAATTTTGAGACTACCACTCAAATAACTGTTGTTGAATCTCTAGCCCTAAGTCACATTAATTACAGCACAACTGTTTGGGGAGCTACCACTAAGACACTAAGACTCAGATAAACAAAATACAGAAGCTTATTAATTTTGTAGCTCGAGTTGGCCTGGGAGGAACAAGAAAATATGACCACATCACATCAGCTCTCAATAAACTTGGGTGGCTGAGGGCGGAAAACAAGGTCGCTTATGCTGTTTATGTTTTTGTATACAAAATTATGGACCATCATTATCCAAGCTGGCTATTTGATTTAAAAACAGTCAGGGATATAAGGGGAACCAACACTAGACAGAGCAGTGAGCTCTTTATTCACAGAACAAACACAGAAGCAGGTTCAAAGATGATCACTACCAAAGGGCCAACACTCTGAAACAATATTCCAGTGCATCTTAAAAATGCATCCTCCTTCACAGCTTTCAAAGGCAAACTATATAGTTTTCTTTTGGACAAATAGTTGCTGCTCACACATAAACTAAACTTAATGATTTAATGCTATTTCCCTTAACACTAACCTCTCTATATGTAAACTGATATCGACTTCTCTGTTCTCTAAGTTAAGAACTAATTATTCTCATTGTAAGGAAAACAAATATGGTGATGATGCTGATAATAACGATACTGTATCGAGTGTTATTATTACCACTTTATTATTTACATTATTGTTAACATTTATATTACAGTATTATTATTTTCTAGGAAAGCTACATTTAATTTACCTGTATGTATTACCCTCCTACTTATTACTTCAATTACATGTCTACTTATAAGTTTCTATTACTTTTAGACGAAGAACCATTGTACAAAAATTTAAATAAATGTTTGTTTGTTGTTTGTTTGTTTGTTTGCTAAAGCACGTCCGTTGGTATCTACTTCCTCCTAGATGGTACATATGACCTGGGCCTCTCCTCTTCTCGCATTATTTACAATATATGTGTAATAGACAGGCACACATACACACATGCATACCTTTGAAAACTGTTGATAGGAGCATGAGTTCCTCTCTCTCTCTCTCTCTCTCTCTCTCTCTCTCTCTCTCTCTCTCTCTCTCTCTCTCTCTCTCTCTCTCTCTCTCTCTCTCTCTCTCATATATATTATTATTATTATTATTATTATTATTATTATTATTATTATTATTATTATTATTATTATTATTATTATTATTATTATTATTATTATTATTATTATTATTATTATTATTATAGTGAAAATAACCTAAATTACAAGGTTTCAAGATAATGACAGTTTCCATATTCCTTCACATCTTTGTTACCCCCTCTCCCCCCAGGCATTGCTTCCTAGCTGTTGTCAGATACAGTGTGCTACATGTTTCACTTTAAGTATATCACGGGTTTTCAAGCTGGGGTTCGCGAACACCTAGAAGGTTCTCATGAAGCTTTTCAGGGGTACCTAGATGGCTCTCAAAAAAAAAAGCATTTTAAGCAGAAAGTCATTCTAAATTGTTTGTGATGCCGATGCAACTGCTTAAAAAAGTCATTATAATTTAAGTATTTTTTTTATATCCATTGCAGTATCAATGTATATTGAATTAGTCTCACTATATCAAATTCCATATTCGGTGTCAGATTAATTGGGAAAAGATAAATGGTTTTATAGCTCTGGGGGTATTTAAAAAAAAGGATTGAAAACCTCTGAGTTATATATTTCATTTCATTTTCGTTTTCTTTTCCTTAATTGCTATTTCTAATTTATATTTACTTAAGTTTTATAGTGGTCCGTAAGCGAAAGAATTATTTAGATATAAGATGACCAGTGCATATTAGACCCTTCATACACTGATTGCAATGGGAAATGTGGTTTAGTTAATCGTCTTTTCATTACTAGACACGCTTTTATGGTCTAGATTATCGACGAATAATGAGGACCTCTGTATATGATGTAAGTAGTGGAGTATAGGCAAGAGTTCTAGACTCAGAAGTTATAATGATAGAGGAGGCTGTCAAGCCTACAAATTGCGTTTTGCTGATTTGGACACAACTACAAAGGTATTTAATGAACTTTAGTAGATTATATGGGAAGCAAACTGAAAGTCAATATGAAAAACTTAGGTAATGAGATGCATTTGAGATAATATGTTAGAAACTAAGAAGTAAAGACTGAATGTTGAGCCAGGAGGACGTTAGCAGTTTAAGTTTTTATAGGAATAGATATAGAGGCAGTAGGTCGTACTTGATCGATGATGGACTATAGTGTAAAAGAAGAGACAGAGTCACTTGAGCGCTGAGTAAGGTTTGGCAAGAGGGATCCATCTATTAAAGGCACTAAGATTAGAATATATGATAGAATAATTGCTCTTACAACAGTGAATGGTAGGTTAGAAACCATGGGAAACTGAATGCAGCTGAGAAAAAAATCGTAATACTTGAAGAAAGCACTAGAAGAATTTGTCTTGTTAGCTACAGGATGAGATTTGAAAATTAAGGAGTGGAACAGAGCCGATTCAGTTGTTTACAGACCTAAAAAATATGAGCATTGAGCGAATAGTGCAAAAAAAAATTCTATATATGGATTAACAGGTCATTAAACTAAAATCAAGCTAAGAAAGAAAGGGGGGAATTTGGGTGTTTAATGTTAATGCCATAAAAGACTTTATCACTAAAGATGTTGACGAGAATGCAAGATGGGGAATAAACTAATCCGGAGTTATATGCCATGATATACCTAACATGGCGTAAAGTGTGTGGACAACACATAACTCATGAAAAAGCAGGTTAGAATGAGTGCATCATATCTAATTTTGGAATTCTTCTTATTCATTGGATTAGTCTTGTTTACTCATTATTACTTTCTCAAAAAGAAATTGAGTAAGCACTTATAATCATAAGAAATATTAATTTCTATTATTATGATCATCATTTTTATTCTTTTGGTTATAGCCACCCTGCTAACTCTGGTGGAAAAGGCTAATATATATATATAAATGAAAATTTTTGTATAATAAATGGTACATATCACCTAGACTAGCCTAATTTCTGCTAAGGCATATATAGTGGGATACAAAATAGTAGTGTAAAGCCTGAGAACTCAAAAGCTCTTGAAATGTCAACATATACTGTTCAATTTACCCCCAGACAAAGCCTCAAGCATCTGTACTGCAAAGTAAAGCCGAAGGATTCTAAGAAGTTTCATTATAGACCACACAATTTTTTTCCAGCAAATATTCAATGCAAACATCCGGCAGAGACAATACAGACAAAAGCCCAAAGGGCTTAGCAGTTCACTCAATGGCAATATATTCTTTAACAGAGCAAAGCGGTCTTAGGTAACCCAGATGAAACTCAAGCATAAGAAATACAGACAAGAACCAAACTACTCTGAAGATATTTTATTGACACGATGCTCTAAAAGCACTCAGTGCAAGACATTAATCACCATCAGAACAAAGAGGAACCCAACAAAACGGAGGTATAAACACAGTCACAACGATTCGGAATTGATTCTAAACAAAACTTCAGAAGCTGACAGTACACACAAGTGCATGACGATTCAGGAATTTAATCACCTGTTACACATTCTTTGCAACTGAAAACATACAAGACCTCAGAGACTAGAAGACATCTTGTCAGAGTTACACTTATGAGTCAAAGCGATTGTGTTTGACTATTAAGTACTGGGGACTTGTATTGGATCTCTGAAATCTTTCAGGAGCGCGTTCTTCATTTTTTTCCCCGTTGACTACTCATAATTTATATTCACAATTCAGGGTACTTTTACATTTTAGGTAATGGCTATGTCACATCAACGATATGCAGGGTAATAATAGAAGCAATGACATTCACTGATATATAGTAATGCTCAAATATAAGAGTACAATGCCTTAAGCTTATTTTACCCAAATTGAAATATAAGTAAGTAAACCGTAGGGAATTCAGAAAGAAAGGTTAATTAAAGGAAACAGACACAGCATTGGGAGTTCTTAGATCTCCACTAGAAGCAATTACAGAGAAGATCAGTTCTTACATTCTACAATGGTAAACATCGAAATGCCCTTTAAAGCTTGTGGGGTAACCATCGTTACAGATTGTACTAGTGAGAGAATCTCTAGTAAATCAATACAACATATCTTAAAATAAGCATAAAAAGGCTTGTCACAAGGCTCAAAACGTAATGTAAAGTGCACATCTTACAAAAATTCCCCTTACTTAATTAATCTTTATAGTATCTTTTCCTTGTTCAGTATATAAAGTATACTAAAAATATCCACTTTATTAGCAATATTTTCTAAACCGGAAGAAAGCAAAATATAAATGAAAAATAATACTCTATGCATCAAATGGAGCCATACTAGATATGCTCTCTCATTTTTGTAGATTTATCTGTTTCTGTTTTTCATGATACGCCTTTGTGCAAAAAGTTATACTTTAAAAATACTAGCTACCATTACCTATCTTAGATTTAACCTAAAACGTACAAGGGAGAATAAAAATTTAATACATTACGTGTACGGTATGAGCAATGCGATATTTTACAAAAAGACAAACCTCGTAACAACGTCGGTTTTGAATAAACTTTCTTGAAAAAAAAAAAACTAATCATAAATGGCTGCCGGTCGGAGAGGTTGATCATCGACAATAGCTGGTCCTATAAGAAGGTCATCTGTCGAAGGAACTCTTAGTACACGAAACACTGCTATTGGACTTGCATATTCGGGTTTTAGGTCAGTAATGATAGCTTTGTTACTGTCATCAGTGTATGTGGTAACGCCATTACCACTGGGAAACTTCTGTTCTTCGTCTACCGTGCGGAGAGCACCATAAGGTATTTCTGGAAGAGAGTCGGAAACAATAGATTCATCAGAAATTCTCTGATCCCCAACTTTTGCCACTTCATATTGTATCAGAGGAGCTCCTCCTCCGGGTATGGCATCGCCTCTGGCTCTGTAACCTTGGGGTCCGGCATCATAAGAAACATCCACAGTTTGCCCATCAGGAGTTTTGTAAGCATAGCGGCCGTACACATTTCCAGAGGGATCGCGTACCTCAAACCTCCACTGATCTTGCCCATGCATCCCGAACCTGAAAATGCGAGATTTGATACAGGAACGAAAATTATATAAAATTTAAGAACATTCTTGATTTCGAGTTGAAAGATGTGGGATATATACTGATTGCTACCTTATATTTTCACTAGAGTACACCCCTACAATGAAGGCTATACTAAGCTTTTACAACAACAAGAAATTTTTTCTTGGACTAGTCCAATGATTTAACGATCATCAGTGTCATTTTTACTAGTCCAATGGTGACTATACATTCGTAAAGGCCAAAGGACTGACAAATTACTGAAGAGGCAAAACTGGATTAATCCATTACCAGAAGGAGAGCTTCCTGTATATTTTAAAAAAGTAAATCATAAAACTACAGTAAATTCATTCATAAATCTGCAGATTACTCTAATTTAAAATATAAACTTAAGTTTACACTGAGGGGACCGCAGTAATCTGTCCGTGTCCACCCCAACAAATGGAGAGTAATAGTGATACATAAAACGGTAAACAAGAACATTTAAAGT
>JAXCGZ010018897.1:100000-105000 GCA_037179515.1 Halocaridina rubra
GTGATTCCTACATCATAAAATTTAATTTTACTTTGATTGAATTCTAACTTATGCTAACCTAGCATGACCATGTTAGGTTAGGCTAGATTGGAGCACAATAAAAGCAATTAGTAATTAGGGTAAGTTTTTACAATTGTGCCTGTCTGAATATGGAGGTAAAAATTATATTTTTCTTGTGAGTTTAGATGTGTTTTGAATGAATGTAAACTTGAAATCAGTCGGAAACTGTATGTTTACCTTAGAAACGGTAACTTTCATCACTTTTCAAGGTCACATTTCTTTCAAAAACTTCAAAAGGCATAGGAAAACTTTGTAGATATAGATTTTGAAGTTTGTTTAGTTTAGCATAGATTTTCCGACAGTTTTTAGGTCACATTCATCCAAAACACACAAGAAACAATAGGAAAAAAATCACTTTCAAATTGAGACGGGCACAATTGCAAGAATTTGCTTTAACCAAAATTACTCTGTCCTTTTTAGATTACGTGTTAATAGTACGGGAATATATGGGTGTGACACCGGGACAGGCAAAAAGTACCCAAATCAATAAAGGCCTGGGCATGAGAAAACACCAAGACGATGGAAAAGAGACAGGTTAAGGACAAGACAGAGACGAGGTAATATCACACAAAGGAAAACGCCAGACAGAAAAATCAGTCAAAGTACAGAAGGACCCAGAGATATGGAAGACTAGGCCCTGAGATGACGTAAGATCCGCTTTTTGAAGGATGATAGGTCATAAGAATTAGGAAAGACAGAGGGAGGATGAGAGTTCCAGAGTCTGGAGGTAGATGGGAAGAAGCAGTCGCTGCACCGACCAATCCGCGAGCTACAAATCTCCACACAGCACCTGTGAGTTGATGCCGCTTGGCGAGTGTTATGCTGGCGTCACACATAGCCAAAATTCCCGACCCGACTCTTAAGACCGTCTAAAGACGGAATCCTCCCGGCAGAAATGACGTCATTACGATAATCGGGTGTAATCGTTCGTCCACGTACGACGGAATCCTAACGGTCCTACGTAGTTTAAAACAATCGAGGGGGTCCTGAACCGTCGTGGAGGGCCTACAATAATTGGCTGCCGCACCCAATAATCTCCGTGATTCGGAAGACCAAATCAGTCGTAGAAGACTGCGTACGACGGGTAAGATTGATCTTCTTGATCGTACGCGGGCGTAGGAGAAGGCGTACGCCCGCGTACGATCCAGAGGATCGATCCTACCCGGCGTACGCAGTCTTCCGGGTCTGGAACCGTTAAAAATTGAAAAATTCGCCTATACATGTGGCAGCGCAGTACGAGAAGACAGCGTGCGATGCGTGGTCTCATGTGTGACAACCCAGTCCTGAGCGTTCAGTTGTCCTGCTCCGCTTGGCCAACATATATTTACTTATATATATAAGTAGCTGAAGTGCCAAATATATAAATCAGGGTTATACTTTCACAAATATCCCATATATTAATAACTAATGGGATGTGATATTAAAAATCTATATAATTCAAACACTGGAATATATTACAAAAAAATAGCATTCACTTGACATTGGCAATAATTCAGTCTGTTCAGGACTAAATACACTTATCCATTTTAGACATGTATAATTATGTCTATACTTGCGTAGATCTCTCATTCCCTATGTGTGTGTGTATGCACACAAATATATAATATAGCATTCACTGGACATTGGTCATTATTCAGTCTGTTCATGACTTAATATTCTTATCCATTTTAGACATGTATACTTATGTCTATACTTGCTTATATATTTCTTTCTCTGTGTTTGAGTATACACACGCACACACACACACATATATATATATATATATATATATATATATATATATATATATATATATATATATATATATATATATATATATATATATGTATATGAATATAATTAGTTTAAGTCATATGGAACATACACACATATAGGTGTTTTTGAATTTTAAAGAAATATTAAAGAAATACAGCTGAAAACACGTATTTCCATGTTTTCCTGGGACATATCTTGTGGTCAAGTGCTTGGGTACCTGGAACTCAGGGGAATTTAACCAGCCTTTATAAAGGGACAACCCTTATAATCCCATAATGACCTGGGAGTGTCATGAATTTAGCACTTTTACCCTCTCACTCGGTATACTGCTGCTCGCACTATATCTATAGAAAGAGAGAGAGAGAGATTGTCTCTCTGTGATTTTATTATAATATCCATATATTTTTTATACTCAGTTCATTTCTATGAACCAGATGTTCCATTTTATTTAAGATTTAAGCATATACTAAATTTCCATTTTTGCTGATGTTTAGTTCAACTCAGTATAATTATATATATATATATATATATATATATATATATATATATATATATATATATATATATATATATATATATATATATATATATATATATATATATTTTTTTATTTTTTTTTTCATATATTTATTGTTCACTAGGATCAATTCTAACATAATTATATAAATGGAAAAGTAAGGGAAATATAACTATATCAAATTACTTTTTATTTGCGTTTACCAGTACATACAACTTACATTTGAAGGATCCTGTGACTGACAAAGATGAAACATTATTACATTATTAAATGTAAAATATTGAACTTAACATCTTCTCAGTATAAAATAATGAAAATGAAACATATTAAGATCAGTTATTGTAATATGTGAAAAACAAATGACTTGAAATAAATTACATATCTATATGTGAATAAAATGCTAAAATTAAAGCTACAAACGTCGTCCTTTAAACCATTCTCTCTTGCCACGATACCCTTCCTTCGGGGGAATTACAGTAGTCCCTCAGGTAGTTCCTTTGTTCACGGGCTGCCTGGGTGGATTTTGTAGCATTGGCAAGCTGTGTGATACCCGGGAGATTACCATCCACCCGCCATGATCCAGACTTTGTGGCCCTCCTTTGCAAGACACGGCACTCCGCTTGCTCCCGACTGCGTACGACCCCCTATGAACGTGTACGTTCCCCTACGATGGGTCGGGAACGTCGGGAGCATGGTCGGCCCAGTCGTAACGGTCAAAAAATTCAATTTCCCGTTTTTTATGATGAGAGTTACGTTTGTGTACGATCAGTCGTACGCTAAATTACGCGTCCAAACGACTCCGTACGACTGCAATTACGATCCATAGGACTGCTTACGCGGACGTACGACGCACTTCCGACAGGCACAGGATTGCACCTGTCGGCTAAAAAATCTGCCGGATCTCCAAGGACTGAGCGAAGATTCCGTCGGAACGCGGTCTTAAGAGTCGGGTCGGGAGTTTTGGCTATGTGTGACGCCAGCATAACGCGGCTTCGGCAGTGGGGGAGGGATGCAACTCCCTTAGTCGCGTTTAACCTTAATTGGATGTTATTCCCCCTCCTGGATTCGTGATATAATTCGTTCGTGTGTACATGGTTGTGTTATTCAAAAGTAATAATGAGTAGTGGAAAAACCCGCTTGGTTTATAGGTGTCAATGCAGTTTGAATACCAAGGTAGCTAGCTCCTTGGCCCGATTAACTTAAATGAATGGATTGTATGCTTTAAAATATTTACCCTACATCCTCACAGTGCGGTTGTAAAAATAAAAAAATTACTACCATTTCTGAAAGGCGTCACCTGTAATATAATTGTGTTTGAAAATAGTATGCACATCTGAGTTAAGTTTCATTCTATTATATTCAGTATTGTTTCATTTGTCAAATGGAAACGTTAAAAAGTTCACTCACCTGTAAGATCCGTCAGGCCCATTCCATATAAACATGTCATTAGAAGCTGATGGAAGGCTAGCCAAAATATCTAATGAGGACAGCCGGTGCTCCGCCTCCAGATGGTGATTATTGAGCTGGGGGGCCGCCCATGCTGATATCATCAACCTCACCCACACTACCGTTGCTACCCACACCGCCTGTAATATCAACGATGTTTATAGATGGTAGCTTGTTAACCGGATAATTGATAATAGTTTAAAGAAATGGGAAGATTATAATATTCAGCCTCATTATATAACTAACGTTATCTTACACAATCATTCTTTTTCTATATATATATATATATATATATATATATATATATATATATATATATATATATATATATATATATATATTTAAGAAATGGTAAGGGAAATCTTTCCTAACGTCGCACTGGAAGAATAGTTTATGTATCTTTACATTCAGTAAATTGTTCGCGCGTTTTACGTACAGCATGTTTGGGTAACGTGATCTGTATTTTACTAAAGAAACAAACTTCTCTCAGGCACACACGAAGACACACATTGCATTTTCCGTCGACTATTGGGATATATCTAAAGCTTTAAACATCTATGTTATCGGCCAAATGACAATGCACAAACAGTGATGGATTGATGGATGGATTCGGTTTTACGTCACGAACTCCCCTACTAAGGGCTAGGATGGTTGCCCTCTTACGAAGGACTTGTTTTGGCAGATGTAATCGCTTAATATTAGTGCAATTATATAATAGGTGCTCTACCAATATGTAATCTACCATGAACATTCACATTCCAGTAGGTGCTCTACCAAGGTTTTTCCATTTAACTAGCAAACTAACTAGTTATTAATATTAATACTCCATTACGTGCTCTACCAAGGTTTTTCAATTTAATTTACCTCAAAAACAATTACCCTAACCTTAGGTTAGGTTAGCCTAATTTTTTACTTTTATATTTCCAAATAAATTAATTTTAATTATTTTCTTACTTTTTATCAATTTGGCCATATATAAGGGTAAATCATAGATTGTCCGTAGAGCATATATTGGAAGAAAACCATATAATAAATCACTTGGTTCAGTTCTTGGTAACAGTGATTTTAAACTGGCATATCGAAGACTTCTCAACGCAGTTTTATAGTTATATTGTATGTTATGGAAAAACTTTAGGTGACAAATTCGCTACATGATTATGTTTTTATTATTATTATTATTATTATTATTATTATTATTATTATTATTATTATTATTATTATT
>JAXCGZ010018897.1:110000-127500 GCA_037179515.1 Halocaridina rubra
TGTGCCTTTTTGCAAAGGACTTTGGGATTAGCATGTGTGATAGTTACCCTAGGTGAATGCCTTTTTTAACGTCAAACCGTGGCGGTCAGTGAACCCTAGACCAGACACCTCATAGTCGAGAACGCGACCACTTCAGCATGCCCTTAGCCGTAAGCATTACATTGTTGCCGTTATATGGTTCATTAGTGAAGACTTTTCCATGATTATGGTTTTCCTGAAATAACCTTTTGATCATTTTATATTTGGCAGTCGCTGTCGACATAGGATTTGTAAGATAACCTTGTTCTCTTCTCTAGTACGACAGATTCGTTGATTTATTTATCTCGAAAGAAATCAGTTGTGAAATCAAATATGAAAATACAGAAGCTACAATACCCTAAGCTCAGTTAGGTTTTGGTTTAATAAATATGTAGGGCAGTGCAAAGTAGTGAACTCTTCATACGAGTTTAGTTCGGACTATGAGAGAGATAGCTAATGGTGTAACTCGATTCATACTTGTTCATGTGAATCTATTCATGGCACAATAAAATATTTTATGACTTTATTGACGGAAGCGATGCAATTGCACATCTAAGTTGATGTTTGCCGTTGTACGTGTCACTATTCATCTCCATTATTGGGGTAGAAGCAAAGAAGTTGGAGCTGGAGAAACAAGGCTGGATGCCCTCCCTAACGCCCAGCTGCAGGCTCCATCGCAGGTAAGTCCCTTCCCGATCCAAGTGTCCTAACCACTGCGCTACGTGTACCCTCTAGTCAGCCATCCAAGTAATTGTCTAGAGTGAAGTTAACTCAAATACCGAATGAGATTCCTAATTTTATCCAACGTTTTGGAGCTTAGGAAACATGTCGCCTCCTTTCATTGTCTTTATGCAACATTCTCTTATATTTGATAGGTACACACTACTCTTGTCACAAAAATATACTCGTATCATTTCAACTCGTGTTTCATATGTAAAGGAATCTAATTATTGCGTTCCTTGTACTGAGACACCGCAAGACCTCCTTCAGGTCAAAGACCCCCTCAGATAATGCGTCCCTCTTACCACATCATTATCCGAAGAAATTCGATTAGTATGTTGCTGTCTCGTTGTAATAGCGCAGATTCTACAATGATTGCGAGAGAGGTCGATATTGTCAGTGATTGAAATGATTATAATGGACATTGATGTGTATTCTCACTTGGATTATTATTATTATTATTATTATTATTATTATTATTATTATTATTATTATTATTATTATTATAATAATAATTATTATTATTATTATTATAATTATTATTATAATTATTATTATTATTATTATTATTATTATTATTATTATTATTATTATTATTATTATTATTATTATTATTATTAGTAGTAGTAGTAGTAGTAGTTGTTGTAGTGGTAGCATTAGTAGTAGTAGTGATCGTTGTCATCTAGAGTTCTTTGTGAAAAATTTCTTCAAGTGGTTTCAGTAACTAGCTGTGTATCCTTACTTGCTACTGGTAGATGCAGTATCTGTGTAAGATGAGCTACTGAAATGGCATTTAAAACATGCAATCCTTGCCCAGGAATCACCTTGGCAGTCATAAATAACTAACTATTGTGAAACACATTCTGTAAATTTTATTTTGAAAGCCTATGCAGCAAACAAGAAAGGACGGTAGAGATTGAAGCATATGTTTCGGAATCATGTGGCTCAGGCAGACTCCTGTTAAGACACAGTTAGAAATGTTCCATTATTAACGGTTCCAAAAGATAGGTCAGACATTTCTAAATACCTTAATATTCCTGACATGGGTTTAGATGTAAGCTGGTTGAACTATTGATATCTATTTCGAATGCAATTAATACAAATATTTAAAGACCCAATAGACAGTCTTGCGTCCGTTTAGCAAGTTATTCAAGCCATTGTTTGATCATTTTGTAACACTTCTCTCAAATTTCTTCCTTCCCTTTTGTGGTTAGCCTGGTCTGCGCGGTTTGTCCGATCTAGCCCCACTTGTTCCTAGTCTGGTAGTCGTAAGTAATTACAAATACTACGTATCAGTTCTGATACAAAAGTAAACATTAGTCTACACTTGGTTAATGTTACTTTGACTAGAGGAGTCTTTAAAATTTTAGGTTTTTTATGAGTATGACACTAGCACAGGAAAGAAAATTGCCCACATCAGGCTCGGGCATTAAGAATGCATCGAGACGAAGAAAAAGTAAAAGGTTAAGGCCAATGCAGAAATAAGGGATGATACACAGTAGGGAAAGGACAGGCTGAAAGAATAGGCCAAGTATTGAGGACCTAGCGATATGGCAGGATTAGGCCCTGAGATGACAATAGAACCGCTTTCTGAAGAAAGGTAAGTCATAAAAATTTGGGAAAACAGAGGGAGGAAGAGAGTTCCAGAGTCTGGAGGAGGATGGGAGGAATCAGTCACTGCACCAACAAATCCACAAGCTACAAATCTCCACACAGTACCTGTGAGATGAGGCCGCTTGGTGAGTGTTACGCTGCCTCTGCAATGGGTGAGGGAGGCAACTTGTCAGCTCATCGGATCAGCGATGGATGTAATGGCAATAGAAGAGTGAAAGGGATGATACCTTACGGAGAAGAGAAAGAGAATTCAATCTGATTGCCTTATATTCAACCCTATCAAGGAGACAATTATAAGAATAAGCACCCGAGATGTGCGAGAAGAAGCACCCCAGATGTGCAAGCAGTATTCTAAGATGGGACGGATAAGACTTTTATAGATTTTAGATCACTGGAAAGAGGAGAACAATCGACAATTGTTTGTATGCAGATTTAGATACATGGATTACATGACTCCTCCATGACAAATTAGAGGCAATCTGGATTCCTAGTATGATAATGAAAAAAAAAAGGTAAATTTCGTTAGTTTTGAAGACAATAAAGCTATCAGGAGAAGAAGATAATGAGATAGCCAGAAACTGTCATGGAGGTATTTAATTTAACTAAAATTTGGGTGCACCACTCAAATACCCAGTGCAAATCGGAGATAGTAGAAGAGTGATATGAGACTGATTACGAGTAATAGATGAAGGTTGCAAAGAGAAGACAGAGGAAAAATGAAGGGTAGAATTGTCGGCAAAGGTATGGAGAAGAGAGGAGGATGGGGATTGAAGGAGATCATTGAAGAAGAGAGGAAATAGAGTAGGTGAAATAATAGATCCCTTTAGAAAACCACTGGTAACAGGATATGAGATAGATGTTGTACCATCAACAACCACAGATATAAAACGGTCAGAAAGAAAATTGGAAATCAGAGAGTAGAGAGAAGAGGTATAGCCGTAAGCAGGGAGTTTAGTCAACAGAGCCTTGAGCCACACTCTAAGAAAAACCTTAGTGATCTCACGGCGACGGGAAAGTATTCCCAATAGTTTCTCAGCTCAGAGAATATGACCATACATATGTATGATATGACAAAAAGTCGCCAGTGGATCTTACCTCGTAGGAGCTGTATTTTTAGCAGAGGTTAGAACAATAGGTCGGTAGTTGGAAGGAATAGAGCGGTCACCTTTTCTGAGAACAGGCTGAACTCGAGCATAACTTTCAAGAAGAAAGATAGATACTTATGAAGACAATTGGAAGAAAAAATGGTAGAGTATGAGAGTCATTTCATCTGCAAACTTTTTAAGGTGCCTTGCAGGGACACCATCGGTTCCGGATGCCTTATTAGCATTTAGAGAGTGAAAAACTCATATG
Source organism: Halocaridina rubra (assembly GCA_037179515.1). NCBI lineage: Eukaryota > Metazoa > Arthropoda > Malacostraca > Decapoda > Atyidae > Halocaridina > Halocaridina rubra. The sequence goes on from JAXCGZ010018897.1 coordinate 113,706, forward strand.
AACTTTGCACGAAGAAAGATTAAGGGAGAACATAGGATTAGGGAGGAGTAAAGTACGAGGAGCAGGTGTGCTGGAATCACCTATGGAAGAGTTGGCAGAAAAATGAAAACCAAAGAGAGTGGCTTTGTCAGTGGGAGAGCAAGCTATAGAACCATCAGAACGAATGAAAGGGAAAACTTGAGTTACAGAAGTGCTTGGAGAGGTTTTTGGTTAAGGACCTGAAACATTTTAAACAAGAGACATTAAACCTTGAAATCTGAGGAGTGCAGCGAATTGCAGCTTTAATAAAAGCAGTGCGAGTTAAATCAGAAGGAAAGGTTTGGTATGACCAATATTCATGATTCCAGGCCTGAATAACCATGGAGCAGGCACTGTGAAACAAAGCTTTTATAGAGGAGGGGATGAATACTTCCATTCCCAAGGCTATGATATCGGCAACTTTTAGGGCCACCTCATTAGGGTTGGGTGTTCGAAAGCAGTAGCCATCTTATGGGAAGTGAAAGAGAAAGCTATGCATATCAACGTGTTGGGTATGCTCAAACTGTCAAAGACGAAGCTGTGTAGGAGGAATTGATGGAAGGCAAGCAATAATGGAAGAGTTTGAGATCACAGAGTGGTCAGATTTACCGAGATTTTATATAACTGTAAAGAGGAAAAGTAATGATGAAAATAGAACGGAACCCCGAGCATTTTGGATGTAGATTTAGAAATTTGGATTATATGATTCTTCCAAGGCAAGTTAGAGGCTATATGGATTCCTAATATGTTGATAGAATTAAAAGGATATATTTCGTTAGTTTGGAAAACAATAGGGGAAGCGAAAACGGAAGAGATTGAGATCACAGAGTGGTCAGATTTACCAAGAGGGGAAAGCACAGAATAAAAGTAGTGTAAAGGATTATAAGTAAGATATAAGTTAAGAGTGTCGGCTACATGTTTGTTTTAATCGGGAACATGTAAAGGATGTTTGATTTATATATATTTGTATATATTTATTTACATATGTATACATATATGTCTTTATATATATATATATATATATATATATATATATATATATATATATATATATATATATATATATATATATATATATATATATATATATATATATATATATATCCAATTAAGCACATTACATATGTGAAAACATGAATCATTTTTTACCCCGACCGGGACTCGAACCTAGGACTTATGATTACTAAGTCAAGGCGCTACCACTACACCACAGAAGGTTAAAAGGAATCCAACCTTATAGCTTATATCTGCTATACTTAGGAATGAACGCATTCTAACTGAATGCCACTATGTTCATATTACAGATTCCCCAACCTCACTCGTGGCTTCATTTTAGCATTTAATTCAATTCCCAATCTCATTTGGGCCATGAAATAACCAAATAAGCACATTACATATGTGAAAACATGAATCATTTTTTACCCCGACCGGGACTCGAACCTAGGACTTATGATTACTAAGTCAAGGCGCTACCACTACACCACAGAAGGTTAAAAGGAATCCAACCTTATAGCTTATAACTGCTATACTTAGGAATGAACGCATTCTAACTGAATGCCACTATGTTCATATTACAGATTCCCCAACCTCACTCGTGGCTTCATTTTAGCATTTAATTCAATTCCCAATCTCACTAGGGCCATGAAATAACCAATTAAGCACATTACATATGTGAAAACATGAATCATTTTTTACCCCGACCGGGACTCGAACTTAGGACTTATGATTACTAAGTCAAGGCGCTACCACTACACCACAGAAGGTTAAAAGGAATCAAACCTTATAGCTTATAACTGCTATACTTAGGAATGAACGCATTCTAACTGAATGCCACTATGTTCATATTACAGATTCCCCAACCTCACTCGTGGCTTCATTTTAGCATTTATTTCAATTCCCAATCTCATTCGGGCCATGAAATAACCAATTAAGCACATTACATATGTGAAAACATGAATCATTTTTTACCCCGACCGGGACTCGAACCTAGGACTTATGATTACTAAGTCAAGGCGCTACAATGAAGCCACGAGTGAGGTTGGGGAATCTGTAATATGAACATAGTGGCATTCAGTTAGAATGCGTTCATTCCTAAGTATAGCAGATATAAGCTATAAGTTTGGATTCCTTTTAACCTTCTGTGGTGTAGTGGTAGCGCCTTGACTTAGTAATCATAAGTCCTAGGTTCGAGTCCCGGTCGGGGTAAAATATGACTCATGTTTTCACATATGTAATGTGCTTAATTGGTTATTTCATGGCCTGAATGAGATTGGGAATTGAATTAAATGCTAAAATGAAGCCACGAGTGAGGTTGGGGAATCTGTAATATGAACATAGTGGCATTCAGTTAGAATGCGTTCATTCCTAAGTATAGCAGATATAAGCTATAAGGTTGGATTCCTTTTAACCTTCTGTGGTGTAGTGGTAGCGCCTTGACTTAGTAATCATAAGTCCTAGGTTCGAGTCCCGGCTGGGGTAAAAGATGATTCATGTTTTCACATATGTAATGTGCTTAATTGGTTATTTCATGGCCCGAATGAGATTGGGAATTGAAAATGAAGCCACGAGTGAGGTTGGGGAATCTAATATGAACATAGTGGCATTCAGTTAGAATGCGTTCATTCCTAAGTATAGCAGATATAAGCTATAAGGTTGGATTCCTTTTAACCTTCTGTGGTGTAGTGGTAGCGCCTTGACTTAATAATCATAAGTCCTAGGTTCGAGTCCCGGTCGGGGTAAAAAATGATTCATATATATATATATATATATATATATATATATATATATATATATATATATATATATATATATATATATATATATATATATATATATATATATGCGCGTGTGTCTGTGTGTAAAATATAGTTATTATTACATTAGGATTGAATATTAACAGCCCATCGTTATGAATTAGGCTGTATTGAAGTAATGGAAAGAGTAAGGGGGGCGTGTGCATACAGATTACTCTTTTTCTGTTCCTTTTGTCAATATCTATCTCTTTTACTTTGCATTCGACATATTTCAATACTTTATACAAACTTTTTCTGAAACATTGGTTGGAATACAGTGTGTGTTTTACATAAGCTCTTATTTTTACTATATCATTATTATTATTATTATTATTATTATTATTATTATTATTATTATTATTATTATTATTATTATTATTATTATTATTATTATTATTATTATTATCATCATTATTATTACTATTATTATTATTATTATTATTATTATTATTATTATTATTATTATTATTATTATTATTATTGTTATTATTATTATTATTATTATTATTATGTTTTCGTATATATGGACCATACTATATCCCCTTTTACACGACTGAATTGCGCTATTGGCCTTGTCTCCTCTCCAACAGAAGTTGTTACATTATATATAATAAAACATCCAAATTTAGATTAATAAAATCATTGAAACAGATTAAACAAGTTGAACGACAACAGAGTGGGTGTGACACCACAGGATATAATGAGACCATTTATATAATAATATGCAGTAGTGCAACTTGCATTGGAAACCATATTGAAAGACAGCTGTAATAGTCAAGTTCTTCGCATGTACGTAGATAAAGATTTAAGTAATATACTACAATGTCATTAGAAGTCATCTAAAGGATGATATACTCTGTCATCATACACTGCTGTTGTCTTTGAAGTGGTGTCAATATTTCCGTATTTACATTTGAGAGAGAGAGAGAGAGAGAGAGAGAGAGAGAGAGAGAGAGAGAGAGAGAGAGAGAGAGAGAGAGAGAGAGAGAGAGAGAGAGAGAGAGAGAATTAATTATTTTGCAGTGGGATAGTTTTTTTTTTAAGTTTGGTATTTCATTTGCACAGCTTTAGATCAAATGTAATGGCCACGATTCCATTGATTTACTTGTCAAGGAATCTGATCGTCTTGTTTATGTAATATCCAGAATCTGCTCTTATATAACCGGATCAGGTGGCACTGTTGGCTACCCATCGACAAACGTAACTCCATTTTTGGATTGGTGTTTGACTAACGATGTGTATAATTTCTAAATTGCTGTCTCCTAAAGATAGACGCAAGAGCCCCTAACCTCGACCCACTCCTCTCTCTCTCTCTCTCTCTCTCTCTCTCTCTCTCTCTCTCTCTCTCTCTCTCTCTCTTCACTTTGGTGGAAAGTGTGCCAACACCCATTGATTAATGGTTATGTTTTCCACACCTTTAAATATAAAATATTGGCTATATAAAAAAAATAAAAAAAAGACTGCCCTATCAACCTATGTATTTTGTTAGCAATCATGAGTATTAACGCTTAGCAACTGCCCTGGAATATATTACAATGTCGAATTATAAGACTGTGTTCCTAATGCTAACGCATTTAATTCAAAGGTCAACGCCCACTTGATAGAGGAAGAACAAACCTGCTTTGGCCGTTTAAGTCACTGGATTGCGATACTCCGGAAAGCAGTTATTGCTCCCCTGCCAGTTATCGCCGTGGAGTGATTGCTTTTTTAAGGAGTGATAAGTGCGTTTTTCTTAGGTGGAGTAAATGCTTACCTCTTCCTTTTCTAAAGACTGGTCATGCATTGTTCAAATCGTCTCTTCCTACGTAACTAAACCTTCTTGTCTCAGGGAGGCTCTAATATAGAGAAAGTCTATTCCCACCTAACCCCAAAGTGTGAGCTTTCAAAGCTCACTTATTCTACTAAGTAAGAAGGGACTCGGATACATGTCCTGCATACGTGGATTATATTCATAAGTGGGGTAAATAATATTTCGTCATTATTCGTAATATAAAGTAATTATAATTCTTAAAGTTCCCGCCATATTGCGCGTATTTCTGGCGAGCATAAGACAGTACCATTACTACCTTGCAGGAGTCTTTCCAAATGTCTCCTACTGTTCATAAAAGAAGAGTAGACGCTGAGAGCTAGTAAAACTGTATAACATCGAGAACCCAGGAGGACACGAAATTGTCTCTAGCCGCCTTCTATACATGCTGGTTCCGGACTGGTTTATATTTGCCTAAGTGTGTGTGTGTGTGTGTGTGTGTGTGTGTGTGTGTGTGTGTGTGTGTGTGTGTGTGTGTGTGTGTGTGTTTTTAGTGATTGAGACACCAGGACAGCAAAAAAAAAAAAAAAAACTACCCTCATCGAGCCTGGGTTCGAAGAAAACAAAGAGAAACAGATTGGGAGTTTTATGACTTGCCAGATGTGAAGGGATAATAAGACATGTGCAAGGAATATCCAAGAATGTTCGGTGTTGATGTAGGCTTACAAAGTGTTGGAGCAAAGGAGAAAGCAATCCTAGTCTCGTCACCAGCAAGATGCAATCCCCCCATGCGAGGGGTGTTTCAGTTCCCCCTTCTGCCGAGTTTAATATGGGCTATTGTTTTTAAATATTCAGATATCTGCAGTATTTTTGTCTCCACCATCTTCATAAAAAGCTTACAGACGTGGGAGGCAGACGTTGATACCATATACTTCGGAGGTTTATGCAAAATTAGTGCATAATTACTCCATATATACATATAATTACACGTTACATCTTTCGTTTGATTGGAATTCGTAAATTAAATCATATAAAGCGTATGAAGCTTGTGATGTGTGACTGACGGATGAGATTCGTAATGCAGGCAATCGAATCGTCCATAAGCTAGAAAGTGCCAACTACATGACATCTTAAAAACAAAGTACTTGTCTTCGTGTTACCTATCAATGTATCCCTCAAGTATAACTCTTAGTTGACTAGTCAACAAGAAAGCAATTGAATTATTGCAAATACATTAGTTCCGGTTTTACGTCACGGACTCCCTTTTCTACCAAGGGCTGGGACGGTTGCCTCCTTGCGAAGGACTTGTTTTGGCAGATGTAATCCTTACCCTGAGTGCATGCCCTTGCTAATCTCAGACCGTGACGGGGCGCGAACCCTCGACCTGACGCCTCAGAGTCGCAGAAGCTACCGCTTGAGCCACGGTGACTACTAATTATTGCAAATACATTATTCTATCTATATACAAGAAGCATCATTTCCCTAATAAGGGGGAGGCTATGTCAAAGTAAAACCTTGACTCCTTGCAGGAAGAAATTCAAAAGAGAGATTTCCCAGTCCCCAAGCTCTGCCCCCTTTAGTTGACTTCTACGACGCACAGGGAGCACGGAGGAGGTACTCTTGCCCTCCACCCCCCAAAAAGAAGGAAAAAATATAGTATTAGAGAGACAAAATGATTTTTAGGAGGCAGAGTTCGCTCAGCCTTTCACTTGGATGGAACCCATCCACTTCTAAGACAGGGAAGAGAAATTTTTGAGTAAAGGGGGGTTTACACGGTCAAACGGTTCGTCGAACGCGGTTCGACAGACAAGTGTTTGAAGTGATGTTCGAACGTGTGAACGAGGTATTTGGTTGTCGAACACGGTCGAATACGTTCGACAAACGTGTTCGACAACCAAATACCCCGTTCACACGTTCGAACATCACTTCAAACACTTGTCTGTTGAACCGCGTTCGACGAACCGTTTGACCGTGTAAACCCCCCTTAAGAGAAAAAGAATGAGTGGGTATGGGAAGAGGCAGAGATAGCTCATCACCTCACTTACATGTACCTTATTTGCTAGATGATTTTCGAGTAGCGAGTGAAGGAAGAACACACTAATATAGATGAAGTATTTTGAGCTAATACATTTTTTTCCCATTACCGTGAATAATCAAATGTGTAATATGACACTTTGAATTACTAACAGTGATTCTTCTCATCCTTCTCTTCACCCTTTAAATAATAAACTAGTCTAGTTACATATCCATCCTAATACTTATTAACGATTTCTTTAACTAGCGTCTATTTATCAACGAGCATCTACTTTTCCTAGTCCTTATTAGCAACGCAGAAGAATTATGAAGCCATTTTTTATTTAAAAGAACTCTGTTAGCGCCGTAGCTCAGTCGGTAGCGTCTCCGACTCTGAGGCGTCAGGTCGAGGGTTCGCGCCCCGTCACGGTCTGAGGTTAGCAAAGGCATGCACTCAGCGTAAGGATTACATTTGCCAAAACAAGTCCTTCGCAAGAAGGCAACCGTCCTAGCCCTTGGTTGGTAAGGGAGTCCGTGACGTAAAACCGGAAAAAAAAAATGTTAGCGTGAGACTAGGGAAACCCAAAGTGATCATAAATAGGGTTGTCGATGTACAAATTTATAGTCACATCAGAGAATCAGGAGGGAACTATTTTCCTAGTATTAATGGCCCCTGGTTACGAGTGTTTATATGCAACCTACGCCTAACCAAACAGGTAGAAGAACAAGAGGTGAATGATCAACCTTATATTTAAGAATTTTATCGGTAAAGAAGGGGAGTGGGGGGGAGAATAACTTCTCCCCAAACTGTGTTCCTTTTTTGATGTCGGCTACCCCCCAATTTAAGGGGGAAACAGCCAAGGTATATGTATGTATGTATCGGTAAAGTTTTATGCATATGAAGTCTGGTGATGACAGGTTGTACATAACAAACGTTGAGCCTCCTGGGAAAGGTAAATTTAATTTTGTCAGCAAAAGTGATTTCAATAATGACAAAAGAAGCAAGCAGCTTTTAATTCACTCGCATCCAAGAATATGTCAGTGAGAGTACAAGCAATTAATTTATAACTAAACAGTTCAGAAGCTTACATTTCACTGTGAAATTAATAATAAATCTTCATTTCAAAGAGCTATTTTCTTATTAAGAGCACAAAAATACTCAGAATGCCTTAATTCAAAGAATTATTTACTTCATAAGAGCATAAAGTATTGAATTAAACAAATATATATCCAAAGTCAAAAGTGATGGCCATACCATGAACCTACGTTTTCTCCTAAAGCAATTTCTCAACACTCGACGAATCCCTGCGTTTTGTACAACATTTCTTGAATATATTTCGGTTTATTTTAGTAGTTACTATTCACACGAAGTTTTCAAAAAGGTCGATTGAATAATCAGATAGGCTAAAAACTAATAGTTTTGGGTTACCTTAACATTATCAGTTTATTTGGCAGAGGGCGCCTGGTTTTGCCAGTATGGCACAATATGGCTAGAATAATCAGGACGCATTTGGGAAGAACTACAAATGATATCAAACCAGGAGTCCCACTCTGCATATGAATGTTACTGGCGACAGGAAATTCTATCCACAAAATACCTAATAAATAAGAGATAGAAAGATAGATAACAATAGAAATACTGCATATATAAGATCCGAAATGAAAAGTCCACATTTTTGCATGCGTCATAAGCCTTTAAGTATAGAATAATATAATCGTCTTGAATTTATCATTATTTATGTATAGAATGTCTTGTCGATTTACACAGTCATTCTAGATAATGAATGCTCAATCGGCCAGTCTCGCGGAATCATCCTCCCGAATATTCACACAGACACAGTATCTGAACTTCGAAATTCTATAAAATTATTATATATACATGAGCCATTTTCCCCTTCTAAGGTAAGTGGCCGAGTCATACACAAAATAGTCTTGACTCTCTGGGAAGAGATACAGAGAAGGAGATTATCAGTCCCCTCGCTCCGCCTCATTTAGTCGACTTTTGCGACATGCAGGGGAACACGGAGGAATTCTAGCCCCCTCCCTCAGGGGGTTAATAATATGAGGAAAATTAGGACCTTTTCATATTAAGCAACACCTAACATTCATTATGTTGGCCCCTGTGGTTCCTGTTTCAGCAGCGAGTGTTGTTGGGTTAGATGACAACTAGAGATAAAAGAGAGTTGAGGCCAGTGGCCCTCGTAAACTGAAATTCAATACGCCTTCCCACACTACTTCTGTTTTCACTAATGTCGTTAGCACGATAGACTTAGTTGCTATGAGTACTAAAAAAATGGGATCTTCCGAAAAATGAGAGACCGAAGTAAAATATCCTTTCATTTTAGATACACAGTTCCACTAGGCTGTATCGCATACACCAAATCCCTTTTTTCAATGTCCATTATAGTCGACTCCTACATCGAGCAGGGCACATGTGGTCATTGCCCGTTCCTTCCCCGTACATAGTGTAACGTGCGTTTGTACCAGAAAAAAGATAAAAGAAATTTTACAGTTCTTCAGTTAACCTGATTTTGGAATAAGGTGAAAATACCGCAATTAGCGAAAACAAATGAAAAAACCTGGTTTCCTAGTATGAAGACGACGGGAAAATACACGGGAGTTTACCCTGTCAGTTTTAAGCTACTTTAGCTCTGAAAAGGCACTTGGGGGAAATTCCCGGTGACCCTATACGTAACAGACACAAAATCCGGGTTTGTTAGACGGTTCTGTGACCTCTTACCATTTGACTTGACATGGCAAAGTACAAATGCACTATCTTGTTTAGCCATGAGACTGTAGAATACATATGTAACTAAGCCTTATCATCCATGTCGATCTGTATGTGCTTAATGGCTTATGTTGCTCTCCAGTTACGCAATATTAGAGGCAACTAATTAAATAAATATTAAATCATTTTATTTATAATTTTCAGGCAGGGATCAGTTGTCAGATATTCCGAAGTCATCACGAAGTCGACCATCTTTGCTTAGTTCCTGGCAAAATTTTATTAATTCAATAATTCTGAGAAGTTTATCTACTTCTTTATTTATTTTTCTGGTAGATTTGATGTACTTGTTCTGCTTGACTCAAACATTACCTCGAGAATCTCTCTCTAAAATAACGATGACTTTCCTCGACAGAAGAAAAGCAACGCTTGAGTGCTGGAAAAAGAGCTATGCAAGAATTTCCACTCCTTATCCTTGAAGTTAGTAAAGCTGGGTGACCTTGATGAAAGAAACAAGTTTGTTTGTGAAGTGGATGGTATGCCAGTGGAGGAAATTAGTTCATCACTGCAAGGCATTTGACCAAGGTTAGCTGAACACTCATTGTCATCATTATATATATATATATATATATATATATATATATATATATATATATATATATATATATATATATATATATATATATATATATATATATATATATATATATATATATATATATATATATATATATATATATATATATATATATATATATATATATATATATATATATATATATATATATCGAGACAAACACACGTACACGTGAGCAATATTTTGATATGGTTGGTTGTAAATCTAGATCATATAATGAAGCTTCGTAGGAAAACTTCTTTACAGGCTGTAAGGAAGTACTTTTAGTGTAAGATAAATTGATGACTGAAATTCGCTAAGCGAGGAGGTAGTTAGTGCTAATTCAATTCATAGTTTTATGAACAAATATGATAAGTATCACTGAGTACAAGAATGGAACCGACCAGGAAACGGGGAGTTACGAGTATAGGGCTCTTTCACGTAAGCACAAATGGGTAATTACAGAGAGAGAGAGAGAGAGAGAGAGAGAGAGAGAGAGAGAGAGAGAGAGAGAGAGAGAGAGAGAGAGCACATCGCCCTCTATCAACTGGGAAACTTTTTTTTTTTTTTTTTTTTTTTTTTTTTTTTAGTAAAGGTGCTTTGAATAAGATAAATGCAAGGAAGCGCAACGTATGTGGATGATAAATCGGATTAAAGAATATGATATTTAGATAAATAGAAAACTTCAAGTGTAATATTGCTTTAAATATACAGTTGGACACATTATTTCTGGGATCGTTTCCTTCTATTATCTTTTTCACGATAAGGCTTATCGTGACGATATATATATATATATATATATATATATATATATATATATATATATATATATATATATATATATATATATATATATATATATATATATATATATATATATATATATATATATATATATATATATATATATATATATATATATATATATATATATATATATATATATATATATATATATATATATATATATATATATATATATATATATATCAGGTAATTGCGTGTTTTAAATGTAAACATTGTTTTATGCTTCACAATTAGTCCCTATTCGATTGGAGATGAACACAGACATGTTAGAGCTAGGGGATAAAGACTGGATGCCCATCATTGTGCTCCATGTGAAATCGAACCCGCGTTAATCACTTCCCGGCTCATGTACTCTACCAATGGGATACCGCGGCCGAAGGAAAGTAAAATATTTAAGGTCCAAATTATTATTATTATTATTATTATTATTATTATTATTATTATTATTATTATTATTATTATTATTATTATTATTATTATTAAGTATCCAGTTTCTACCCCTGATCAGCGTGGCTACAACGTTGTAAAAGTGGTATTTCTTTTCTTAATCGAGTAATGGTCATAGACTATATAATCCCCCCATAATCGCAAACCACAACATCCGCCTTCCTAAAGAGCCCTTCCCATCAACATGTCTTAGGCTATCCCAAGAGGCTATAAACCTTTCGACTATGAACGACCAATCTCACCCTTCTTTTTTATTGCATTAAGTATCCATGACACTGAGGGTTTATCGGCCTTTTCATCTGTTATAATATATTATCCACTTGAGTATTGTTAACCAGAAGTAAATCTAAGTTGCATCTTTGGATTTCAAGTCTCTAGGTTCTTTGCAACTACGCTACTGTACAATATAAAAATATTGTATGTCAAAGAGACGGAAATGTTTGCAAGTACTGACCGCGCTATGATATTGCTTTTCAACTATGGTAACATAATAAGTATGACTTGCAAGTGTTGTCACCAACAACGCAGGTTCAGTTTTAATGTGGATCATTATGATGTGTATGTAATGTGGTCACATGAACACATCGTGTGTGTGTAATATGGTCACATGATTACATCGTATATAATATGGTTAGCTGAACACATCATATATGAACACATGAAACATAAAACTGCCTCAACCATAAAAAATAAATCTCCTTGTAGTCATTTTCCAGCACCATAGTACTGGAGAAGTACTTACATGTTACAGAAGGCCGCAAAACAATGCTTTAGAAAAGCCTTTAAAGAATGAAACAGCATAAGAAAAGCTTAGTTCTTATTGTTATTTTACTACTTCGCAGACAACTTTAACTACACATCCCTTTGTACCTGTTATACTGTTAGTAGTTTGGATATTCTAAAAGCTTGTAATATGTGTCACTAACTTTTATCCATCCGGAACATGGGGAGTGAGACAATGTTAACTATAATCCAATGGCCTTTTTGTGGCTAGAGCGAAATTTTCGGTCTTGACATGTGCTGCTAATATGCAGTTTCAAATGTGCTCTGTAGAGGAATTAAGTCATTCGTGTAAGACTAGGTGGGTACATTTACTACACATCATCAAATAAAGACTCTCAGTTAAGGCTATGGTATAGGCTTTAGGCTCTCTAATCGCCATACGACCTTATAGCGCCAATACAAATGATGCAATTGGTTATAACAAGCAGCATGGAAATCAACAATTGATGAGTGAATGGTGAAATCCTAAAATAAATAAGTAGGCTGTATCATTAAAATGCTGTACGGGTATTAGAAGCTTCAATAATTATGTAAATTTTGATCATGGTATACACTAAACGCACAGAGCATGCTACATTAACCTGTAAAAATACTTACGAAGAAAGTACATATCACGAACTTACACCTTTCCTCGCGTGCATCCCGGTGAGCAATTTTGCGTAAAAAAATATCGATTTAGTTTCACCTTGCCTTCCTCCACGACTCTCTTGACACAAACTGGAACTGGTGATCATGTCTTTCCCAAGGTCTCAGGGACTAAAACATATGGTTGGGGGGTACAACGCAAGAATCCAGTTCAGCCCCCCCCCCTCACTCACATTCCCCTTTTCATTTCTTATGTATCCTATTTTATGGAATGTCTCCTTATAATTTTTCCTTATGCTGGGACGTCTTACATAATAGTTTCAAATGAGTCAAGGACCTTAATCTGTTTCATGTTCTTTTAAGGCTCGCATTGTTTTATTTTTATCTTGCCAACTTTCATGTATTTTTCAGAAATAAATATACCTATTTCATTTTCAATCATCTGTCTTATACACACGATATAATCTGGTCATCGAATATATATTCATACTCCTCTCATAAAATAGTTCCAGAACTTTGGCGCTTGTGCCAGCGATATTAAATATATCTTCGTATTACAACTCATGTTCGTTGAACAGTTCTACAGATTATGGAGAGTTCTCGAATTGCCATAAGCAGTTAACAACGTTAGAAAATTAGTTTCTTTTGGTGCACTAAATTGTCCAGTTGATAATTTCCTGAAATCACAATTCTGTTTGCTGGGCGAATTAGGCAGGGTTATTTATCTCTGATATACTGTACTAAATATTGAATATTAGGTTGAAGTTGCAACTTCTTTCAGTTACGACTCTCTATGCCAAAATCAATATCGAATATCCTTGGATATTTGTTACACATCTCTTAACATCCCTTCACATTTGACAAGTCACAATACACCCCATCTCTGTTTCTCTATTTTTTCTTCGCGCCCAGGCCCGATGAGGGCAGATTTATTTATTTTTTTTGGCCCGTTCTGGTGTCACAATCATAAAAAAATAAAAAAGTAAACTGTTGCGTGTTTATCTTGTATAGGATAGAGGTTTTTTTTTATAGGCCCTCCTTAGGAGACCCTGTCATTCTACATATTTTACGGAGCTTGAACACGATAAACAAAAAAAATTCTCCACTATTGCCATCCTTCCTATTTTGTTTGTTGCGGATTTTCCAGGTATGCTTTCTCTATCATCTCCAGTTAAAATTCTGCTTCTACATTTCAGAAGTTTCTTATTTTTCTGCTTAGTAGGTATGTTTTGAGTATCCACTAGCCATCAAAAAACTTTAAG
>JAXCGZ010018897.1:132500-135000 GCA_037179515.1 Halocaridina rubra
TCCAGATCAAAACTTAGCACGAGGGTCTGCCCCTCTCTTTTTTTATCTCTTACCTTATTTAATTTTCGTGCTTTTCCCTCCAATTCCCTTATATCCTTAATTCCCACCCTTTTTTTTTTCCTCCTATCCTATCCCATCCTAAAAAAAAAAAAAAAAAATCCGAGATTGGTGGCGGAGGAACTTTATACAACCAACAGCCCTGTCAATGTCACTTTCGACTTCGGGTGCAAGTTCGAAGTGCACGATCCTCGATGATTTATATTGCGCTGTTGGGCGAGATTTGAGTTCCTTTACATTTTAAGATGAATATGTTCTACAATTCCGGGGACAGCGAGAGCGCAGTGCATAGAGCACTCGACTTGGCACGTGACAAACCTGCGTTAGAGATCACCACTGGGCGTAAGGAAGGGCGTCCTCAACCAACCGAATGGGGATTAGTATTTTGGCTTAAAACGACAATCACACGTCACATAAGTTCCCATTTTGATTTTTTTTTCTTTTGTGCGTTTTTATTCCTTCTTTTTTCCTCTCTGATCGAGAGAATTTTCAACTTTTGCCCCTCCTCTCCATTACCATACTTTTACAAATTTTGCAGGTTTAGTTTATATACATTTTATTTAACAACAACAACAATAACAACCACCACCACCACCACCACCACAATAATAATGATAGTAATAATAATAATAATAATAATAATAATAATAATAATAATAATAATAATAATAATAATAATAATAATAATAATAATAATAATAATAATAACAGCATCATTACTACAACACCAACACCTCCACCAATAATGATAACAACAACACCAACACCAACAGCAGCAGAGGCAACAACAACAACAGCAGCAGCAACAACAACAACGTTTATCTATTAGGGTTGTTTACACACGTTCTGGAATCTTGTCATGTGACACTCTTTTGGACTTCGAACTCAGACCTGAGTTTTTGGTTGAACAAAGCGTGCTTAGGTTCTTTGATGAAACGTGTGTAAATATTTGTCGTTGTTAATAATATGATGAAAGTCATATCATTGGTAAGTTCTACCCAAATGAGGAGTTGTACATCCTCTGCCCAAAGAATTCATTCTCTTATGCTTTTGCTCGGCATTTCTTATTTCCTTTGCCTATGAAGGCAAAGGAATGCTTATAAAGATAAGATCATGTTCATAGAGATATGACCAGGAGGAAGCCTGGTGGATATTTCTAGGTTTATATAGATAAGAATCAACACCTTTCCTCACCAAGCATTGATTTATATAATGAATGTGAATCGAGAAGAAAGGTGACAGTACAGGAAACTTTCCCCTAGAGAAAAAAAGAACAAGTGTGTATACAAATATACAATGTGGTATATAAAATACAATGTATGATACAAAATACAAATTATGTACTTCATGGGTGATCCATGTGGGTTTGGATTACGGGTCTCAGGGTGAAAATTTGAATGCTGGGTAGGTTTTTTTGCGTAAGTTGACTTGCACTTCAACTGGTGAGCTGGGTTATGTGAACATGAGACATGTATCTGTACGTGGTGGTGAATCAAGTTGGTGTTGACCAAGTGTTGTTGGTGATGTCCACAAAGAGGCTGTGGTTTTGTGTGGAAATCTGTGCCCACAGCAGCGCCACTTGATTCCGTAGAAGGTGTGAGTGGGGTATTTTTACGTCGACAAGAAATTGTGCCCAGAGATGTTGTCCCTGACGCAGAATCTAGTGTTAATGTGGTTGGAGGCTTAGGGAGGAATGATGAAAAACCAACAGACCTGGCAGGAAACTATTATTGCCCGTAGTAGCCCGTTGGTCTAGGAGATGAGGGCAACTGAAAAAGCAGCTGCTCCTGTTGTCAAGAAGATGCTGGAGCCAGCCTAACAATAAGGAGATATTGCCAAGAGCTTTGTTGGATCGAGTTTGGCAGGAAACTGTCAACGCATGTAGGTGGGGTTTGCCTTTGGGATGAGTGGGTCCGTGTCCATCTTGTTAGTGTCCAGAAGGGCAGTTTTAACTGGTGGGGAAGGTGCAGCAGCCAACTTGGTTGGTTGGCCTCTGGGTCAAGCAAGGGGCTATCCATGTGCATAGTATGTGGTTGGCTTTAGAGACAAGGGCAAGCAGATGCCCGTCCATGTGCCTAGTAGAGAGTTGGCCTTGAAGATGAGTGGGTATGTCTCCACCTTGTTTATGTGTGGAAGGGCAGCTTTAACTGGCATCAGAAGGTGCAGGAGCCAGCCTGAAGGACTGGGTGGCTTGTATAGGTTCGTTGGATCTCCTCTTGGAAGGCGAGTTGGCAGTAAAGAAGGCGGTGCAGAGAGGCAATGCAAGGGGGTGTGGAGAAGGAGAGGTGAAATAGTGAATGGTCCATCTCCATCTCAATGGCGCCTCCACAAGGGCGGCTATAACTAGCATTGTGAGATGCCTGAAGGGCAGGAAGGCCAGCACAGACTTGTTGGGCATTCTCTTGCAGGGTGTGCCGGCATGGAGAGATGAGGAATAGTAGCA
>JAXCGZ010018897.1:140000-160000 GCA_037179515.1 Halocaridina rubra
GTCCAGCAATTAATGCGAGAAAGGACACTGTGGCCTTACACTAGAAAAACAGGTTTTCCATTTTCAGTGTCCACTATAGGAAGTATCATGAGCTAAACTTTATTCTCTGTCGTTTATTCTTGTCTAGGTAACAGATACCGGTCCATGACGTGCGCAGATTAGCAATGAAGGATTTAGAAATATGCTGTAGATGATATGATAGGACATGCCCTTTGTGTTAGGCATTGGATGTAGGCTTGTGTTCATCAGTAATCGGTACTGGCGTGGATAACGTTTTAGTAATTTTTCCTAATCTAAGTAAAAGTTCGAACGTCACTTTTTAGTGTAAGATCATTATGTCATTTTTACATCATAAACGTGTGGTGACTTATTCGATGCTATGTAAGAATGAGGAAATATACAGCACATCCATAGATTGGCAGATACCAAGGAGGTTTAAAGTTTACTTCCCTGGCTCGTAGAGCGTCTCTACGAAACAGGAAGTCCCCGTCAACGCTGCGATTCGTAGTGAATGCACTTTTAGATATGCAGTCAGAGTAGTAACGGTTTCTTTACTCGTTCTGACTGCGAAATGAGCAAAATTTCTGTGAAGATTCGGGACAGATAATTCTGAGTTTGTTAGGCTCCTTATTAGAATTTGTATTTGTAATTGGCATAGCTAGTTCGTAATTCCGTCATTGAAATACCCCGTCAATAAAAGAAAAAGTTATAAAATATGGTTCCCTGTCAAATCCTCAGAAGGAAGACTAACGCTAAATGAATAATCACATTCGGTCGTGGCATTTCTTGTACGCTAATATCGCATTAGTAAACACTCATGATGAGATTATTGCATGATGAGAAGCAGAGGCTTTGAGACTTTGGTACTTACACGTTGTGTTTTCTAAGATTAGACGGAGGATCAACATACTAACGCAGTGAGAGCGAATCATTGATCTCATGCGGATATAGTTTTGCGCATTGCAGAAAAAGTGATTAATATTTTGACAGTAAGGAATACAAATCATAAATTATATGTATACTTTATAAACGGATAAGTAAAATGAATTAATAACCGTTTATTTTCTTAGTAATAAAGCTGTGTAACAAAATTTGAAGTGGCTTTCAAGAATATGGATATTTGCTAGATACACACACACACAGAAAAAAGTGGAATTTACTCTATATTTGTACTTTGAAATCCACCATAGGGTGTTTCAGCATGAGATTTAAACTGAGTATTTATGTAATGCGTGACTGCTGTGGAAAGAAAAGAAAATAAATAAAAAGAAAGACTCAAAAGAAGGTTTTAGAGACCTCAGTCTAACAACCCAACATGACATTTTGATTGAAATTGTATCTGATCTACACTATCGATATAAATGTTCACCAGTTCTGGCTTGTAATAGGCTGGGAATCACAAAAAAAAAAAAAAAAGATGAACTAGGAAGCATTTTTCACACTCGGCAACTAAGGAGCTTTCGTACACCAAGACAATCAAAACTCATTGTCACAATAATGAGGTCTCACGTCCGACGGAAAATGAGATGAATCCAGGAATAAGAAATTAAATAAGACATAAATAATATTGAATGGTTGACTCGCGAGAATTCCAGTTAGACCCGGAGCGTTTGAAACGAGAATTTTACCGAGTTTGGACATTGCATGGATAGCACAATGGCTCCCCTTAGGCTAAAGAGGCTGTTGACTCCCTGGTGTTTTTGTCACTGAAAATAACACGTGCAAAGGTGCTATCTGTTACCCAAGTCTTCAGTAGTAATGACGAGTTATGCATACAGTTACACATCCAGCTGCAAAAGTGTCGAGGAAGCGAATCACTAGGTATAATACGCGTACGAATATATATTTGCGTTCTTTTTTATTTGTGCACATATATTTATATCTTAACGACAATAATTCATTATATATTACGCATTAGTAAACACATTACTTGTAATATGTACCACTTTGACGTCACCCGTACATGCGACTTACAGGTTTACAGTTTCGTGAGAAAACTAATTATGACGTTTGTTAAAATCACAACGTATTTACACATTCAATATCCAGGGTTAGCACTGCTAGAGTATATATTTCTAATATTTACTACTTATGTCGAAGACGTTAATATACTCTAGCAGTGTTAACTCTGGATTTTGAATGTATAAATGCGTTATGATTTTAACAAACGTCATAACCCATTTTATCACGAACTTGTAAACATGTAACTCGCATGTTCGGGTAAAGTTAGTCAATGAATAGTTATTAGATTTGTGAATTAATATATTATTGGCTTATACTGAATACGGAGTTTTGATTGTAACTCACTCCACTTATAACGAAATACATTTTTTTAACCACAGTGAACTACTGGTAATCCTAACATCACACAAACTCAAAAGAAATTAAGAAAAAAATAAGACAACTGATTGAAAGAAACTCACCCTGTCCCGCCCCATCTCGTAACCTTGAAGCTACTGAGCGCTCTTGACCGTGGCCTTCCTGGCGTAGAGCCTGGCAGCAGAGTGAGTGCATGTGTTGGGTTTCTCTTCAAGTCATTCGAAAGAGGATCTCCTCATACTTGGCATATACGTACGTGGACACTACGCCTCACGAATGTGTATCTTTTACTTTATTTTTTTTTTCCATATAGGAAAGCAGAACACTAAATATGAGAAGGTTGATGATATTTTTTTTTTCATCGTTACAGAAGTGTGAAGTAAGTCTGTAAGCTTAGACTTTAGACATTTTGAATGCGATGTCAAATTTTGCGATTCCATAGTACAGTATTTGTGCTTTGCTAGTGCCTCTCCAAAGTAGAGTTCATCTTTTAAGTGTTTGACCAATGCTGTTCATCATTAATATTATTAATTATTAATTCAGACAATGAAGCAGCTCAGTCTATCTTTTGTGTTCGCAATTGTTTTGCTTAAAACTAAATACTCTCTAATTCCGAAAATTTATATTGTATAAAGCAATGACGACAATCAAGCTGATATTTACATATATTAAAGAGGTTTGATTAGAGTGGATAATGTACAAAAACTTACATATTTTTAACGCATTCATGGACTGTTTTCATCATGCTTATCATCACTCTTTTCGGAAGTGCTGAAGTATATATTTCCCACTTCAGTGTATACTTGACACTGTAATTTTAGATGAAAAAAAAAAGTTCATTATGCTCTCGCCTTTAATGTTATAAAGTGCAAAAACCAAGTTTTCACTTATAATTCAGACATTTTAGCTAGACACGTCTTACGGTATGACTCGCTGCTTGGTCATTTAGCCTTAACTTCTTAATCTTGTAATAACAATGAAAAATGTGTAGTGCGTGCACACACACGCGCACACATGCGGACAAATACACATTCGATTGCCCCCAAAAATTTCTTAAGGAAAAAAAATGGAAACTGAGCGAATTTGACAATTTGACCAAACACGACATACTCCCTCTTCCATTATATTTTTCCTTTTTTTTCAAAGGTGGATAACAGGAATTGTAAAGCGACTTTTTAGTTGGTAATTGTCCACTGTAACAATGGGTGTTGGAGCAATTTCAATGCGACACTGACTAGCAGTCTGTGAGTGCATTTTAATTTCTGTTGCATTCTGCGAAATGCCGTTAAGGGACTCGTTACAGTTCAACAACTTTCTATTTACGATATAAAACTTTAATATAAATATAACTCGTATAAAGAAAAATATAGTTAGAAATGCTGTCAATAAAGTTGCAACACTTTCGCGAAGGTTTTAGAGTTTATATCTGAAATAGGCTTTGAATGTTTAGATTTCCACAGTTTGATTAAGGACATGTCTTGAAATATATCTTATTTTTGTTTGTTATATTGTGATGTAAGTCCACTGAAATTATATTTTTGATACTCTGCAGTTAACTATATGTGGAATAATAATTATTAAATAGAGAGAGAGAGAGAGAGGAGAGAGGAGAGAGAGAGGAGAGAGAGAGAGAGAGAGAGAGAGAGAGAGAGAGAGAGAGAGAGAGAGAGAGAGAGAGAGAATATCATGCACTATTTTCAGAATTAAATCATAAACATAGAGTAAAGATTTTTTTTTATTTGGTCGGTGTCGTTACTGATTGTGATGCCATTTGATCAAAAGAGTTGGGTGAATGATTTTTTTTTTCAGATACTAAATTTATTCGACTTGCCATATTCTTGTCTTGTCTTTGAACAGTATTCCTCAGTTATTCTGGCGATCGAAAACACATTTTCGGTTTCCCTTCCTATTACGGTTTCTCATAAATTTAGAAATATGATCGACGTTCAAAATATCTTTAGCAGGGAGTGGAAAATGCGCCCAAAATTTTTTAGATGCACATACTCTTTTCCATTTATAGAAAAAAAAATAATTGTAATATATAAGAATCTGAATTTCAGATCAAAATTTAGCACGAGGGTCTGCCCCTCTTTTTTCTCTCTTAATTTATTTAATTTTCGTGCTTTTCCCTCAAATTACCTTATATACTTACCTCCCCCCCTCCCCTTTTTCCCCCTCCTATCCTATCCCATCCTAAAAAAAAAAAAGTCGACCAATTCATTTTAATTGACACCTATTTAAAAGTTACGTGAATATGATATAATAAATGATTCGGTTACGGAATTGATTATTTTTCAGACGTTTTAATCTTGATATCAAGTACTTAACCTCGCTCTTTGATGTAATGATGACCGTGAAAGCGTCTTGACGTCTACAATTCACAGTGCCACTGAATAAACAGAAGAATATGGATGTGTATTTACTGGCTTTGCCAGCATATATACATCCAAGTTGTCGAACAAAATTTACACAACAAATGTGCAAATTTTGAGGAAATTACTTAAATGTATTGAAGGTGCGAAGAGGAGTATAGTTAACATCCAAACGTCCTTACGAGTTGAAAACACTGAATGCTTACTGTTATAAAGTTTCTTTATTTTCGGTCAGTGCCCTTGGTGTCTTTATGTTAAGGCTTTTGAGTATTCTGCGCCGAAGGAGAGAACGAAAAAACTCTTTTGTTATACTGGTTTCCCACTCCTGATGAGACATTTTGTTCAGCACGACTCGCAGTCACTAAATATTACTCTATTATTGCAATATATATATATATATATATATATATATATATATATATATATATATATATATATATATATATATATATATATATATATATATATATATATATATATATATATATATATATATATATATATATATATATATATATCTATATCTATATATATATATATATATATATATATATATATATATATATATATATATATATATATATAATATATATAATATATATATATATATATATATATATATGTCTGATTGGATTGTGCTTGTGTGTGTGCGTGTGTATATATATATATATATATATATATATATATATATATATATATATATATATATATATATATATATATACATACATATATATACATACATATATATATATATATATATATATATATATATATATATATATATATATATATATATATATTGCTCAAGTTTGCTTTTTACCCACTGTTCACTGACAGTCCATTACTGTACATTGGTAGGAAACTGACTTCAATTGTTCAGTTACCTGGATATCAATAGAACATGATTAGGCTGTTATATTTTATTTTTCTCCCAGAGGGGGGTTAGAATACTTTCTCCGTGGTCCCTGCGTGTCTCAAATGTTGACTAAATGGGGCAGAGCGAGGGAACTAGGAAACCCCTCTGTATTTTTCGTCCAGCATAGTCAAGATATATTGCTTTGACTTAGCCACCCCTTTATAGGGGGGATATGGCTATTGCATATAGATAGATAGATTTTAGAGATAACTTGCAGTTATTCCATCAGTGATTTACTATTCATCCTACCTAGTTGGGAGGGACCCTGATGGAATAATATATGTTAAAATTAGTTTTTCCATTACCTTTAGTTGAATCAATAAAAATGTTTGCATTCACGTTACGGAAGATGTCGGAATCGAATTCTGTTCCACTTGTGTGACAACGCAGATTTTTTTCCCTACAAAATGAAAACAATCACGCTACAAAAATTGGGTGCTGAAAGCCATTATCGCTTGGATTGAAATTTAACCTTTGATTTTCATATCTGTCTTTCTTTTTATAAACCCATATTTCGCTAAAGCGTGTCAGATCTCTCATCAGTGTAAGTAAAAAGACTTTTACAAAAAACAATTTAATGACTCTAGACATGATACAGCAGCAACATGGAAAGTGATAAGAAGCATGATACCAAATGAAAAGAGTACCTCAGAAAGTTATGAAAATATTACGGAGTTGAAAGACAAAGCAGAAAACTTTAATAACTATTTTGCTAACGTTGGCAAAAATACATATGAAAAAACTCAAGAAAACATCAACTCAGTGAATATGAGTAATTGCTTAAATGACAATTCTTCCAATGAAAACACAAGAGAGTACTTCAAGCTTATTCCTATCGATTGTGCTACCCTAATTCTTACCATAAAGAGCCTAAGAAACTCTGGCTCTTATGGTTCAGATGGTATACCATTTCAGTTCATCAAAGATGCTCTACCCATGATTGCATCCTATATTCTAACTATTATGAACACTTCCATTGTTACTAAAAAGTTTCCTGACTCTTGGAAAATAGCACATGTAATACCTCTGCATAAAAAGGGGGACAGAGAAGATGTGACAAACTATCGTCCCATATCCCTGCTACCCATTTTCTCTAAAATATTAGAAAAAATTGTTGCATGCCAACTTATGTCATATTTAGAATCAAATAGACTACTAACGATTAGCCAACATGGTTTCAGACCAAAACTCTCGACGGAAACTGCACTGCTTAAAGTTACGAATAGTATATATAGTAATATAGATATGAAAAAAATACCTTTGCTAATTTTGTTGGACTTATCAAAAGCCTTCGACAGTGTAAACCATGAAATTCTTTTAAGTAAATGTATTAACTTAAATATTGATCCAAGCTGGTTTAGCGAGTATCTATCTAATCGTAAACAGTCCATACGTCTTAACAACATTATCTCTGTGCCAAAAAATGTATCATTTGGTGTTCCACAGGGATCAGTACTTGGTCCTATCCTCTTCTCCATTTACGTAAATGATCTATCTTCTTTCATTTCTGACTGTCTAGTCGTACAATATGCAGATGACACTCAACTACTCTTTAGTGGTGATATTAATAATCTCCCAGAGCTAACTTTAAGAGCAGAAAACACTCTGTCAAAAATTAAAACCTATTTCCAAGAAATTGGGCTGTTAATTAACGAAAGTAAAACACAGTGCATATTTATTGGTTCAAGGTTCTACATAGCACAAATTCCAGAAAACACAACAATTAATTTTTGCGACAATATTTTCACACCTAGCAAAACAGTCAAAAACCTAGGAATTCACTTTGATAACCACATGTTGTTTGATTCCCACATAGATAAAGTATGCAAAAAGGTTACAGGAACATTAATGTACTTATCACGTATAAAAGACAATTTTGAGACTACCACTCGAATAACTGTTGTTGAATCTCTAGCCCTAAGTCACATTCATTACTGCACAACTGTTTGGGGAGCTACCACTAAGACTCAGATAAACAGAATACAGAAGCTTATTAATTTTGCAGCTCGAGTTGCCCTGGGAGGAATAAGAAAATACGACCACATCACACCAGCTCTCAATAAACTTGGGTGGCTGCGGGCAGAAAATAAGGTCGCTTATGCTATTTATGTTTTTGTATTCAAAATTTTGGACCATCATTATCCTAGCTGGCTATTTGATTTAAAAACAATCAGGGATATAAGGGGAACCAACACAAGACAGAGCAGTGAGCTCTTTATTCACAGAACAAACACAGAAGCAGGTTCAAAGATGATCACTATCAAAGGGCCAACACTCTGGAATAATATTCCAGAGCATCTTAAAAATGCATCCTCTTTCACAGCTTTCAAAGGCAAACTATACAGTTTTCTTTTGGACAAATAGTTGCTGCTCATTAAGAACTAATTATTCTCATTGTAAGGAAACAAATATGGAAATGATGCTGATAATAACGATCCTGTATCTAGTGGCATACTTACTACTTTATTATTAACATTATTGTAACATTTTTATTACAGCACTATTATTTTCTATGAAAGCTACATTTAATTTAACTATATGTCTAACCCTCTTATTTGTTAGTTTAATTACATGTCTACTTATAAGTTACTATTAATGTTGAATAACCATTGTACAAAATGGAAATAAATGTTTTTTTTTTTTTTTCCTTCTCGTGGTTTTGAAAACGGAAGAGTATTTCTATTCAAATATCATCTGCTTATGGGCGTTTGTGAGTCATGCAGGAATTTCCCATTTTCACATGGGGTCATCGTTTCTCATTAAGTTCTTGGATTCCAGGGTCGGTTTTGGTTGTTTTATGGACGAATGCCTTTACTAACCTTGACCTTTTTCATTGATCCGAGCTTTTAATAGGCATCATGTTGAGCTGGGTCCCCCCCTTAGTGGCTGGATGTAAACATGATTATCAAGTGTAGCACGTGCACTATTCCAGCTATTACCAACACATTGCTTGAATTATACTTGTATATAACAGAGTAGATAGTTACAAAGAGCGCTTATTGATGATAGGAATATAGAGAATGGTCTCCATCCATGTCCAATCGTGCATTTGTGACTTGTTTGCGTTTGCAAACGTGTTTAAATAATATTAAAAAAGAAAAACTAATGCAAAGTATCAGATTCAATTAACAAGAAAATAAAAACTCTTAAGAAACTTTTAAATTAATTTTAGAAAACCATTAATCAGGTGAGAAATTCTATAAGATATTTTTTTACCATCACAATATAATTTATAAACATCAATAAATCCGACAATAGGGCTAGAAAATGGGAAGTATAATAGCTGGTTAACCTGTTTTGGGGGGTAAAGTCAACCGGAGGCATGGCAATAGGAAAACTATTTAAAACCTGCATTGCTCGGGGTTGAAATTGAAGAGATACACAATAAAAATCATCCCATTGAGCCAAAAAGCTTTAGAAACAAAAATAATGTAATATAAAACTATGAACTTATGAGCAAAGGAATATATTATAATTTCCACTTTTGGTAACTGACTAACGTATAGCTTTTGCCTGACGGTTCAAGTTTTACCTGCCAATATTTCAAATTACAGCTGCTTAAAGCTTATGAGATCATCAGTTCTACATAACCTCAACCAGAAAGGAGTAGATTGCATTTAACATTTTATTTATGTTATTGGATATACATTTTTAAGAACTAGATTTACAATATGGCTGTAACATATCAATCTTCAAACAACTGAACTGAGATCTTGTATGCATTTTCAATAATTACTGCACTTTAACGTGATTCTGAATATGTTATCAACATCATTTAGCATGGCTAAATAGTTTTAGAAAAAAATATTAGACCCTCAGATGACTCGAGCTCACTGTTACAAGTCACAGAATCATACCACCATACTGACTGAGCCACAACAAAAGACATGGGTTTAAATTTCCTAACCCAGCCACATCAAGCAAGCACTTTCCCATTGGTCTTTTATATCAGTTTGTTACAGTTGACTCGTGGAATTTAGGTATTTATATTCTCATTGAAATCGTGATATTAACAATGCTATTGTCCACGAAAAACTTTTTAAGCCCTCAGAGGACTCGAACTCGCGTCGCAAGTACCACCATACCGATGGGAAAGTGCTTGCTTGATCTGGCTGGGTTAGGAAACGCAAACTTTTGTCTATTTTCGAGGCTTGCGACGCGAGTTCAGGTCCCCTGATAACTTGAAAAGGCATTTACGTGGATGATAGCATTATTAATATTATAGTTTCATTGCAAATATATATCCTTAACTCCACGCGCAACTTTAACAAGTATACACTGCCTGTACCATGATGTGCAGACTTTTGTCTATTATAGTGGTTCAGTTAGTTAAGGCAGCATGACATTGTAGCTTGTGAAGAGAATTCCAGGCACCCAAATGTTCTATTTTGTCACGAGGATGATAGTATTATTAATATCACTGTTTGAATGTGGAATATGTATGTATATGTATATATATATATATATATATATATATATATATATATATATATATATATATATATATATATATATATATATATACTTTATATATATATATATATATATATATATATATATATATATATATATATATATATATATATATATATATATATATATATATATATATATATATATATATATATATATATATATATATATATATATATATATATATATATATATATATATATATATATATATATATATATATATATATATATATATATATATATATATATATATATATATATATATATATATATATATATATATATATATATATATATATATATATATATATATATATATATATATATATATATATATATATATATATATTTATATATATATATATATATATATATATATATATATATATATATATATATATATATATATATATATATATATATATATATATATATATATATATATATATATATATATATATATATATATATATATATATATATATATATATATATATATATATATATATATATATATATATATGTATATATATATATATATATATATACTTACAGTAATCCCTCTCTATATCGCGATTCACCTTCTAAGGCTTCTGGTAGTGAGCCTAAGTGGCAAAGGAAGATGTTGACCATAGCAGATAAGGTAAAACTGTTAGATATGCTGAAGGAAGGAAGAAGTTTCTCGGCTGTCGGCTGCCATTTCGGCAGGAGTGGGACAATGATATGGTTCATTCAGTGCACTTTTGCAATATTATCGACGATGCCATGACTCCTTATAAGACTAATCTTCGCTCAAAAGAAGGAACAGCAACAGCAACTCCCCATTACCATGTTCTTCTCTCGCAAAAAGCAGTCGTAAAGCTGTCATTGGCTGTGCAGTATGTAAACGATATCATCACCTCATTCACGGTAAGCCTACCTATCAAATTCAAATAGCTTTACGCATGCACGCTGTTATATATGTTAAACTTACCTGTCACACTCATATAAATTTACGCTTGCGCGCTGTTATTAATTAAGGAAAGGGTGAGTTGTTAAAAGTGTAGGGAGGGTTTATAAAGGTAAAAACAATTGTAAAATACCTGTAATAAATATGGTGTTGCTACTTCACGGATTTTTACCTATCACTTGCGATAAACGAGGGATTACTGTAAATCTATCTATCTATCTATCTACCTTGGCTGTCTCTCCCAATTGGGGGGTAGCTGACATAAAAAAAAAATTAAGGGGATTACTTTGCTCTATCGGCAATGACGAGGGAGCTAGCGACCGTTCAGATGGCACTGCTGGAGTGCCACAGCCCATCCTCCCGGCTCTTCCACAACCTGTGACGCTTCACATATGCCAACTCCCCTACTGCCCCTACCACAGGGCTGTCTCTGTAAGATGCAGCCCCGTGGTAACAGCAGATGCCCATCAGAGCTGCGTCACAATTGCTCGCCACTCATTCCTATACATAGCACACTCACTTGCATCCTTCACATCCATCCTCCTATCATTCTGGGCTCCCCTCACTCCATCCATCCACCCAAACCTAGGCCTCCCTCTAGCATTTCTCCCATCAACTCTCGCACTCATCACCTTTTTCAGCAGTGTTTCATCATCCATCGTTTCCACATGGCCAAACCATCTCAGAATACTCATATCTACTCTGCCTGCAAATTTTCTCCTCACACCCGTTCATGCTCTCACCACTTCATTCCTACCCCTATCCTACCGAAATACATCAATCATACTCCTCAGGCATTTCAAACACATTTAGTTTCTCTTTCTCCCTTACTTTCATACCCTATATCTCTGATCCATACATCACAGTTGGCACAACCACTTTCTCATACAAAACTTTCTTAACATTCATTTCCAAGCCTCTATTCTTCATCACTCCTTTCAATGCACCCAACACTTTACATCCATCATTCACTTTGTGACACACATCTTCTTCCACTCCACCATTTGCAGCTATAACTGAGCCTAAATACTTAAACTGATCAACTTCCTCAAGTGTCTCTCCATTCAATATAACATTCAATCTAGTACCTTCCTCATTTCTTGTACACCTCATAACCTTACTCTTTCCCACATTCACTAGCAACTTCCTTCTCCCACACACCATTCCAAATTCTGACACTAACTGACACAGCTTCTCTGAATCTGCCACTACCACAGTATCATCTGCAAACAGCAACTGATTCAGCTCTCACTCATTATCATCCCCATCTACCATTCTCAAACCTCGACCACGCACTCGATCATTCACCTCTCTTACGACTCCATCAATATACAAATTGAGCAGCCATGGTGACATCACACGACCCTGTCTCAGTCCCACACTCACTTGAAACCACTCACTCACTTCATTCCCTACCCTAACGCAAGTTCTACTGCCCTCATACAAACTCTTCACTGCATGCAACAGTTTACCATCAATTCCATATAATCTCAAACCATCATTCCACATTGTCTTTCTATCAACTCTATCATACGCTTTCTCCAGATCCAAAAATACAAAATACACATCCTTACCCTTTGCTAAATATTTCTCACATAACAGCCTAACTATAAAAATCTGACCTATACAACCTTTACCTCTCCTAAAACCACTCTGCACTTCTGCCATCACATTTTCTGCCGTATCCCGAATCCTATTAATCAGTATCCTACAATACACTTTTCCTAGTACACTCAATAAACTTATACCCCTAAAATTACTGCATTCATACACATCTCCCTTACCTTTGTATAGGGGCACTATACAAGCAATCACCCATTCCACTGGCACCATTGACAACATAAACCATATATTAAACCCCCTCACTAACCATTCCAATGCAGTCACACCCACTTCTTTCAACATCTCAGCTCTCACACCATCCATTCCAGGTGAATTACCTGTTTTCGCTTCATACAATGCCCTTTTCACCTCCTCTCTTGTAATCTCTCTCATTTTCATCTCCCATTACTGGCACTTAAACACCCCCCTCTGACACTACAGCCGCCTCTCTATCTTCCTCAATATTTAGCAAGCACTCAAAATATTCTGCCCATCTTTTCCTTGCATCGTTCCCTCTTAACATCTGTCCATTCACATCTTTCACTGTCTCTTCCATCCTCGATCCACCCTTCCTTACTTTCTTCACTTCTTTTCAAAACTTCTTTTCATTCTCCTCATATGACCTACTAAAATTTTTTCCCTACCTAACATTTGCCAACCTCTTCTCTTCCTCTACCTTCCAATTGGTTTCCACATTTTTCTCCCTATATGTTTCATACTTCTCCCTACTGTTACACTGCAGCCATTCCTAAAAAGCTCTCTTTTTCTATTCCACCTTCATTTTCACCCCTTCATTCCACCACTTGCCACCCCTCCTCATGCCTCCTCCAACAAACCTCTTTCCACAAACATCACTTGCATGTCTCACAAACATTCTTTCATCAATCCCCATTCCTCCTCTAACTCCCCAACTTCTCTTCTTTCACCCTGCCATATGCCACTTTCAACCTGTCCTGATATTCCTTTCAGTTCTCTGGCTTTTTCAACTCTTCCACCTTCACCATTTCCCTTCTACACCCCCACTCTATTTCCCCACTCTTTTGCTACTACCACTTTTGCTTCAACCAAAAAATGATCAGATATCCCAGCAGCCACACCCCTAAATGCATGCACATCTTTCACTCTACCAATCATGCTCTTTGCTACCAACACATAATCCATCAATGCTCTTTCTTTCACTCTTTTATTTGCCACTCTCATCCATGTATACTCATTTATTAATTTCTTGAAAAAACTATTACCTATCACCATCTCTTGCTCCACAAACATATTTAACAGTCTCTCACCACTCTCATTCCCACCTGGTACCCCATACTTTCCTACAACACCTTCTACCTATCCATCACCCACTCTGGCATTCATGTCACCCAACACAAGTACATAGTTCCTTCTACTCAGACCATCCACACACCTAGTTAACTCATTCCAGAACTCATCCCGCTCTTCCTCCCTTCTCTCACATCCTGGCCCATACGCACTAACAAAAGCCCAACATTCCCTACCTATCGTAGCTCTCCCCACATCAGCATAGATGACACACTTCTTTCCATTTCACTACCTTTTTAACCATCCATTCACTCATCAATAATGACACACCTTCTCTCGCTCTCCCCCTTTCAACCCTAGACACCCTACTTGTCACGTCACCAAATGCCACTTCTCCTTTTCCTTTCATCTTCGTCTCACACAATGCCAATACATCCATCCTCCTCCTACCAAATATATATCCAATCGCACATCTTTTGCTCTCTATTGTACTACAACCACACACATTTAGACACCCCAAAACTAGAGTTTGGGGAGAAGTTATTCTCCCCTCTACTCCCCTTCTTCTTTAACGTCTCGCAGGAGGTTAATACAACGTGGGAATTCCCAGTCTCCTCGCCCCGTCCACTTTTAGTGGCCTCTTATGACACACAGGGAATACGTTGGGGCTATTCTTTGATGTTGTCCCTGCCACCACAGGGCACACCATTGCTGTACATATATATATATATATATATATATATATATATATATATATATATATATATATATATATATATAAAGAATGGGTATGGCTGGACAGGAGTCTCATGGGTGGGATTCTCTCGTGGGTGGAATCGCGGGAAAGTCCGTTAGTAAAGCAGGATGGGGACAGGGTCTGAGAGGACCCTTCCCCTGCGTCACCGTGTCTTAATGCCAGCCATATGCACGTAGTTTGAATGGGGGGAACGTAGCCGTTGAGATATCTATTCAGAAATATTTTAGACAACGTGATTTTCCACCTGTCCATCTATGGCTGAGATGCAGATTTTATTTTATTTTTTTTATGTCCCCTACTCAGCCAACGAGATTATTATTCGCTTTTCGAGAACTCCAAGAGTGATATTAAGTGATAAAGGACGCGAATCTCAGAATGATTCTTTATTTTTCATTCTAGCTGCAGTATATACATTATTTGTCCGAAAGAATATGTTAAACAGATAAAATATAACGTTGAAGTTTTAGCTATGATAATGTTTGTCACCATTATTTTAGCTTGGTCATGAAGGAGGGAGTGTAAACTCATAAGAAATAACAACAAGAATGTCACACAGCCATTTTCTGTATTTGAAAGAGACGAAGTATATCCTCTCATGCGAATATACTCGTATAACTAAATAAATGTCAATTTCATATTTATTTTTTTTTGCCCTGAATATTAGACGGAGGTTATGTAAGCGAGACATGCAGTATCTAGTGAATATTTATGTTCATTTAAATTGCACTCAAAACATCTTTCGTGGCAAGTTTTTGCATCACTGAGAGAGAGAGAGAGAGAGAGAGAGAGAGAGAGAGAGAGAGAGAGAGAGAGAGAGAGAGAGAGAGAGAGAGAGAGAGAGAGAGAGAGAGAGAGAGAGAGAGAGAGAGAGAGAGAGAGATTTACACAGCGGCAAAGGAATGAATTATTTTTCTTTATTTTCAGCTTCCAAACACATCAGTTGAATGGAAAATGGTTAGCGAAGGATTCATGAAAAGATGGAATTGCCCTCATTGTTGCAGAGCGATAGATGGCAAGCAAGTGGAAAGAAAAAAGAAACAGCTCACTCCGGATCGTTTTACTTCAATTAAAAAAATTACTTCAGCATTGTCCTGATGGTAGTTGTAATTGCTGAATATGAATTATTGATGGTAGATGTAGGCATAAATCGGAGAGTGTCTGATAGTGGAGTACTTAGTGAGACTAAATTTGGGAGGATGCTAAGTGAAGGGAAATTAAACTTGCCAGCATCTGAGGTATTACAAGGAACCAATAGGCAACTAACCTATCTATTTGTTGCTGATGAAGCATTTGCTCAGTCTGAGCATCTTATGAAGCCTTAGGCACAAGCTGAATTGGATGCACATAAGAAAATCTTTAATTACAGGTTAAGTAGGGCAAGACGTGTTGTTAAGAATGTATTTGGGATATTAACATCTCAGTTTGGTGTCTTTCAGAGACCAATTTTGTTAGCTGCAGAAAAAGCTCGTGTGGTAGTAATAGCATGTTGCTATCTTCATAATTTTATTGCTAGTAAAAACAGAAACACCTATTTGTGTGTTCAGTCGAACTCTGATGAGGATAATGATATGAGCCTACGGTTCGAAGTAGCTCATGATTATGTAATGAATAATGAATCTTCCTGTCATTCAAGTTCTATTGCCAAAACATTGAGAGATGATTACTGCCAATACTTTAATGAGGAAGGACAAATACCATGGCAAAACTCTACAATGTAATTACATCACTCATAATAGCTTCATACCATAGAACATTTAGTAATTTTTCAGGCACTACAATTTTCAATATATATATATATATATATATATATATATATATATATATATATATATATATATATATATATATATATATATATATATATATATATATATATATATGTATATATATATATATATATATATATATATATATATATATATATATATATATATATATATATATATATATATATATATATATATTAACTGCTTAATTTAAATGTATATGTAAATTATGTTTGCATTCTTGAGTTTATGAAATAAACAGATTTGTTTACCTTTATTATCAGTTAGGTATATTCAATATATAGTTACTGATTATAGTTGCAAATTTGATATATTTTGTTTAACATGTTAATTTTTGACTAATCCAAAATGCTAAAATAAAATACATATATACTTACGTGATCGTCAATAAGTTCCTCACACTCCTCCTCATCTAATGTACTTAAGGAATCGGAAGGCAGTTCTTGGTCTATCAGGAGAGACATTTCTTCATAATACCATAATGAAATGTCTGGAATATCATCTGTCCGTGTACCAGATCTCTTCGATGAAGTAATTTATTCAGTTCCTTCCTGAGGTTGGTTCGTAAAATATTGAATTTTTTCTTGACATCTTCAACAGTTGCATCCTGATATCTCTCCTGATATTTGGTCAATAGAGTTTTATAATCTAAATTTTACTTGTTTCTGTTACTATAGTCTGGTGATTTAATTTTCCAAAGGGAAGGAAGGTCTCTGTAGAGCCGTATGCATTCCACCAAAAATGCTCTCTCCTCGTCCTTCTTGGAGCTAGACATGTTTACAGTTGAACGACTTGAGTGAAAGTGACATTTATTGTCAATCTCACCCAAACACTACACATTGGTTAAACGAATCAATTACATTGACAATGTTGTTTCAGTATCATTGACGACCCTTTAATCATTACCTCAGACTATCAATTTTAATGACAATAATGGGATTATTGTCAATAAAATGGACTAGTGTGTGGCCAGTCTAAAGGGGGTACAGACGATTATTATTACTGTCAGTAAAAATACTGACACTATTATATTGGTGTGAACTACTACGTCCATATGATGGGCATACCGACAGTAAAAATGACAGTACAGGGAAATACTGTCAGTAATATTGATCGTCTGTTTACCCCTTAAAGGACTAAACAGACGATAATAAATATATCTTTATTTTTCATTTACATATATGAGCGAGAATGATAAGTAGATTAATTTCCTAATTAAAAACCCTACAGTATTAATCCAGTGCATTCCATATATAAGAATAACGTCCAACGTTCACCAAGAGACATGTGAATGGCTGATGATTGCTGACACAAAGGGATGTGTGCGAAAGCTAGTGGGCAACACGGTTCCTATATCTACAAAAATACAGTAGCAGTTCCAGTGAATGCAATGAATAGATTTATAATATCTTTAGTTTTAATTATATGTCGATTGTAAATGGAGTCGCATTATTAGTGGTGTACAAACTGCACAGACGGGATCAAATCTTTTTATTCATAATAGTCGAGAGCACTACATGTCCTCCAGTTTTTGGGCCTATTTACAGGGTTTTTAATTTTAATTTTTAGTTTTCCTCAAAGGGAGGATCCCCTTAGAGCAACACCTTAGGTCACCATGTAACAGTATTTCTGAATGTTAACCCTCTCTTGAGCTAATAAACATTTTCTGTGAGGTAGTAGATTAAATTTTAATAGATAAATAAATGATTTTTTAAATATATGAAATTGATGAATAGATAGATGGATATGGATAGATAGACATATGATAAAATAAATATAGATATATAAATAATTAATATATGGATATATACATATGTAAAAGCTCTACCATGTCTCACACAGTGATTAAAAGGGATACATACTCCTCCATTGCTCTTTTCTAAATTACTTTTTCATTGTTAATATGCAAAGTATATGTTTAATACCCACGTCACACAGTTGCTTTTCACTGCAGTATTAGATGATGAAAACGTAATATTTCAAAGCATTCATGTCTTTAGGCATATCCTTTTCAGTGTAACGGAACGAGAATACAGAAAAAAGTATTTTGTGCGTGTATGTTTGTATGGGTGATGTGTGTATGTATGAGTGTGAAAAATTTGCGTTTATATGCAAACAGAAATAATTCCAAAAATAATTTGTATTACTTATTGTAAGAGCGAAAAGAAAATAATATGCTTTATATTCATTTCGGCAATTTTCAATATGTGGAAAATAAAGTTAAATGACTTCACTAGGATATTGCGTGGCCCATAAGTCAAGTCGTACGTGAACGGACGAAACCTGTCGGTCTACTGCTAGTCCTCGTCAATACGTTGTTTCCGCTAGCACAGTGATTCTTAAACCTTCTTCCGTCATTTACCCACTTGGCTTTATATAATTTGGCATTTACTCTTCCTATTCACTCCGATAAAAAAAAAAAAAAAACCGGCATAAAGACAGAGAAAAAATAGCGATGCCTTTATTTTTAAGGACTGTTCAGAGTAAACTTGCATATATTAGCTTTTATTATACAGGCTGACCGGGTACAGAGAATTATTTTCAGTTTACAAGTAAGAAATATTTACCCCTTACTACATAAATACGAGTAGCCTAAATACTTTCAAAGGGCAAATTTATCCCTGGTTGAGAATCACTGCCGTAGAAGCATAGTATGCAGACGATTTCTTGCAGCGACATTGACTGTGAGCGACGAAAATGGTCGTTGGAAACCTATCATTATGAAAATTCCACAACAAATAATCGACACTATCAGTAACATTTTATCCGTGACTGCGAAACACCACAATCAGAAATTATTTATGCGTGACGGTGAAGAGGTCGCTAGAATTGTATCAAAACTAAAAAAAATGTTTTAGGATATCAACGTTTTTTTTTATTTATTTATTTATTTATTTATCTATTTATTCATTTTTTACATTTATTCATCTATCTGTTAATTCGTTTATCTATTATGCATATGTACTGTAAGGAGATGGAACCCACGTCAAAATTAAGACATATGGAAAGGAATGAAAACTGAATAACACACATAGGGGGGAGGGATGAAATTATGTTAGATGGAGAGAGGATTACTGAAGCTGACTTTTCAGATATATTGGAACTGTGATATGAAATACAGGCTATCTTGAATTGGAAGTTTGTGCACGTATGAAATTACATATCAAACAATTGACAGCATGAATAAGAAATGACAATCTAATGGACTGACATTGCACACGCACGTAGGAATATAGTTTAGCCTAGTACTATCTGTGCTACTGTGAAGACATGAATTGTGGTATGACAATGAAGTTATATTGAAAATATATCGCAGAATTGAAAATAATTGGGGTAAGTTAACAGGAAAGAGTAATAATAAGATCACAAGGAAAATGACACAATTTCTGTATGTTGATGAGACAATGATGAATAAGGAGATGGAAATGCGTAGGAAGTGTCTTTCGCACTTCTTCAGGGAGAAGAGTACGTGGCAGAATCAACAGGTTTCCCCAGCCCTCTGAAGAGCTGGAAGACCCTATTCTACTAGAACGAGATCTATGAAACGCAAGGCT
>JAXCGZ010018897.1:167500-170000 GCA_037179515.1 Halocaridina rubra
TCTAGTTCAACCTGTTCCTAAGAAGGGTGACCGCTCTATTCCTTCAAGCTACCGACTTATTGCCCTAATCTCCTCTATTGCTAAAGTTTTCGAAACTTTGCTCAATGCACACTTCTTGATATGCCTTGAATCTAACTCACTTATCTCCAATCACCATTACGGCTTCCGCAAGGCAAGATCCACTGATGTTCTCTTGTCCTATCTTACTCATGTATGGTCATCATCTCTGAGGAACTATGGGGAATCCTATGTCGTCGCTCTTGATATCTCTATGGCTTTTGACAGAGTCTGGCACAAGGTTCTGGTGGCCCAACTCCCTGCCTATGGTGTTACCCTTCTTTCTGTTCTCTGATTTCCAGTTTTCTTACTGACCGTTTTATATCTATAGTTGTTGATGGTGTGACATCTAGCCCTTTCTCTGTTACCAGTGGTGTTCCACAGGGCTCTTTTCTTTCACCTACTCTGTCCCTCTCTTCATCAATGATCTTCTACAATCCCCATCTTCCTCTCTTCTTCATGCCTTTGCTGATGATTCTACCCTTCACTTTTCCTCTGCTTTTTCTTCTCAATCTTCATCTGCTACTCATAATCAGTCTCGTATCACTCTTTCTTCTACTCTCAACTCCAATTTGCAGAGAGTATCTGAGTGGGGCTCTCAAAATTTTGTTTAATTCAATGCCTCCAAGACACAGATTCTGGCTATCTCTTTATCTTCTTGTCCTCCTTATAACACTATTGTCATCGAAACTAACGAAATATACCCTCTTAATTCAGTCAACATATTAGGAATCCATTTAACCTCTAACTTGTCTTGTAGGAATCACATAATTCAAATTTCTAAATCTTCATCCAGAAAATTTGGGATTTTGTTTCGTTTTCGTCATTAATTTTTCTCTTTACAGTTACTTAAAATTTATAAAGGCCTTATCCATCCCTGCTTAGAATACTGCTCACACATCTGGGGTATTTCTTCTTATACTTATCTTCTTGATAGGGTTGAATCCAAGGCTGTCAGACTCTTTAATGATCCTTCTCTTACTTCTAATCTGGAATCTCTTTCTTCACCGTATGGTATCTTGCATTCTCTTTTCTCTTACTACTACTTCCATCGTTGCTGTGATGAGTTGGCGAGTTACATTCCTCCCCCAATGCCGAGGCTGCGTAACACTCGCCAAGTGGCCTCATCTCACTGGTACAGTGTGGAGATTTGTAGCTCGCTTATTGGTCGATGTAGCGACTCTGGAACTCTCTTTCTCCTTCTGTCTTTCCTAATTCTTATGACCTATCATCCTTCAAAAAGCAGATCTATTCTCATCTCAGGGCCTAGTCCCCCATATCTCTGGGACATCTGTACTTTGACTGTTTTTTCTGTCTGTTGTTTTCCTTTGTGTGACATTACCTCATCTCCGCCTTGTCCTTAACCTTTCTTTTCCTTCGTCTTGCTGTTTTCTCGTGCCTGGGCCTTTACTCATGAGGGCAGGTTTTGCCTGTTCCGGTGCCACACGCATGAATATATATATATATATATATATATATATATATATATATATATATATATATATATATATGTATGTATGTATGTATGTATGTATGTATGTATGTATGTATGTATGTATGTATGTATGTATGTATGTATGTATGTATGTATGTATGTATGTATGTATGTATGTATGTATGTATGTATGTATGTATGTATGTATGTATGTATGTATGTATGTATGTATGTATGTATGTATGTATGTATGTATGTATGTATGCATGCATGCATGCATTTATGTATGTATGTATCCATGCATGTATGTATGTACGTATGTGTGTGTGTGTGTGTGTGTGTGTGTAATTACCTTATTGTGCTTACGGGAAAGAGCCTCATGCTCTTAACTCCCCGTGTCATGGTCGGTTCTATTTTTGTACTTAGTGATACTTATCATACTTGTCTTTAAAACTATGGTTTGAGTTAGCATTAACTGCCTCCTCGCATAGCAATTTTAAGGCATCAAATACTCTTAAACTAAAAAAGTACTTTCTTACATCCTGCAAAGATTTCTCACGAATCTCCAAACTATGACATTTAGTTCTAGTGCCAGCCATACCAAAATATCGATCCCTATCCACTCTGTCATAACCATGAAGAAATTTTAAAGCCGTTACCATATCCCCATCATTATTCTAGCTTCTAATGATGGTAAGTCTAATTCCCTCAGCCTCTCCTCAAAACTGAGATTGCGTAATTCTTGCACCAATTTCGTAGCATGTCTTTGAACTTTTTACAGCCAAATTATGTGCTTTTTCAGTTGTGGATTCCAAAAGGGAGCTGCATATTCAAGCTTTGGCCTCACATAGGTTACATTAATATTTCTGGACATATCCTTGTCCACGTACCTGAAGGCTACCCTTACATTTGCCATGAAAGTATATGCTGCCCTTATTATGCCATTTATATGGACTTCCGGACACAAAGTTGCCAGTATGTTAACTCCTAGATCTCTCTCATTCACTG
>JAXCGZ010018897.1:175000-177500 GCA_037179515.1 Halocaridina rubra
GTAAAATGAGACTAATTATTGACAGTACTACAGAAAGAAAAGTCAATGTTCCCTAATCTCGATCATCTGTTAATGTAGTTATTAATGAAGTCCAGATTCCCCCAAGTTTTGAAATATTGCTGAATTAGTATCCATATATTACTTCTCTTCATGATAATAAAGATGCAATCTATTGTGGCATGTATCATAGAATAGAAATAGGTAGTAACCCTCCTGTATTGCAAAGACGCGTCAGCTAAGTAAAGAAAAATTTAAGGTTGCACTCCAAAGCTCGGGCATCATTGCCCCATCTGAAAGTGAATGGAGTTCTCCTTTACACCCAGTCCCTAAGAGGAATGGTGAATACCCTCCTTGTGGTGATTATAGAGCACTAAACTCCATTACGAAAACAGACCGATATCCTATTCCCAATATTAATTCTTTTTCATCTAAAATTGCAAATAAAATTTGTTCCTAAAAGACTGACTTAACTTCAGCCTATCATCAGATTAGGGTACACCCAGACGACGTCCCGAAAACAGCTATAACTACCCCTTTTGGAGTATGTGAATGTCATTATATGCCCTTTGGCCACCGTAATGCAGCCGCAACTTTTCTAAGAGTAATGGACAAGATATTCTCGAGTGTAACGTATTTATATACTTGAATGATATATTGGTATTTTCAGATAATGAAGAAGCCCATTTAATGGATCTTGAAATAGTATATGGTATCCTTAATAGGTACAATCTTAAAGTTTCTTTGAAAATTTTTTTATTTTACGTAAAAGAACTTGACTTTTTAGGATTCAGTGCTAGTTCGGATGGTTTTCGCCCTTCATCAAATAAGATTTATGAATTGTCAGAATTTCCTTACCCAACTAATTCAAAGACTTTACACCGATTTTTGGGCATGATAGGTATTCATCATAGGAAAGTATTTCCTAAATTTACCTCAATTACATTACCTTTAACAGAATGTATAAGATTGGAGTCAAATCGCAAATTAATAGAATTAACTGAAACGGAGAAGAAATCTTATGATGAACTTAAGTAAGTTCTGTCTAACCTCAAAGCTCTCGCAAACATACAAACAGGCTATGCCCATTTTCAGTTAGTAACTGATAGTAGTCAATATGCTGTAGGAGCTGCACTCCATCAATCACAAAGAAAATATTCTTTATTTGATAGGGAACTTCTCACCGCTTATTTAGCAGTATTACATTTCCGTCCTCAAATTGAAGACCATTATGTACTGTTGTTGACAGACCATAAGCCACTCTGCAGTGCTTTTAAAAGCATTATTCCAGCTAAGTCTCATTGACAACAAAGACCTTTATCTATCTTAACAGAATATCTTGTCGATGTTAGTTATATAAGAGGTTCACATTACATTGTGGCTGACTGCCTTTCGCGACCTGCTAAAGCAGTTATGTTAGCTGTTTGTGATTTACCTGAAATTGCAGAAGTTCAGTTTCTAGATGAAGAGACCCAGGCATACGCTGATAAGATTAGACCTTTCCAATTACTAAATGAAGAAAAGAAAGTGTTGTGTGATACATTTACACCATTCCCTAGACCTTTTATACCAGAAACACTGCGTATGTCAATTTTTAATAGCCTACATAACTTATCTCACCCCGGTATAAAGTCAACACTGAAATTAGTAAAATCAAAGTATTTTCGTCCTGACATGAACCGATTCAGCAGAAAATATTGTAAAAAGTGCTTAGTATGATTCGTCGTCATACTAAGAGTGCTATAAGTAACTTTGACTTACCCTCATCACATATTCATGCAGTACACCTAGATATCGTATGACCCTTTCCCACGCTTCAAAATCCTTCAGACCCATATATTAGTCCATATAAATACTTATTGACGTGCATTGATCGAGCCACTCGTTGGATAGAAGTACAACCATTAGCAGATATCACTGCACAGACTGTAGCACAAGCTCTCATAAATACATGGATATCGCGATTTGGAGTTCCTCCCCATGTTATTACTGATCGCGATTCTCAGTTTGAGAGTGAAATGTTTCAAGAACTCTCATCAATTGTAGGATTCCATAGGTTAAGAACAACCGCTTATCATCCCCAATCTAATGGAATGATAGAGCGTACTCACAGAACTATTAAATCCGCTCTCATGGCTAGAAAAGAATACTGGTTACAATCCCTTCCTATTATGCTTCTTAGTATTCGTAATACTCCTAATGAGAATGGATTTTCCCCATTCATTGCTGCTACTGGTACTTCACTTTTATTACCAAAACTGATGGTAGGACACAAGCAGTACTAATATTAGTGATTTAATAAACACATCTATTAAACATTTAGCCAAAGAAATGTACAAATAAGATGTAAGTGACTTAGCTAATGGTAAATGCCATAGTTTTCCAAAGACTTTTATTCCTAAACATTTAAACACCTGTGATATAGTTTGGTTACGAGTTGATAGAGTCAGGATATCTTTGGAAGCTCCATACTCAGGACCATATAAGGTTATTAAGCGAACGC
>JAXCGZ010018897.1:185000-187500 GCA_037179515.1 Halocaridina rubra
GCAGTCGTTAAGCACAACACGGGTTAATATGATCATATCGCATTTACAATTTTTTTTTTTAATGAAAAATTTCGAAGGGTAGGTACTATATAAAGTGCCGTCAAATATGACATAGCAAGTTGGAGCACATTCTAAAATGTCTGTGTTCTCGATACAACATTATAAAGTATTTACATCTCAGCTCGGAGTTGTCTGAGTTCATAATGTGCTTGTGGTAACAAAAATGGATTTCAGTGTCTTACTGCTATACTTCATTGTCATTTGTTATGATATATATGCTAACTCTATACATTTTCATTAACTTGAATTGTAAGATATATTCCCATTAGCATATTGGCGTAATAACATCTATTCCAGAATCACACAACCAAAAATTCCAAAACTATTAGTACAGCCAAAGACTTGAAATATAGTTTTAGCATTTTTCAATAACGCTCGCGTTGACTTAAATCAGGGGTCGGCAACCTTTTGCTAACTATGTGCCGACATAGGGTTTAAAATAATTCAGTGTGCCAACAGCATGCGTATTTTTATACAAGTCAAGGTCCATACACCTGTTATACAATATATTTTATGCAGTAATATATTCAGTAATACTTACCTCAATTGCTACATGGAAACTGACGCGTGATGCGGCTGAGTGCCATTGGAAATTGCTTGGCGTGCCAAGTGTGGCACGCGTGCCGTAGGTTGCCTACCCCTGACTTCAAATGTTGTAGCACAGAAGTCCACAATGAACCTGTCGACGTGTTGTCATCGATTCACTGAATTCATGTATTCTTATTGAACTGATTTTTTTTTTCAGGTGGCCGTTCCATTGAATGTAATAACCCTGGTCTTGCGTGTGTGTGTGTGTGTGTGTGTGTGTGTGTGTGTGTGTGTGTGTGTGTGTGTGCTGTGCGTGTGCGTGTGTGTATATATGTGTGTGTGTGTCCATATAGTATTATGATTTTCTCTGAGCCCTCAGGACGAATGTCGCTGAAGATAAAAACTTTACTTGCTTGGTCCATTTACCTTTGATTAACAAAGAGAATATAGA
Organism: Halocaridina rubra; assembly: GCA_037179515.1. Classification (NCBI taxonomy): domain Eukaryota; kingdom Metazoa; phylum Arthropoda; class Malacostraca; order Decapoda; family Atyidae; genus Halocaridina; species Halocaridina rubra. Next base: position 186,040 of record JAXCGZ010018897.1, read on the forward strand.
TAACTGGTTTATGTTCTTGAGAAATGAATGGAACGCACTCACGTGAGCGCACCTACTCACACAAACATAAAATATTGAAAAGCGTTGCTGAAAGGGACTTTCATTGTAAAGAAGGAATGGAAATCCTTGACGCAGAGTGTTTTACCAACGGAACAGGTACCCTTCGATTTTTTTTTTTTTTTTTTTTATGATTGACACCAGGACGGGCCTAAAAAAAAAAAATCTACCCTCATCAGGCCTGGGCACGAAGAAAACATAAAGAGAAATAGAGATGGGGGAGTATTGTGTCTTGTCAAATGTGAAGGTATAATAAGACATGTGTAACGAATATCCAAGAATATTCGGTGTTGAAGAGAACCGTAACTGAAGGAAGATTTAACATCGAACTGTCGTGGACAGTCTTATTTCAGTCCACACGATAGACTACACACAAAAGCGGACAGTACTAGTATGATAATGGAGGCTTAGATGGATATTTCTGGTTTTCCATAGACAAAACTAGATCGGGAGAAATTGGAATTGCTGTGAACTATTCTTTATAGAAAAGCATAATGAAAAAAAAATCATTCTCTTTTAGTTGTTCATACATCGTTTTTGCATATATGGATTTATATACCATTTATAATGTAAACATTTTCGTTTAATGAGTAACTACTTATCATATATATTTACCTTCGGTTGAATGATATTTAGGTATGGTGTATGTATCTTCGAACTATATGGCAAAAAAAAAAATATGAAAATGTCTTGTTTTCATTTAAAGATTTTTATCTTTCATATATTTTATTATATATCTTGATGTGTCCCTGGACTCGATATCCAATATTTGCTTTCGTATCTCGTCTGTTGCTTGTAATCGCCGTGGCTCAATCGGTAGCGTCCGCGACTCTGAGGCGTCAGGTCGAGGGTTCGCGAACCGTCACGGTCTGAGATTAGCAAGGGCATGCACTCAGGGCAACGATTACATCTGCCAGAACAATTCCTTCGCAAGAAGGCAACCGTCCTAGCCCTTGGTAGAAAAGGGAGTCCGTGACGTAAAACCGGAACCGGAACATCTCGTCTGTTGCTTGCTCAATGAACTTGTATAATGTGATACTGTTGGTCAGTATGATCTATACGAATACAAGTAATTTTCTCTTGTTCAGTGGATGACCCAGTGGATTAACAATATTTGTTTCGAAAGCCATCAATGTAGATAAAGACGTGTGATGAGGTTTCTAATAAACAATTTTCTCGAAAGTTTTGCTGAAAATGAAGCTTCGTAAATTCGAGGTCATTGTTAATACACCACTAATTGTTTTCCTAATAAGAGCAACCAAAGTATTTCCATTAATATTTTATTTTTTTTATCCAGATTTGAAGCAAAGAAAGTACGCTTATTGGTAATATATTAATGGATTTCATTTTGAACAGATAATTTTTGCTGTTTAGGTTATTGCCTTTTGAGAATTTACTTTCTTT
>JAXCGZ010018897.1:192500-197500 GCA_037179515.1 Halocaridina rubra
ACCTAGGCATACAAACTTTGGGAAGGCCCGATCATACCACGGCACGTACTCAAACCAGCATTACACATCCAACGGCAGGTACAGACACCAGGATCCATGGGCTAACCCCAGAACACACTACAATGATGAATTCCCAGCAGAATCATACAGTCGAAACTACAACTATGACTATGGATACCACCCCAATGAAACATGGTAATACCTCGTCTCCTGCTGTTGCTGTTACTGCTGTCGATGTGAAAGTTACTTGTAAATATAATGATAGATTATCTGTCGTACATATAAATGCACAATCCCTGTTATCCCATATACTAGAAATTGAACATATGCTTGTACAAGAAAATATTGATGTTCTTTGCATTAGCGAATCATGGCTGTATCCGTCAATTAACAATGCATTTATTAATATTCCTTCATATAATATTTATCGCTATGACAGTGGTAGAGGTGGAGGTGTATGTTTATATGTTAAAAATTATTTGAAGGCCACTGAACTAAATCTTGAAACTGAGAAGCACGAAGGAGTGGAAGATAAATGGATCTCTGTCCAATATAAAAAGTTTCCTTCTATTATCATAGGCTGCGTGTACCGCCACCCCAAAGCCTCGGTAACCTCTTTTAGCTATATTTTGGACGTTTTTAAGGAGATAATTTTAAAAAACAAACCAGTTTTTATATATGGCGATTTTAATGATGATCAACTAAAAAGAGAAAATAAAATGAGTAGACTTATTAAGAATTTAAATCTAGAACAGATTATAAATAAACCAACTAGAATCACTCCCACTTCAGTTTCCCAAATCGATCTAGTAATAACAAACTCCAAACATATGATAACTAAGTGTGACGTAATGCCAAGCCCTATAGCAGACCACGAGGAAATTGTAACGTCCCTAAATATTCGCAAACCAAAGAGACAACCAATCTTTAAAACATTCAGATGCTTAAGAAATTATTCACAAGAATTACTTTGTAGTTTACTTATGAATGAAGTACATAAATTAAATGAAATTCTATATACCGATAATATCAATAAACAAGTAAGAATTTTAACCAGTGTCCTATCATCATGTATAGATCGATGTGCACCACTCGTGACAAGAGAAATATTTCGTCCCCCCGCTCCTTGGATAACAGATGACATAAAAAACATTATGAAAGAAAGAGACAAACTACAAAATGAAGTAAAGCTACAAAGAGATAATATCCCTTTAAGAGAAAAGTTTACAGAGCATAAGAAACAAGTAAAATCATTATTAAGTAACAGTAAGAAACAGTATTACAAAAATGAATTTCAAAACGCTAAAGGCAATATCTCTGATACATGGAAAATTGCTAAAACCATGCTTTCCAATAACTGTAATAAAAGTAGTAACATATCAATTATACCCGATGAGGTAGATGTAAGTGCTAAAGCAGAAGAGTTCAATAATTTTTTCGCTGAAGTGGGGAAAAAAACCTTTGAAAAAACAAAAAAAGAAATAATAAATGAAATCAATAATAGTAATGGTGGTAATAATAATAATAATGATGATGGTAGTAGTAATAATAATAGAAATGTTCATAATGGTGTAAATAATAATGATGGTGGTAGTAATGGTAATGATAATAGTGATGATGGTAGTAATAATAATAATAATGTTCAAGAACATAGTGCATTCAATAGAAGTAATGATGTCTTTAACCCTACTACAGTAGATTGTAATACAGTAATCTTAGTAATAAAAAATCTGAAAGACTCTAATGCATATGGATCAGATGGAATTTGTTTTCGTTTTATTAGAGATTCATTATTTGTAATAGCTTATTATCTGACGGTAATAATCAATACTTCCATAGTTACCAATATCTACCCAGATTTATGGAAAACTCCCCATGTAATTCCTGGTTTTAAAAATGGAAATCCTGACGACGTCTCTAACTATAGACCAATCTCTTTACTACCAATTTTATCAAAGATACTTGAAAAGATTGTTGCAAATCAGTTAAGTGAGTTTCTTGAAAAAAATAAACTTATTGCAAAAAGTCAACACGGTTTCAGGCCAAAATTATCAACTGAAACTGCCTTATTGAAAATATCAGATGAAATATACAAAAATATAGATAATAAGAAAATATCATTGCTACTACTACTCGATCTTTCTAAAGCTTTTGATAGTGTACACCATACCACTCTATTAGAAAAATGCAAAAAAATGAACATTGACCCAAGCTGGTTCGAGAACTATTTAAAAAACCGCTACCAGTCAGTCAGAATAAAAGATGTAGTCTCAAGTCGCAAGAAGGTATTGTTTGGGGTCCCTCAGGGATCGATCCTAGGACCTATACTTTTTCTAATATATGTAAACGATCTAGTAAAATATTTACCTAACTGTTATGTCATTCAATATGCTGACGATACTCAAATCTTAATTGAAGGAGAAATTAATGATTTAGAAAATATTATTCGTAGAGCAGAAGAAATTTTGTATATGGCTAAACGTTACTTTCTAAAAAATGGTCTGTTACTTAATGAAACTAAAACCCAATCTATTCTTATCGGATCCAGACAATTATTATCAGAAGTTGATGACAATCTTCATATAAATTTTAACGGTAATATCATTAAGCCAATGAACTCGGTAAAGAACCTAGGTGTCTATTTTGACCGTTACATGAATTTTGAAATGCATATAGATGAAATTTATAAAAAAGTAATGGGTACTCTAATATATCTAAATAGGGTAAAAGACTCATTTGAAACATCAACTCGTATAATAATTGTCCAGTCCTTAGCTATGAGTTTAATTAATTACTGTCTCAAAGTTTGGGGATGTACCAATAAGACTCAATTACAAAGAATACAAAAGTTACAAAACTTTGCAGCACGAGTGGCTGTTGGCAATGTAAGAAAATACGAGCACATCTCTCCTGTTTTAAAAGATCTAGAATGGATAAAGATTAGAGATAAATATGTTTTTGATATATGTACCTTTGTTTTTAATATACTAAGAAACAATATTCCTGATTGCTTGTATAATTTTTCTACAGTAAGCTCAGTTACCGGGTTAACTACCCGTCAAGGGGAAGATTTATTAGTACGAAGGTCTAAAACTGATATTGGCTCAAGAGATATAAACATTCGTGGACCTCATTTATATAATCAGCTTCCCAGAGAACTAAAAAATGCTGGTTCAGTGTATACTTTTAAATATAATCTTAAGAAGTTGCTCTTAAAGGAAGATTTTACTTGTAAATTTTAATGGTACACTCATCTTTATGATTTGCTTGTTTTAGTATGTCTATATCGTACACCACAGATGTCTATCTGGAATATATATGTATCTTATTTAAATACCCAATGTACATTGGAATAAAGGATTATTATTATTATTATTATTGTATCAACCTCCTGCGAGACGTCAAAGAAGAAGGGGAGTAGAGGGGAGAATAACTTCTCCCCAAACTCTAGCTTTGGGGTGTCTAAATGTGCGTGGTTGTAGTACGATGGAGAGCAAAAGATATGAGATTGGATATATGTTTGGTAAGAGGAGGATGGATGTATTGGCATTGTGTGAGACGAAGATGAAAGGAAAAGGAGAAGTGGCATTTGGTGATGTGATGGGTTGGGTGTCTGGGGTTGAAAGGGGGAGAGCGAGAGAAGGTGTGGCATTATTGCTGAGTGAATGGATGGTAAATCAGGTAGTGGAATGGAAAGAAGTGTCATCTAGGCTGATGTGGGTGAGGGCTAGGATAGGAAGGGAATGTTGGGCTTTTGTTAGTGCGTATGGGCCAGGATGTGAGAGAAGTGAGGAAGAGTGGGATGAATTCTGGAATGAGTTAACTAGATGTGTGGATGGTCTGAGTAGAAGGAACTATGTAGTTGTGTTGGGTGACTTGAATGCCAGAGTGGGTGATGGAGAGATAGAAGGTGTTGTAGGAAAGTATGGGGTACCAGGTGGGAATGAGAGTGGCGAGAGACTGTTAGATATGTGTGTGGAGCAAGAGTTGGTGATAGGTAATAGTTTATTTAAGAAGAAGTTAATAAATAAGTATACATGGATGAGAGTGGCAAATGGAAGAGTGGAAGAAAGAGCATTGCTGGATTATGTGTTGGTAGCAAAGAGCATGATTGGTAGAGTGAAAGATGTACATGCATTCAGGGGTGTGGCTGCTGGGATATCTGATCATTCTTTGGTTGAAGCAAAAGTGGTAGTATCAAAAGAGTGGGGAAATAGTGTGGGGGGATGTAGAAGAGAAATAGTGAAGGTGGAAGAGTTGAAAAAGCCAGAGAAGAGACAGGAATATCAGGACAGGTTGAGAGTGGCATATGACAGGTTGAAAGAAAGAGAAGTTGGGGAGTTAGGGGAAGAATGGGGGTTGATGAAAGAATGTTTTGTGGGACATGCAAGTGATGTGTGTGGAAAGAGGTTTGTTGGAGGTGGCATGAGGAGGGGCAGCAAGTGGTGGAATAAAGGAGTGAAAATTAAGGTGGAAGAGAAAAGGAGGGCTTTTGAGGAATGGCTGCAGTGTAAAAGTAGGGAGAAGTATGAAATATATAGGGAGAAAAATGTGGAAACCAAGCGGAAGGTAGAGGAAGAGAAGAGGTTGGCAAATGTTAGGTGGGGACAGGATTTTAGTAGGTCATATGAGGAGAATAAAAAGAAGTTTTGGAAAGAAGTGAAGAGAGCAAGGAAGGGTGGATCGAGGATGGAAGAGACAATGAAAGATGTGAATGGACAAATGTTAAGAGGGAACGATGCAAGGAAAAGATGGGCAGAATATTTTGAGTTCTTGCTGAATGTTGAGGAAGATAGAGAGGCAGCTATAGTGGCAGTGGGAGGGGTTCAAGGGCCAGTAATGGGAGATGAAAATGAGAGAGAGATTACAAGAGAGGAGGTGAAAAGGGCATTGTATGAAGCAAAAGCAGGTAAAGCACCTGGAATGGATGGTGTGAGAGCGGAGATGTTGAAAGAAGGGGGTGTGACTGCATTGGAATGGTTAGTGAGAGTGTTTAATAT
>JAXCGZ010018897.1:205000-212500 GCA_037179515.1 Halocaridina rubra
TTTGAAGAAAAGATTAGTGAATATTTTGCACTGTGTTAAAAAAAACAATATATGTTTATCTGCAGGAAAGCTTGCCCTACCATCTGTTGTGCAATATAAAAAGGTTACTCAGAATAATTCTTTGATAGGATGCAAGGCCTCACCACTTATAAAAGCATTCCTCATCACTTAATTTAAACCTGCACTACTTCAGGTATTGATGGTGAGGATAACAAGAACGCCACATTCATGCTTTTCAAGATAAATACTTGCTCTCCCACTGACAAAGCCACTCTCTTTGGCTCTCATTTTTCTGCAAACTCTTCTATAAACGATTCTAGCGCACCTGTTCCTCAATCTTTACCCATTTCTAACCCTAAGCCCTCCCTTATCCTTTCTTCACGCAAAGTTCATAAGGTTCTTCGCTCGCTAAAGACGAACAAGGCATCTGGTCTCGATGGTATCCCTGTAAAGTTCCTTAAGGAGTTTGCAGATGAACTGGCTCGCGTGCTTTGCCGTCTTTTTCGCCTCATTCTGTCAACCAGTATCTATCCTTCATCTTGGAAGCATGCTGTAGTTCAACCTGTTCCTAAGAAGGGTGACCGTTCTATTCCTTCTAACTACCATCCTATTGCCCTAACCTCCTCTTTTGCTAATGATTTCGAAACTTTGCTCAACGCTCACTTCTTGAAACGCCTTGAATCTAACCCGTTTATCTCCGATCACCAGTACGGCTTCCGTAAGGCAAGATCCACTGGTGATCTCTTGTCCTATCTCACTCATGTATGGTCATCATCTCTGAGGAACTATGGGGAATCCTTTGTCGTCGCCTTTGATATCTCTAAGGCTTTTGACAGAGACTGGCACAAGGCTCTGTTGGCCAAACTCCCTGGCTATGGCTTTACCTCTTCTTTCTGTTCTTTGATTTCCTGTTTTCTTACTGACCGTTTTATATCTGTAGTTGTTGATGGCGCGACATTTAGCCCTTTCTCTGTTACCAGTGGTGTTCCACAGGGCTCTGTTCTTTCACCTACTCTGTTACTTCCCTTCATCAATGATCTTCTACAATCCCCATCTTCCTCTCTTCTTTATGCCTTTGCCGATGATTCTACCCTTCACTTTTCCTCTGCCTTTTCTTCAAAACCTTAATCTGCTACTCGTAATCAGTCTCATATCACTCTTTCTTCTACTCTCAACTCCAATTTGCAGAGAGTATCTGAATGGGATACTCAAAATTTAGTTAAATTCAATTCCTCCAAGACACAGTTTCTGGCTATCTCTTTATCTTCTTCTCCTCCTTATAACCCTATTGTTTTGGAAACTAACGAAATTTACCCTCTTAATTCAGTCAACATATTAGGAATCCATATAGCTTCTAACTTGTCTTGGAGGAATCACATAATTCAAATTTCTAAATTGTCTTCCAAAAAAATATGGGTTTTGTTTCGTTTTCGTCATTACTTTTCCTCTTTACAGTTACTTAAAATTTACAAAAGTCTTATCCGTCCCTGCTTAGAATACTGCTCACACATCTGGGTTGCTTCTTCTTATACTTATCTCCTTGATAGGGTTGAATCTAAGGCAGTCAGTCTCATTAATGATCCTTCTCTTACTTCTAATCTGAATTCTCTCTCTCTTCGCCGTAAGGTATCTTCTTTTTCTTTTCTATCGCTACTACTGCCATCGCTGCTCTGATGAGTTGGCTAGTAGCATCCCTCCCCACTGCCGAGGCCACGTAACACTCGCCAAGCGGCCTCATCTCACAGGTACTGTGTGGAGATTTGTAGCTCGCGGACTGGTCGGAGCAGCAACTGCTTCTTCCCATCTACCTCCAGACTCTGGAACTCTCCTCCTCCTTCTGTCTTTCCTAATTCTTATGACCTTTCATCCTTCATAAGCAGATCTATCGTCATCTCAGGGCCTAATCCTCCATATCTCTGGGTCCTCCATCTTGGTGTTTTCTCGTGCCCGGGCCTTTATTGATGAAAGCAGTTTTTGCCTGTCCCGGTGTCACAATCATAAAAAAAAAAGCATATGTATATATGCTGGATATTATACTGAAAGTCAAAAAGAATTTGCAGAAACAACTGACAAAATTTCAATGGCAAACGACTCTATGAGTTCATTCAGGATTATAACTTAACATGTGAAGTCAATGTTTTTCTAGATTGCAATATGCCTTTGATATTGCAAACAGAACTGTTATTTTGAATAATTTATCAACTGTTGGGGTTAAAGGCAATCTTCTACAATTAGCTAGATACTACTTAAGTGGTCTAACTTATAAAATGCACTATGAAGGCTACCTTACTTTCAGTGAAATGGACTTTACATCGGTGACTCCTCAAGGTGGAGTTTTGTCTCGCCTTCTCTTTAATATCTTAATGGATAAGCTTCTCAAGTCACTCAAACTACCAAATAATGAATGCGCCTTCATATTCTATGCAGACAACATTTGTATAAGGGCACCTTCTGGCAATAATATGCAAATATTACAAATTGACTTCTCTCAAGTATCATAAGACAATGGTCTTGTCGTTTCAACTCCCAAAAACAAAGTACTTTTCCAATATTTCTCGAGAGTATCAACTTATATTAAACAACTAAATGGTTACGGTATGCGAAAAACCACAAATATCTGGAATATCATCAGTTCCTTCTCTCCCTCACAAAGAGTATGTCAAAGATTTGTGTGAAAGACGTCAACAGAAACTCAGAACATAAAAGTTTCTTGCCAATAGGGTATCTAGGGTTGGTATTATCATGTGCCAAACTTTCTGTCTTGCATATGTAAGGTCATCAGTCGACTATCACACCTTACAGCTCTGTACTATAACTACATCTATCTTAAGACCCATAGAAAAGAAGTCAAAAGAAAGCTATGAGGATAATTTTTGGCTGGCCTATGAGCACCAGAACTATGAATATGCAGCATAAATTGAAATTCCCACCTCTGATACAACATGTCATACAGTCAGCAGTGATATTTAGTGTTAAATTAGCGTAATCAGTTAATATACATCCATGTAATTCTGGTTCATTGCTAGGGCTACTGTAAGTGCCAATAATCATTAAATCATTAATAAAAAATAGCATACTGTATAGCAGACTAAGTCACCTTAAAATTTTTAATCTTATAACCAATGAGACAAGAAAACATCATGTATTACTATTTACTAAGAGCGTTCTTGTGGATTAATTAATTCTTGCAAGAGGATTGATCCAGAAATTCTCCTTTAAAACATCCTGGTCCAAATGTCACTCCAATTATTAAAAATCATCAAAGGTTTGAAGAAACTGAAGTCTTAATTGAAACTAGTTTCCAAAATATTAATAAAATTCTCTGCATTTATGCTGATGAGTCTCACATGAGCAATACAGGAGTGTCTGGATGAAGCATTATAGTTTATGAAAATTTTGAAAGGCAGCAAGTATGCCAAAGTGGTCATTAATCAATGAGTGTGAAACTGTTGGACTTAAATTTGCTACTGAACATGTTCTCAGTGCAAGGAAAAATGCTTTCATATTCTGTGACTGTGGTGTGTGTGCATATGTAAATGCATGTGCTTGCATGTATATGTATCTACTTACTACTCTGATCTGAACAATTTCATACTATAATCTGCTGCAAATTGCCTGCAGTACTTACGTGAGAGCTTTGAAAATCTTTCATGTAAGATGGAGATTTGACTAAAAAAGATAACACTTAGCAATGACCATTAAAAACTATTTACGTCATGAACTCCCTTTTCTATCAAGGGCTAGGACAGTTGCCTTCTTGCGAAGGACTTGTTTCAGACATGATACAGCAGCAACATGGAAAGTGATAAGAAGCATGATACCAAATGAAAAGAGTACCTCAGAAAGTTATGAAAATATTACCGAGTTGAAAGACAAAGCGGAAAACTTTAATAACTATTTTGCTAACTTTGGCAAAAATACATATGAAAAAACTCAAGAAAACATCAACTCAGCGAACAAAGAGTAATTGCTTAAATGACAATTCTTCCACTGTAAACACAAGAGAGTACGTCTAGATAAATCCTATCGATTGTGCTACCCTAATTCTTACCATAAAGAGCCTAAGAAACTCTGGCTCTTATGGTTCAGATGGTATACCATTTCAGTTCATCAACGATGCTCTACTCATGATTGCATCCTATATTCTAACTATTATGAACACTTCCATTGTTACGAAAAAGTTTCCTGACTCTTGGAAAATATCACATGTAAAACCTCTGCATAAAAAGGGGGACAGAGAAGATGTGACAAACTATCGTCCCATTTCCCTGCTAACCATTTTCTCTAAAATATTAGAAAAAATTGTTGCATGCCAACTTATGTCATATTTAGAGTCAAATAGACTATTATCTATTAACCAACATGGTTTCAGACCGAAACTCTCGACGGAAACTGCACTGCTCAAAGTTACGAATAGTATCTATAATAATATAGATATGGAAAAAATATCTCTGCTTGTATTATTGGACTTATCAGAAGCCTTTGACAGTGTAAACCATGAAATTCTTTTAAGTAAATGTATTAACTTAAATATTGATCCAAGCTGGTTTAGCGAGTATCTATCTAATCGTAAACAGTCTATACGTCTTAACAACATTATCTCTGTGCCAAAAAATGTATAATTTGGTGTTCCACAGGGATCAGTCCTTGGTCCTATCCTCTTCTCCATTTACGTAAATGATCTATCTTCTTTCATTTCTGACTGTCTAGTTGTACAATATGTAGATGACACTCAACTACTCTTTAGTGGTGATATTAATAATCTCCCAGAGCTAACTTTAAGAGCAGAAAATACTCTGTCAAAAATGAAAACCTATTTTCCAGAAATTGGGCTGTTAATTAACATAAGTAAAACACAGAGTATGTTTATTGGTTCAAGGTTCCATATAGCACAAATTCCAGAAAACACAACAATTAATTTTTGCGACAATATTATCACACCTAGCAAAACAGTCAAAAACCTAGGAATTCACTTTGATAACCACATGTTGTTTGATTCCCACATAGATAAAGTATGCAAAAAGGTTACAGGATCATTAATGTACTTATCACGTATAAAAGACAATTTTGAGACTACCACTCGAATATCTGTTGTTGAATCTCTAGCCCTAAGTCACATTAATTACTACTCAACTCTTTGGGGAGCTACCACTAAGACTCAGATAAACAAAATACTGAAGCTTATTAATTTTGCAGCTCGAGTTGCTCTGGGAAGAATAAGAAAATATGACCACATCACACCAGCTCTCAATAAACTTGGGTGGCTGCGGGCAGAAAACAAGGTCGCTTATGCTATTTATGTTTTAGTATTCAAAATTTTGGACCATCATTATCCTAGCTGGCTATTTGATTTAAAAACAATCAGGGATATAAGGGGAACCAACACAAGACAGAGCAGTGAGCTCTTTATTCACAGAACAAACACAGAAGCAGGTTCAAAGATGATCACTATCAAAGGGCCAACACTCTGGAATAATATTCCAGAGCATCTTAAAAATGCATCCTCCTTCAGAGCTTTCAAAGACAAACGATATAGTTTTCTTTTGGACAAATAGTTGCTGCTCATTAAGAACTAATTATTCTCATTGTAAGGAAAACAAATATGGAAATGATGCCGATAATAACGATCATGTATCTATTGTCATACTTACTACTTTATTATTAACCATATTTGTTAACATTTTTATTACAGTATTATCATTTTCTATGAAAGCTACATTTAATTTGACTATATGTATTACCCTCTTATTTATTAGCTTAATTACATGTCTACTTATAAATTACTATTAATGTTGAATAACCAATGTACAAAATGGAAATAAATGCTTGTTTGTTTGTTTTGGCAGATGTAATCAGTACCCTGAGAGCATGCCCTTGCAAACCTCAGACCGTGACGGGCCGCGAACCCTCGACCTGGTGCCTCAGAGTCGCGGACGCTACCGTTTGAGCAACGGTGACTACGGCCATTAAAAACTATTACTGCATGTAAACTAACCCAGAATTATGGCACCTAACAATCGGTCCTGTAAACACGATCAAACTAATCATTGTATACTATATTTTACTCTTCATTAATAATCGCAGAGTGCTCTTCTGCCTTAATCAATTGTTACACTATATTTTTTTTTTCTTATGACTTGCTATGAATTTTTAAAATGAATTGAAAATTATATTAATAATTGATTTGTACAAGGCCAAATATAGTCCGTATTGTTAACAATTGGGAATCGCTGTTGATGCCCATGTGCACATGTCCCTATGTACAGTTGATTAATAAATAATATAATATTCATCAAAGATGATGGAGGATATAGTGGAAGATGGTGTGTGTGTAATTTTATGAGTTTGCTTACCAGAAAGAGCCCTATGTTCCTAACTCCTCGTCTCCTTAAATCTATGAATGCAGTTAGTACTAATTACTTCCACGCTTAGCGAATATAAATCATCAAATACTCATACTAAAAAAGCACTTCCTTATATCCGCAAAGAAGTTTTCTTTCGAAGTATTAAACTATGACAAGTAGTTCTAGATTCCCATATTAAAATATCACTGCCTGTGCATTCTCAAAACTATAATGGCATTTAAAAACCTTCACCATATCCCTACTCCTCTTTCTGGCTTCAAGTGACGGTAAGTCTAATCCCCTCTGTCTCTCCTTATAATGTGTGTTACATTGAAAGCGTATTTAGTTATGATCCTGGGAAGAGACCTTTATGCTCGTAACTCACCGCTTCCATGCCGACTTTTTTTTTGTTTTTGTTTTGCAGTGACTCCTCATACTTGTGTGTTTGCGATGCTACAATTAACTCTTGTCTTACATTCATACCAAAGTTCCGGTTTTACGTCACGGACTCCATTTTCAACCAAGGGCTAGGACGGTTGCCTTCTTGCGAAGGACTTGTTTTGGCAGATGTAATCGTTACCCTGAGTGCATGCCCTTACTAACCTCAGACCGTGACGTGGCGCGAACCCTCGACCTGACGCCTCAGAGTCGCGGACGCTACCGGTTGATCCACGGCGACTACACATTCATACCAAAGTAGCAATGTATAATGTTACTTGTGATTTCCATAACAACCTGATATGCATAATATCTCCGCACTGTTGCTACTTGAAAGATGGATAATCATTATCCACACCCAGTCGTCTACAGCGAAGAGGATCTCGTATAAAGAGAAAGAAAAAAAAACCCAGCAGCATAAAAACTAACCGTACGCCTTGGCCACCTCTTCCACAGAAGTGGATTGAAGATGTGTCGTGGGATATTTTTAAGTTATATTTTATTTGCAACGTCCTTCAGAATTGATTGAATGTTGCCATTCGACGCTCTCATATTTCTTGGGTTCAGGTTTTGAAATTAGAAGATCTAAAAGTTCTCCTTTAGATCCGCATAAAGCTTGGTCAAAGATAATTTTGTAATAGTGCATTTGCCATTCCACTCCACGCATCGTTATACCCTGCTCCAAATGATGTTAGTCCAAGAATGTCTTCTTGCGCCT
>JAXCGZ010018897.1:215000-220000 GCA_037179515.1 Halocaridina rubra
GAAAAGAATCTACTTTTGCTATTATTATATAGACATCATTGCCGAAAAGAGCAAAAATACCAATGGTTTTGACGATATTTGTATAAATATGATTATAACTCATCATATCAAAGACCTTGAAAAAGTTCATAGCCGTAATATTTGAGTAATCTTCTATTCATCTATTTTGGTGATTTCCCTCTCACTTCTGAGATAATACCGTCTTCAAGGTCAAAGGAGACTTCCTTCTTCTTCTTCGCCTATTTCTGCTTATGTCATTCTTCACGCCAGCATGGCGTCTTTTATAAATTTAAGTATTATGCATTCGTTGTAGTATTCGAAAGCTTAAAATTTATCTCATGTATGAATGTTGAGTTCACTCGTTTGAATTGTTTTAATCAAGAATAGTATGTAGCAAAATTTTTTTTATGATAATTACATTAAAATACTAGGGCGAAAGAGAATTTTTCTTTGTGGAAGCTGGCTCAAAAAAAAAAAAAAAAAAAAGATACATAGTATAATTATCTTATTGACTTGCGTAAATGGAGGTGTTTTATTTCGTCCATCCCTCATCATATCTAGCCAGTATATTCCCTAATACCACCAGGTACAATTCTAATCGGAAACATTTTTGGCTACATGATAATTGAAAAGATTCCATGCGCAAGCTTCCCCATACCTTAGCCACATTATATTAACACAGGTATTCACGGCTAGATACGGACAGTTATTCACAACATTATTGCAATATTGTTAAATTTCAGAACTACTTCCACCACTGCATCCGTGTCTCAATTCATATCACTAGTACTCCCTGGATACCCATATATAAGTAGTACTCCATTTAGGAGTTGTTTGATCTCAATATTGTTCTTTGCTCTCCTGACATAATTCTGAGAGAAGTTGTTTCAGAAAACGTTCTATTATCGTAGCTCTATCTATATGTCAACGTCTTAGGCTCCCTGTCCAATATTCTCTTTTTAGCCCCTAGTAGAAAAGGGAGACCGTGACGTAAAACCAAGGCATCCCACTCCGCGGAACAATGTTTTCCCTTTATGTTTATCTTCTCCCAGTTGATCTCTCCTTGTCAGGGACACTATTTTTCTAATTATGCCTTCTGAACAGCTTAAAGTTTGGAAAACCTTCAGGTTTCTGATTCACAGATTAATAATGTAAAACAGAGTAGTGGCAAACTCATTTTTAATGAATAATACACTGTAGACGGATTCTAATATCCACCATTTGTTGTGTACCGAGAGAACACTTCTGATACGTCCTCTTTTATATAGATTCTAAATGCAAGTATTGAAGCTAAGTTGGTTTCTTAAAGGAGGGATTACACGGTCAAACGGTTCGTCGAACGCTGTTCGACAGAGAAGTGTGTGAAGTGATGTTCGAACGTTTGAACGGGGTATTTGGTTGTCGAACACGTTCGACAAACGTGTTCGACAACCAAATACCCCGTTCACACGTTCGAACAACACTTCAAACACTTGTCTGTAGAACCGCGTTCGACGAACCACTTGACCGTGTAATCCCCCCTTTAGACACACTTAACCATTAACACTTCCTAGGTCTTTATCTTATTTGCCTGAGACATAGACACTAAAGATATACCATGATCTCCACTCTCTTGATCCGAATTATTTATTTACTATAAGTAACTAATTCATACATTTTGCTAACGGGGCTTTGGTTTTATGTTGTATGTTATATACTCGTGTATTCAGCTTGGCCACTATCTTCAAAATGCTGATTTAAGCGAAGCAAATTGAGTGGCCGAGCCGAAAGGTGATCAACTTCTGCTAGAGTAGTTTATATATATATATATATATATATATATATATAATATATATATATATATATATATATATATATATATATATATATATATATATAATATATATATATATATATATATGTATGTATGATTGTGACACCAGGACGGGCAGAAAAAAATAATAATAATCATGGATGCCAACGTGATATATATAAATTCTTTTTCATACTTGTTTCATGGTTCTCACGTGCTAAAAGTCAAGAATCGGCACCAATGAAAATGTAAAGTTGGTTGGTAGTAGATATCCACCCAAGGGTGGACGGGGCATGGTGGGTCTGTAGGTGAGAGATCTGGGAATTGAGGTCATGTTTTATACGAAAGCATAAAGAAAAGCCTCAAAATATTCTTGACAGAGTTAGTAGTGAAGTTTAATATATATATATATATATAATATATATATATATATAATATATATATATATATATAATATATATATATATATATATTATATTATATATATATATATATATATATATATATATATATATATATATATATATATATATATATATATATATATATATATATATATATATATATATAGTACAATAAGAAACATCAATAGCTAAATGCGAAACAGAATTTTAATGAAACTTTTAAAGGTTCACAAAAGTTAGATAAGAGAAATAGACGCATATAGTCTCATTTACACACAAGAGTGTAAACGAACACTTATGTTTACGCAAGTAATCATACAACACCATGTACATAGTCTACTTCAACTCTTCAACATTTAGAGATACCAGTTTAAATGAAAATGTGCCACTAACCAGAGATTATTTACTATAACGACCGCCACAAGTCTTTTTCGATTAAACTGCAGCCTCCAAACTTGCAGAGAACCATGCATAGGAATCTTATACAAAATGACAAAGGGTCGAGAATTTTTTTTTTTATTGAGGCTATGAACCCGAGAAAAAATCTGTGGGAGAAGGTTTTATCATAACCTACTTGGTCTTGTCTCTGTTCAATTTGTTCTGGGAGAGAGAGATTGCCAGCTCCTCGCCTTCCTATTCCATTTTGTCGCTTCCTTTAGCATGGAAATACTCTGTGTCATATAGACATTTATATTTTTGGGGGTTTAGTTCGTATTGACGCAGCTGTTTGGAAACTAAGCCCATTTTGACGAAAACACCATGGACTAGCGCTAAGAGGATAATTTTTATTTTGAAAACCTAAATCAATCCAACTTGACCATCTCTTCAAAACGGATGAAGCTAAAAGGGGAGCGCCAAAAAACTTCGTCCTATTCGGTATTTGCTGTCCAAATATATAACTCTGTTGCATAAAATTATGTTGGCTAATTGTGAATTCTGCGGATAAGAGGTCTTATTTTACCCTA
This sequence comes from Halocaridina rubra, assembly GCA_037179515.1. Lineage (NCBI taxonomy): Eukaryota > Metazoa > Arthropoda > Malacostraca > Decapoda > Atyidae > Halocaridina > Halocaridina rubra. Next base: position 218,162 of record JAXCGZ010018897.1, read on the forward strand.
GGAATCAATGCCACTTTATTAAAAGGTTAAATGCACTGACCTCTTACTGGAAATATGCTTGGATATGATGGTAATGCTTCAAAAATATTTAAACCCCATGAAAGAGGTTGAAATTGCTCGATAATTATTATCAATATTAATTGGAATTCTCAAATACTTTCGTCTATTCTTAGAATGCATGGAATTGCTTCTGCATCTGTCCAGGAGCTTTTGGATTCTTGTATACACTGTGTGATCCTTTTCAGTTCGAAATTTCTCTTCATGCTGAAGAGGCTTCTAGTGCTTTTTAAGGCCAAGAACAGTTCTTTTCATAAGTCAGATCTTAATGTTGTTCTTCACTTCACAAATATAATAATAAGAGCATAAGTCTCATAATTTCTACTCCAGACTTTTTCTTGAAGATCAGTATTTCGAGTATAATATTAGAGAGCTGCGGTATGAAGTTGTTCTTATATTTTTCTCACACTATTCTCCAGCGTAGGCATCAAGCTATTCATAAACTTTAGGTCAATGAGATATCAATCGTGTTCAAATTCCCACAGACTACCGCTTGACGGGGAAGGGGGGACGAAACCAAAACATTCAGAAGCTGTGGAAAAAATGCTTAAAACTCAGCTTTGGAATTTCACATATACCAAAAGTTTCTGCTTATACGAGTACGTCGACTTTCATCTTTGTGTGTATAAACTCGACAGCTTATTTTTATTGATGTCCACACAACTGCCACCTGATTCGGATGCCCTCCACAGTCACTTCCCCTAGTCGCAACACCATCCTGTAGCTCTTCAACCTCCCGTTAAGGGCGTGTCCCGACCCCACCCTTATGTGACGTCACGTATTGCGCTCCTACATAAGGCTCCGTAGAGATCCTCTCACCACCACAAGTTTTGTGCACTGTCTGTACACCACAACTAAACCTCCGCCACCATGAAATCAGTAAGTACAACTTCAGGTAATTTTGAGATTTTTTCATTTAATTACTTCTGTGAAATACAAAGTGTTTTATTGTATAAATAATGCTGTGGTTATTAAAACTTTTCCAGCAATTACATACTTATTATATAGTTGAATTAAAATCTCAGTTTTTTTTATTCATAATTGTGCACAAAACTGAATAAAAAAATACACAGTATTCAAAGGAACAAATGTTGGTACACGCTATTTATACATGAGATCTAATACCACGGATGAGTTGTTGAAGATTTTTTTTTTTTTTTTTTTTAAGTTTGGATGATGTGAAGTGTGAACAAAAGTTCAAGCCATGTCTTTCCTGTCAGTGAACATAATCGATGAAAGAAAAGAAAAGCGGAGAGAGCATTATTGAATTATGTAAAAAAAAAAACATATACTGTGTAATAGTTAGTACAGAGTCATATTTCAGAACTGCGAAGTATATATCAGTATTTTATTTCATTCTGGGAAAATTTACTATGATCCACGCTCCTGACGGAGGGCAGTTTTAACGTCCTTACTTTTATTAATAAAAAAACTAAAATTATTATTTTAACTTTAAATTTGATGATTGAACCAAGTAATGACTAAAATTTATGCCTCTAACACAAGAGTTTAATAACTCGAGCTTTGATTACCCTTCTTAAAGCGATTTCTTTTTCTTCTCATTTTTCGATCAAGTGTATTAAAGTGTACGTGTATTGTTCTCTTGACACAGATGATCATCCTGGTTGCCGTACTGGCATGCGCATCCGCCAGCACCCTCTTGGCCGCTGCCCCTGTTGCAGTGCGGGCTCCAAGTCACGACTCTGCCATCATCCAGAGCCACCGTTTGGGAGGCAATTTCGCCTATTCCACGCATGAAGCCCATGCCTACGCTGTCCAGAC
>JAXCGZ010018898.1:0-5000 GCA_037179515.1 Halocaridina rubra
GGAAAACAGAGAGAGAAGATAAAGAGGAGGAGTAAAAAAACTGAGGAAAGATAAAAGCAAACTGATGATTAAAGGAGGAGGAGGAAAAGAATAAGGAAAACTAAGAAAGGAGGAAGATAAAAGAGAAGAGGGTGAAAAAGTAAGGGAAGATGAAGGGAGAGAAATAAGAATGAAAAGAGGAAAATAAGAGGAAAAGAAGACGAGAAAATGGAAAATTAGAAGAGGAAAACAAGAGAAGAAGAGAAAAGAAATGAGTTGAAGAAGAAAAGGAGAAAAATGAAGAGAGAAAGCGGAGGAGGAGGAGGAGAAAAAGAGCAGAGATGCAGAGAAAGGATGAGGAAAAGGCAAGCGAGGAAAAAAAGAAGAGAAAATCAAAAGAGGCGAGGAAGCAAAAAGGACAAATCAGAGGAAGAGGAGGAAAAAGAGAAAGACACGAGAGGGGAGGAAAAGGAAACTGAAAATAGCATGGAAGATAAAGAAGAATAAGAGTGGCTAAATTATATGGAAGAATAAAAGGCAGGAATTAAAAAGAAAGAATGATCAGAGGAAGAGATGAAGAAAAAGAAGGATTGAGAGGAGGAGGAGAAGAAGGAGGAAGATAAAAAAAGATTGAGGATACTGTTCTACCATTATTTCCATATATCTAATGGTGTACAAATCAAACCTATGGAGTAGACAAGAGCTATCAATACAATAGGGAAGCCATTATTCCCTCCTTCGTATCATCAATTCTCGGCGCACACACACACACACAGAGAGAGAGAGAGAGAGAGAGAGAGAGAGAGAGAGAGAGAGAGAGAGAGAGAGAGAGAGAGAGAGAGAGAGAGAGAGAGAGAGAGAGAGAGAGAGAGAGAGAGAGAGAGAGAGAGAGAGAGAGAGAGAGAGAGAGAGAGAGAGAGAGAGAGAGAGAGAGTCAAAGTCAAAAAACTTTATTCCATCAAAAATGGCTATTACATGATAATTAATCTAATTACAAATTACAAATGTAAAATGTCAAAATGAAGCAAATGTAAAATGCCAAAATGAAACAAAGTGAGAGAGAGAGAGAGAGAGAGAGAGAGAGAGAGAGAGAGAGAGAGAGAGAGAGAGAGAGAGAGAGAGAGAGAGAGAGAGAGAGAGAGAGAGAGAGAGGAGAGAGAGAGAGAGGTTATGAACAACAATAATCACCTTTATCACCCATCATTAATTTGACCATTAAAATTCCTATCTTATGAAAGGAGGAGGAGGAGGCAGATTCTTCCTTCCAAAAAGAGGGAGTTGCAAGCAATATTGCATTCCTTTGCTACTGTACACAAGCTCAAGAGAGGGTCTTCTGCAGTATGAAGATTTATGTAACACAGTACAAACATACACAAGTACACACGCACATACACACACACACAAATATATATATATATATATATATATATATATATATATATATATATATATATATATATATATATATAAATCATCATTATTGTTATAATTATTTTTATTATTATTATTATTATTATTATTATTATTATTATTATTATTATAACAGTAAAAAAAAGTCCACAATAATAATAGATGTATATTAGAAGTTGAAAGCAAGAACTTTCGTTGACAAGATTATATCAAATCATAAATACATACATACTTATTTTAAAAAGAAATACTACATAAAATGAAAAAAAAATATTCAATGCGTTGAATAACAAGTATAAAATTAAATAAACAAATAAGAAATATTAGAAAAAAAGGACTTAAGTCATGAAAACGATCAAATAATAACCGGTACTTATAAAAAAATATATATATATATATATATATATTAATGTAAAGAAATCATAAGAATAATCAAATATTATATATTAAAAAAAACTTAAATAACAAGAAACAAATACTAAATACTAGAAAAACTAATAAAATCAAATATTAGTAATGAAAGCATGATAACATTCAAATAATAAATTCTAAAAACAAATATTTATATCATATAATAAACAAATATTAAAAACTTAAAATGAGTTATTAAATCATGACACTAAAGAAATATTAAATATTAGCAATAAAAGAAGTAAATAGTTCCCGTTTTACGTCACGGACTCCCTTTTCTACTAAGGGCTAGGACGGTTGCCTTCTTGCGAAGGACTTGTTTTGGCAGATGTAATCGTTACCCTAAGTGTATGCCCTTACCAACCTCAGACCGTGACGGGGCGCGAACCCTCGACCTGACGCCTCAGAGACAGGCTGGCTGGGACACGACGAACAATGTTGTGCAAGAAAGAGGAAGAAAAGGAGGAGGAGGAGGAGAAAAAGGGGGGAAGGGGGAGGGGAGGGGAAGAGATGGTGGAATACGGAGGAGGAGGAAATGGAAGAGATAGGAAGAACAAATGTAAGGAGAACTTTGAAGAAAAGTGGAAATGAGAAGAAAAATGAGAGAAAAAAGTGTCAAAGAGGGAAAAGGAGGAGAAGGAGGAATATGTCTAGAAAAGAGGAAATGGAGGAAGAGGAAGAGGAGGAGGAGGCAAAGAGGGAAAAGGAGGAGGAGGAGGAAGAATGTCTAGAAAAGAGGAAATGGAGAAGGAGGAATAGGGAAGAGGAGGGGGAGGAAAAAAAGGAGGGAAAATATGAAGTAGGTATTGGAAGAGATGGAGGAACCCAAAATATTTGAAAGATGGGAAAGATGGAAGAATGGAAGAGTATGTGATGGAGGAGGTGTAACATGGAAGAAGTGGAAGCGGGGGGAGGAGAAGGTGGAAATGAGTAAAAAAAAAAAATGCAAGAAAGAAGAAGGCTGTGAAAAGGAGGAAGAATAAAAAGAAGCGAGGAGGAAGAGGAGATGGAAACGTATGAAGAAGGAGAGCGAGATAGACAAGTCAAAACTTGGAAAATAAACATGAGAGGGAGTAACTTAGACGATGAAGACACGGAGGAGGAGGAGGAGGAGGAGGAGGAGGAGGAGGAGGAGGAGGAGGAGGAGGAGGAGGAGGAGGAGGAGGAGGAGGAGGAGGAGGAGGAGGGAGGAGGAGGAGGAGGAGGAGGAGGAGGCAGGAAGGAATTATCCTACAAAGCAGCAAACCCTGGTTCTGGCAATCCAAATTAGGAACCATGCTTAAAAAAATCACATACAAATAAATAAAATAAACACGCAAAAAACAACGCATGAGGGAGTTTAACACACATCTCAACAGCCTAGAGCAAGGATATAAACACGCAAAAACGCCTCAGTGTGTTTTTAAACAGAGACAAAATACAAACACAAACTTCTACAGAAATATTTTGTTATACGAATTAAACTATTTATATTTCTATGCACTCTCTTGAGAGGAGATATTTGAAGCACTGTATCTTGTGCCTTGAGTCAATTATACAGTCCTTTTTATGGCGTTTTCATTCCTATAAATAGGCAGAGCATCTGAGAAGGCCATTTACCTCACTCAAGTCACAAGACACCATGCTTCACATATCTCCTTGGAGGGAGTAAACGTGTGTATAAATAAATAAATAAATAATCATATACACACATACAATTTAATATGTAAAGAAACAAAGAATAAATTTCTCTTACCAATTTATAAATGATTCTCATGTTGCTGGTGAATTCTTCACAATAACAAATAAACCCCAAAATCCAGGATATGAGTCGTTCTTAATCAGTTCTTTATCTTAGAATCGACACTTTAAAGACAATTTAAAATAATCAAAATTCAAGGCTTGTAAGCGCTATCAAGTGTCCCAAGTTCATTATTACGAGACAAAATTATATGTCAACAAATATGTATTTTAATAGTAATAATAATAATAATAATAATAATAATAATAATAATAATAATAATAATAATAACATAAATAATAGAAAATGAAATAGTCATTACAACACCAATAATTATAATAATAATAATAATAATAATAATAATAATAATAATAATAACAAATAATAAAAAATAAAATAGTAATCACAACACCAATAATAATAATAATAATAAAGTAATATACACTATAAGTACGTAAATTACGAAAGTTCCATACTATATACAAGTTACATAAAATTATTATTTAGTATATTTCATTCCGTTCAAGTGTCTGCATTTTTTACACAACTGTCAATGCGTAACACAGAACACTTTAACCCAAGCCATACATTCACCTCAGTTCCTCTCGTCAGAATCTGGATACTTTTTCCACATGTTCATAAGAGATCGCTGTTTGTCACTATCCCCTCAGAAACTAATTGATATTAATTTCCTATATCACAAAATTAAATATATTCATTTAACCATCTGTTTCCTTTACTTTGTTTTCTTCGTGCCCAGGCCCGATGAGGGCAGTTTTATTATTATTATTATTATTTTTTTTGGCCTGTCCTGGCGTCACACTTCCCCCCCCCCATAAACACTGCCTTGTTTCGACAGTTATCAAGGTGGCAATCACACGCGGTCACATACATATGAAATCGCGAACACCGTGCGTCAAATTTCGGAGCCTTCAATCTTATACCATCCATACCCCACAAACACTAAGACGGTTCTGACATATAAACACAAGTCAACATACTCGAACAAACTCACTGTCTCAAAACACACACACACACACAAACACTTACACGCACACAATACCGGTCTATGATGCTCATTCACATGCAGTCTCCACCCCTGATATTCATTCTCTCTCTCTCTCTCTCTCTCTCTCTCTCTCTCTCTCTCTCTCTCTCTCTCCCAAAAACCTCGAACAAAACTTTGTCTCAACACAAACAGCAGCAAGCAATCCCTTTTCCTTCCTCCGGAACCCCCCCCCCAAACACCCCATCCAATGCAAAATAACTCCATCAACCAAAATATGTAGAAAATTATGTCCGGGCATCTTTTATAAATTGTTAAGTGTTGTTATAGGTTCGAATCTGGTCAAAGATTATATACATATATATATATATATATATATATATATATATATATATATATATATATATATATATATATATGAGATGAATAGGATGTGAGTATCCAGCGAAAAATGATTATTAAAGGCCTATTTGA
>JAXCGZ010018898.1:15000-32500 GCA_037179515.1 Halocaridina rubra
GGATCTGTTTAGAGCTGTTGTACGTGAAGATACTCTTCCACAACAGACCCCTCACATCTTATGGTGTAGCCATTAAGCCCGCTGAGTTGACAAAGACTACCAAAGAGAAACACCCACCATACACTCCTTCCCATCCTCAAATGAAACTAGTAAATAAAAGCTGTATGCGAGAATGCTGCTCCTCCATTAACCCCACACATCTAATGGTATCCTCCATGAGCCTGCCAAGTTGAAAGGGGTTACCAAATAAGAGGCAGCCACCATCTCCATCCTTCCAACCCGAAGTGATTCTGGCGAAGATAAATTATACGAATCGACTTCGGGAACTGAACCAATGATCCCACACCTCATGGTGTACCAACTGACCCTGTTGAGTTGACAGTGGCTATCACCCATGACAGAAAATCACCACCCACTCCGTTGAATCCTCAACTAGTTCTAACAAAGAAAACCAACACGAGCCACCATAAGGAGTTGATCTCGAGACAACCGCTAAGTTGTGGCTCCCTTCTTGGAAGAGGTTAAAGTTTTAATTAGTTAAAGAATGAGTCGACAACAATCTAATACGACGTATACTGCATTGTATTTTTTTCTATTAATTAGTTAATTAAGACAGTTACATACCACGGTTCCATTTCCTTTTATCTGCCGCTTTTTCCTATATTAGCTTAGTGTCGATGTCTTTCACTAAAAATTTTTTGAAGCTACTGTTTCCTTCTAAATCGGAGTTTTACGGATCAGCTCCGAATTGAGTTAGCTGGCTCCCCAGGGGGCTAGATTTACTGGCTATATCTCCAATTAATTATATATATATATATATATATATATATATATATATATATATATATATATATATATATATATATATATATATATCATATAACATGTGAAAAGGATAGTATATTTTTTGTTACGTTGATAAATTTGCATATTATCATTATTATTCTCATCATTCTTACAACAACAATAAAAATGAGGAGGACTTAATGTGTAATAGAAGCCTCAATATATGCTTAGGCTCGATCTGGGCATATATACAAGTTCCGAAGCTTTTCTCGATATTAAAATCTATCTATTAGCATATATCTCGAATCTTATTCTAAAAAAGAACTTGAGAGGATAAGCTGGAAGACAAGCTTCAAGCTTGCTCTTCGATATTGACAAAAATATCCGTTCCGCAGCACTCTTACAACTTAAAAGTACATATATTACATCTTAAGTTATGCATTGACTCGGGCACCCTCCTATGAGGGGGTGATCATGATCCTTGTAGACATAGATTATAACACCTTATAGCATCCAGTCATTTCCCAACTTCCAACCAGTGTTTGTCCACCCCCGTTCGAATGGGGGCTATTTGTTACAAAACGACAAAAAAGGCCTTTTCTAAACACCACGTGCACAGACTTCGCAGCCAGCGCACGTCACCCGTGCATTAAATGACAAAGACGAATCACAATTTCTTTAACCATCTGGAAAATTACCTTAATTATCCCTTCTCTCTCTCTCTCTCTAAAGAGGTGGGTGCTTCCTTCCTCTTCAAGACATGATTGGTTTCCTCTTACTTTCACTCTCCTAATTACTTTTATTTTTTTTATTTTTCAATGTCTATATTCTTCTCCCCCCCCTTCTAAATCAAATCTATATCTACTGTTTCTTGTTTTATTTCTCTCTCTCTCTCTCTCTTAAATCCCACATCTTTAACATATTTTTTTTACATTTTGGAATCTTTACTATCTTTCCAAATCATCTTCCTGATTTAAATCTACTCAGTCTTTTTTTATTCTTTCTCTCTTAATTCTAAATTACATCAACTCATTATTTCTATTCTCTTGTTTCTATCAATCTATCTATCTGCCTATCTATCAATATACCTATCTATCTATCTAGTACCATTCTCCTTTTCATTCATGAGAAATTATTTGTTTCAATACATTGTTTCTTTTTTTTTGTCTAACACGATATATTGGGCCCCACTTCATATAATTTGCAACTCTACCGCATCTCTTACTTTACTATTCCTTTTTTCCTTTCTCATCTCTTTCCTCCCATCCCATCAACCCCCTTTTAAATTCTCCTCCACAGACCCCTACTCAATTTACCTTTCCCCCATTCACATCTCTACCCTCAGCTCTCAATGGTTTTCCTTTACCTCAACCGGTCTCGTCTCACAGGTACTGTGCGGAGATTTGTAGCTCGCGGATTGGTCGGTGCAGTGACCGATTCTGCCCATCTACCTCAAGACTCTGGAGATCTCTTCTTCATTGCCTTTCCGAATTCTTATAACCTATTTCCTTAAAAAAAAAAAAAAAATAAATATATATATATATATATATATATATATATATATATATATATATATATATATATATATATATATATAGGATCTAACGTCATCTCAGGGCCTAATCCTGCCATATCTCTAGGTCCACAGTACTTCGACTATTCTTTTAACCTGCCATTTTCCTAATGTGCGTCATTATTTTATCTCTGCCTTGTCCTTAACCATTTACTTTTCTTCGTGCCAGTGTCGTATGGGATCTCACATACACGCCAATAGCCGCTAGAGGGCAGAGTGCGCACTCAAAAACCCGCCCAGAGGACAGCATACAAAGAGCGTGTCAGTTAGGCCTTTATTGATAAGGGTAATCTTCTTGCCTGTCCCTGTCACACACACACAAAAAAAAAAAAAAAAAAAAAAAAAAAAAAAAAAAAAAAAAAACATTCACAGTTCCTACCCCAATCACTCAAAATAAAAAATAAATATCCCTACCCTTTATCAATCTACCTCTCTCCCATCTATCTTTAGCATCAATTTTATTTTTTTCCTAAACTGTCCCCTACTTATCAACTTCAATCACACTATCTCCACTTTGCAATAACTTTTCATATTTATTTCTTTTTTGTTCATATCTTTTTCCCGCCTTCTCTTCCACACCTTCCCTTACATAGGGAAGTTCATCCATTGCTCCCTACTCATTTACTTCTAGACATATTCACATCTTCAACCAATTATTTTATTATTCATATTTTCCCAATTTATTTCTTTCATTCCTTCCTTCCAATTACATCTTCTTTAATCTTTATTTTTCTTCCTATCTCTTCCTCACCCTTCTCCACTTCCTCCTCCTCTCCCTATCACATCTTCAATATCAAATATTTATATTTATTTAATTCATCTATTTCCTCTCTTCTATCACATATCAAGCCTACCATAAATGTTTATGTTTTAATTTCCTTATATGTCTCTTTCCTCTCAACACATCCTCACCCCCTCCTTAACATCCCCCACTTCCTCCTTCTCAAACTTCTATTTTCCTCACTTCCCTTCTCTGACCCCCCTTCCCCCATCTCATCCTTAACATCACCTATTACGATTTCTTTTCTTATTTCCATTTGTTTCGCCATCAAAATCTCTTCCTCACCCCCCACATGAAAACCCCCTCCAATTCCCCTACTCAATCACCCTCTCTCACCCCCCTTCCCTCACTGACAGTCACCTATAATTTTTCCTTACTTCCATTTGTCTCTTCATTATATTTTTTTCTCTTCATCAAATCTCTTCCTCACCCCCCACATGAAAACCTACTCTACCCCCTCCTCAATCCCCCCCACTGACAGTCTGTCACAGTTTTCTTACGACAGTAATGACAGGGTTTATCCTGGTAATTATAGCTCTTACTCCATGTGCATCATTGGAGTTGCTTTCCCTTTCTTTTCTCTCAACAGTCACGAGAACTTCAACTATTCTTCTTGAGAGAGAGAGAGAGAGAGAGAGAGAGAGAGAGAGAGAGAGAGAGAGAGAGAGAGAGAGAGAGAGAGAGAGAGAGAGAGATTATTTTATTTTATTAATTTATTGCGCCAAGGCGTCAGACATTACATGAGTTCATACAAATAATGCTTCAAATGGATACAAAACCGAGAGAGAGAGAGAGAGAGAGAGAGAGAGAGAGAGAGAGAGAGAGAGAGAGAGAGAGAGAGAGAGAGAGAGAGAGAGAGAGAGAGAGAAATTTTCTCTATAGTCGCTAAAATTAATTTCTTGATAGAGGGAGAAAATTTTCTCTATAGTCGCTAAATTTAATTTCTTGATAGAGCGAAAAAAATTTTCTATAGTCGCTAATACTAACGAGAGAGAGTCAAAGTCAAAGTCAAAGTCAAAAACTTTATTCCATCAAAAATGGCTATTACATGATAATTAATCTAATTACAAATTGCAATGTAAAATGTCAAAATAAAACTAATGAAATTTGCAAAGCACAAAATCACAAAATTTACACATGATAATTAATCTAATTACAAATTACAATGTAAAATGTCAAAATAAAACTAATGAAATTTGCAAAGCACAAAATCAAAAAATTTACACATTAAAATATGCATACATACACTTCGTTTACCCAATGGGAGGATAATAATGAGACTAAAATCACTTATTAAGTAGGTGATTTAAAAGATGAGATTTAAGTGAGGGTAATGTTTGGCAACTTCTTAAGTTTGCGGGTAAAGAGTTCCAAAGTCTCGGGCCCATTACATTTAAGGCTCTTGCCCCAATATCAGTGGAAGTTCTGGGCACGTAAAAAGAATTCTGATATCTGGTGTTGACGTTATTGATACGCACTTGATTAACTGTTGGCAATGAGAAGAGCCATTCCGGTAATATTCCATGATTTATTTTAAAAACTAAAAGACAGATATTATATATGAACTTCATGTCCATCCTTAGCCAACCCAATCTCTCAAAGAGGGGAGTCACGTGATCATGTTTATGCACCCCCCCTATGGCAACTCTTGCAGCAAAATTCTGGAGCCTTTTCACTCGTAACATCTGGGTCTTAGTCGTGGAACCCCAAACACTTAGACAGTAGTTGAGAATACTTAAAATCAATGTTTGTACTACAATTACCCTACAATCAGGCTCGAATCTTTCATAGACTCTGTTCAAGTAAATAAGGGTCCCGTTCACTTTTTTATGTAGTTCATCGATATGAAAATTAAATGTCATGGTACTGTCCATAATAACTCCTAGATTTTTAACCTTATTAGATGGGAAGAGTGAAACATTGTTGAAATTTATACTGATGTTCTCAGGAATGCGGGACAGGTATTGATTTGATCCAAAAATAACGAATTTAGTTTTATTTTCGTTCAGTAAAAGACCATTACTGTTAAAATAACTTTTGGCACAGTTTAATATATCTTCAGCCCTTTTTAAGATTTCAGGAATTCTATCAATGTCACCAGTAAGCATAATCTGGGTGTCATCAGCATACATAACAAGTAGGCAATCTCTTATAAATTGAGGTAAATCATTAACATATATTAAGAAAAGCAGAGGACCCAAAATTGAACCCTGAGGAACGCCAAAACTGATATCTAAAGAAGAAGAGAGAGTCGAGCCCATTCGAACTGATTGAATTCGATCTTTCAGATAATTTTCGAACCAAAATGAGTCAACATGAACTTTGGAAAGTTTTCTCATTAGAATTTGATGGTGTACACTGTCAAATGCTTTAGACAAATCTAACAATAATAAAAGTGATATTTTCTTATTTTCAATATTACTATAAATTTTATCAGTAATTTTAAGTAGGGCCGTCTCGGTCGAAAGTTTAGGCCGAAAACCGTGTTGTTCTTCACATAATAGACAATTTGATTCAAGGAAATTTATTAACTGGGTGGCAACTACCTTCTCAAGTATTTTAGACAGAATGCTGAGAAGAGAGATTGGCCTATAATTTTCAACATTATTAGTATCTCCACTCTTAAAAACGGGGATGATATAGGGATGCTTCCAGAGGTTAGGATAACTGCCTGTAACAATGGATGTATTTACAATGACTAAAATGAAAAATACTGTAACTGGCAATGAGTCAATTAGGAAGCGAAGTTGTATCCCATCGGAACCACAAGAGTTTGTTGGTTTGAGGTTCTTTATGATAAGAATAAGTGTGACTAAATCGATTGGGTGCGGTCTAAAATTATTGATAATACTTCTTTCAGCTTGAGGCTGGCAATTATGTGGTTGATTAATAATCAAGTCATTATTATCTTGGGACTTTTCATATGTGGACTTACCTATTTCAGCAAAATACTTATTAAAATCATTCACTCGCTTTTCCACATTATCACTGAGAAGGTCAGAATTTTCTAAGATTTCCTTATTTGCAGGAATTATTCTTTTTATAACATTCCAAGTTCCTTTGATATTTCCCTTATACTTGGAAAATTCTTCCCTGAAATGATTTTTCTTCTTTTCGGACAACATTGTTTTAGTAAGGTTTCTTTCTCTTCTATAGGCTCTTTCCATCTCGGAGTTTTGTCTATCAGATTTAAATTGCCTTAGGAGGTCATCTCTCCTTTTCATTTGCTCTTTTAACTGAGAGTCAATCCACGGGGCAGGAGGGCGTGTCATGACTTTGGTTGTAAGAGGGGCACATTCATTTAAACATCTCGTAAAAACATCAGTAAAAGTAGAAACTTGATAATTTACACAATCTGTAGTTAGTATTGAATTTAAAATGTTGTATTCATTAAGAAGAGTGTCGCAGAAACAATTTTGAGAATAATTCTCAAGAGATCGAAAATGCGTGTAAATTTCTAAGAACAGTGACAAAAATTTGTTTTACGCCTTTGATACTATTTAACTGTTTGGCCACTTGAATTCTTTTTAAACAGAAATCACTCCTATACCCTTCTCTTCATTTGTGAGTGCTGCGGACAGGGTGTTTAAACCCTTACCTAAATACGCGCTCCTCTGAATTCTGTTCCATCACAGACCCTTGCCACCACATTTCACACGCCAACGGCCATACCACGTTAATTACGCCGCTTTTCGACAGATCAGCAAAGTTAAGGAACGTCGGGTATGGTAAGTAATTGGATGGGTGTGCGTCGGGGAATACCAGATGCTGTTGGCATGTGCGGGGACCGCCGTAGAGTAGAGGTGAAGTGTTTGATACGGGATATGACGGATCCACATTTGTCTTCGGAGGGGCGTTAGGAAGGGCATTCAGCCTGAATTCTCCAACTTCAATTCGTCTAAGTCCACCCCAAATGGGGAATAATTGTGATACCTAAAACTTTAAAAATCCCAACCTCATTCATTGATTGTGAACTCAATTAACCTGCTGAGCCGACACGTGATGTTAAAAGGACCAAATTCATATTTATGTCTTCTTAATGTCTATATGTCTGTAAGCTCAGACACCACAAGAGCAAATATAGCCATAATATAGCTATGTCTAAAATAAATAAATGAAAATAATAAGATGTAAAAATATAAATAAAAAATTTACCACACTGAATATAAATATATTAAATAGCAAATACATAAATATAAAAGGTAATAAATATATACAGAAATAAAATACAGAATATCAAATAAAACAAAAAATAAAGAAAAACTTTGACTATCATAAACAAATTACAAATACCAAAAAAATCTTTAATAAAATATATTTAAATCATTAATAAACTAAATAAAAATAGAAAACAAATTAAAAAACAAATAAATAATAACTAAATACAAAAAAATAAAAGAATTACACCTAATGGATTCGATTTAAGCATCAAATAACGCTACCATTACGTGGGACATAATTCGCTATCTTATGCAAGAGCAAAGCGGAAAATGCAGTCATCTACATTACGGCAACCCATCCACGCTCTATCCCCCCCCCCCCTTTTACCATCCACACCCCAATTCCTGTGCCTGGATCACTCCCTCCCCGCCCCCTAAAAGCTGACAAATAATAGAGCCTAATGCAACATGCAAAACAGTGTCTTACACAACGTAGTGACATGGCGTTTTTCTATTTCTAAACTTCTTCTAAACGCCATCTATCGCCCTGGGGAACAGATACAACTTTATATATATATATATATATATATATATATATATATATATATATATATATATATATATATATATATATGTTACATTAAGTTAACAATATTATAATGATGTTCTTAAAAATAAAAAATCAACATATTTTGGAGACTGGAACTTGGAATACCTTGTGGAGTTACACTTGGGACCTCCTGGGTAGGCACCATCCGCTAAAACCACGGAGCTAAAGATAATGGTAAAAACATTGAAAAAAAAAATAAAACTTTTGGTCAGTCGTGAAACGCCACGGTATATCTCCACAGCACATGCCGATCGCGAAAGATTAACATTTATATCATTCACTGGTATGAAAAACGTTTTAAAATGTTTCAAATAATTTTAAAGTTTATTACGTTTCAAACGTTCCTGTCGATCGAGGGACGCCAATGAAATACCTCTACAACATTCTTCTTCGTAAAAAGGTGACAATTAAATAAGTAAACGAAACGAAATAACGTTTTAAAAAGTTCCGGTCGGTAGCGAAAGCTAACAGTAAATTTCCAGAGCACCCTTCGGAGGAAGAAAATTTAATGATAACATTAAAGAAAATTAAAAACGTTTCAAAATGTTCCGGTTGACGTGGGACGCTACGGCTTACCCCCAGAGCACACGTTCCTCGTAAAGCTAAAATGATATAAAAGAAACGCACTGAAACGTTTTAAAACGTTCCGGTCGGTCGCGAAAGGCCACGGTATACCTCAGAGCGATCTTCCCTCATAAAATTCCACTTTAATATCTTAATAAACTATTACGTTTCAGTATAATCAAATAATATGAAATTACACGAACCACAAGATAAATGAAGCCTTATTACGTGACCATTATTAAAATCATTATACGATCGTCGAGTACTTTTATTATTATCATTATTATTTCCGTCAGGTTGGAGAATATCCGCAAAATGATTTACGAGCCTCGTGAAAAAACGTTACTTAAGCGATGTCACTCGAGAAAGAATTAAAACGGTCCTGGGTCTGCTTTGGAGGAGCTCTGCGGTCTCGCCATTTTGACACAGTTCAGCGGTGGGGCGTATTTTCATTGATAAAAACCAAAAATTTATCAAATAGATAATGAAATAAGTAAACAATATATATATATATATATATATATATATATATATATATATATATATATATATATATATATATATATATATATATATATATATATATATATACACAGACACGCACACTCCAATTGCAGCATGACAGCAGAGGACGTCAGAAAAATGCATGTGAAAATAACGAAGAATTAAGGATATTGACTGACATGCGTGTTATAACATCATAAAGGAATAAAATAAATTACTGCACACACACACACACACACACAGAGAGAGAGAGAGAGAGAGAGAGAGAGAGAGAGAGAGAGAATTACCTAACAAACGCACTTCTTTAGAACAGTTTGTTGGTAATTAAACCAAACACCACTTAGGGACTCTTTTATATATATATATATATATATATATATATATATATATATATATATATACATACGCGCGCGCGCGCGCATACAAACACATGAGTATGAGATCAATATCATTATAAAGGGATAAAAGACCAGGCGAGCAGTGAGGTCCTATCATGCATAAAGCTAACACCCATGTGATGTTCAAGGGATGGGGGAGGAATATGGAGATACTAATGATGGGAGGGAGAGTGCAAGAATTTTGGTAGGAGGGGGATGAATATGGGGATTTGGAAGAGGAAGAATATGGGAATACTGAGGGAGGAGATATGAGATGATTTTGTTGATGAGGATGGAAATAGAATATGGGGATTCTGATGGGGATTGGGGTGGAGCAGTGATATGGGAATTCTGACGGGGGTAAGTGGAAATGGAATATGGATTCTGATAGAGGGAAATATAAGAGTTACTGCTGGGGAAAACATGTCGATTTGGATGGGAGAGTAATGTGGAGAAGGTATATGGAGACTTTGATGGGAGGGAAAGAGAGGGTTCAGAATATGAATATATTGATGGGGAAGAAATATGGAGATATTAAGGGGGAAAGGAATACGGACTCTGATGGGCTGGAAGAGAATGGAGAAATATGGAGATATTAACGGGGAATGGAATACGGACTCTGATGGGCTGGAAGAGAATGGAGACTGGCGGAGTTAGGGGAGAGAATGAATACGGTCAATTTGAAGAGGTGAGAATATGGAGATTTTGATGGGAACGATATATGGTTTTGATGGGTTGAATGAATATGGGGTATATATGGGGATACAGATGGAGGGGAGGGGAGGCAGGGAGGATGGGTTTCAGCACCCCAATCACACTTTGTTCAAGTAGCTTCGGCAGCTGATAATGACAATAACATATGAGTGTGTATATATATATATATATATATATATATATATATATATATATATATATATATATATACACGTGCATGTGTGCATAGGCAAATGTTTACTATCACACCCTCTGATTGGAGAGCATATCGTGAAATTTATTATATTAGGTTTGGTTAGTTAGGTCAGTAACGGTAGGTCATCACTAGCGACCTAATATATATATACATATATATATATATATATATATATATATATATATATATATATATATATATATATATATATATATATATATATATATATATATATATATATATATATATATATATATATATATATGTATATATATAACAAAAGTATGAATCTGATGGCCCAAAAAAATATACTATCACTAATAAGAAAATATATATTTGGTCAATATATCTCAATATAGATAAAAAGAATTTATAAACAAAGCATACACAAATTATCAATTACTTCAATAAAGTCAAAAATATAAAAATACTTCACTATATATTTACAATTTTTATTTAACAAATCGATTAAATATATAAATAAATAAATATTCCCAATAAATAAAAAAAATGTCAATGATGGCAGAGGTAAAACTAAATTCTTTGAATAACAAATCTATAAATAAATAAAAAAATAGATAAATAACTTTCTTTACACTTTCAGCAATAAATACAAAAATAAAATATAAAAACATTAATCGATCAATATTTACAATAGACAAATAAATATATAAATATAAAAATAACCTCTTCGCAATATCCGTATCACTGGATGGTACTTGCAGGGAAAGCTTATGTGCATATTTCATCAGATTAAAGCAGAGGTTATCTTTCCTGATTCCCTCTTTCCTGGAAAAAATTCAACATCGTGCAAAAATAAAAAATCTTAAATATAAAGAAAAAAAATCATAAAACACTTTTTTCCCAATAATAACATCTTTACAGATCACAGAAATAAGGCCTAGCTCATACAAGGGAGATTCCCCGTTAGCTTCTCTTGGGCCACGAGCTCCTCGAAGAGTAATGCTTAACAAACTGGGCTCACAACCGAATGAGAGCGGGTTCGAATCCTAGGAGAGGAATATATTATTGGGAAAGTTTCTATGGCCACAATTACCTCTGCTCACCTAGCAGATTGAATAAGTACTTGGAATTTAGTCGATCGGTAGCCCAGCAACAAATCCTAAAACTAATTACATTTTCTTTTATAATAAAACCTGAAACGGACTGGTTCACTGTGTGTGTGTGTGTGTGTGTGTGTGAGAGAGAGAGAGAGAGAGAGAGAGAATAAACTATCCTCTCGTTACGTCCAGTAGCAGCTATATTATAAAAGGTGTGTGACCGATCACAGGTACCGTGTGAACACCCCCCCACCCTTCAATTCATATCTTCTTCCTTCCCCCCCCCTTCATTCCTCTCCTTTTCCTCCACTTTACCTCCTCCCCCCTCAATTCCTCTTCCTCCTCCCCCTTCCAACCCCCCCTCTTCTCTTCTTGTTTCTCTTCCCCATTCCATTTCTTTTCTTCTTTTCCCTTCAATTCCACTCTTCTTTGCCTCCAGCTATTCTATTCTCTCTCCTCAAAACTAAACATCTTCAAGGAGTACACAGATACAATAGGCCTGTGATGGATAAAGATCTTCAACTGATTAATGTCACTTTACACAAAAGTGTGTGCTTGTGTGTGTGTAACAGTCCTCATGAACATTATAAGAGGGAGAGCTAGACAGAAAAATATAAACGGACAGACATATGAATATGCGATTATCATTATTCATTATTATTATCATTATTATTATTATAACTATTATTATTGCTATTACTATTATTATTATCATTATTATTATCAATATTTGAAACCGCAAAGTGAATGGAAAATAAAAATAAAAGCTTAGTATTAAAATTAATTTTTATTACAAGTGGATATAATAAAATAATAATAATAATAATAATTATTATTATTATTATTATTATTATAAGTATTATTATCACAATCATCATTACCAGTCAAAAACCCAGAAGTCACTCCCTACAAAAAAAGTAAAAAATTAACTGATGAAGTATGGTATCTTACCCAAATGCAGTGATATCAAACCGGGTCACAAGGTAAAAAAAAATTGACGGGTGCGTACACATATATATATGTAAATGTTAGTACGATCACATCCCTTTGAAACTGCAAGATCTTCATTACTAAAGAAACAAGACCAGATCTTAAGGGCACACGCCCTTCTACCACTTAACTCATTTTATTTACCCAAGTCTCGAAGGCAAACAGGCATACACACAAAGAAACTGTTTGCCGTTTCATATGGTCATAGACAGGTTGGAGCTGGGGAATCAAGGCTGGATGTCCCTTCCTAGCACCCCGCGGTGGAGTCAAATGTTCAAACCACTACGCCACCGCGGTCCCCATAGAAACAAATGTATCAGAGTATATTGTGTTTTACAACACACACATTCACATACATGTTACATTCATTGTATAAAACCACTCATTTCTAACTGCTTGAAATGTTCAAGCAGTAACCTGTGCCTAATCAAACCTAACCTATCCTCAAACTCATATTAGGTTAGGCACAAGTTATAGTCAATGTTTTAGATCAGGCACTTTACAAATTGACCGATTTTTCACTTTAACTGTACTACACATACACACACGCGCTCACGTACACAGATATATACACAGAAAATTTTTGCATGTCTGTATTATCATGAGATAATAATTATAGAGTATATAAATGACTAAATGGTTGGTTTCGGTTTTACGTCACGAACTCCCTTTTCTACTAAGGACTAGGACGGTTGCCTTCTTACGAAGGACTTGTTTTGGCAGATGTAATCGTTACCCTGCGTGTATGCCCTTACTAACTTCAGTCCGTGACGGGGTGCGAACCCTCGACTTGCCTCCTCAGAGTCGCGGACGCTACCATTTTGCCACGGAGACTACTATATAAATGACTAAATATATATGTATATCTGTGTATATACTTAAGGTTCTGTTGAATATTATAATAGAACAATATGCACAAACATGTACATACATAATACTGATTAAAACTTTTAATGTACTACAAAAACATCTAAATGCAAAATTTCTCTAAAGACAATTCCACACACCACCTCCATTTTTACTTTATTTGTTAACTCAGCACTACCTCCCCTATCTCCCCCCCCCCCCGAAAAAAAAATCATCTGTCCAATTGATTCATAAACTCAATCCAAAGCACTATTCTAAATCACCTCCACCCAACTGAACACCCTCCAATCAGCCAATCAAAACAAAGTTTGCACGCGTTTCCCCATAAATCTCAACTGTAATTGGTTGTTCAAATGCAGGGTAAAACGGAAAGACAACCGAACTCCCTTCCCACCCCCCCATCTCCCAAGAGAACCCCCTACCCCCTTCTTAAAAATTCCCACAGCTCCGACAGGTGGCAGGACCACACTAACCACCCCTTAAAATGCACTAACAACACTGTCCCATCTACCTTCCTCCGTTCTTTCACACTCACAAAAATAAACTATAATAAACCCAAAAATAAAACTATGATATTTTTGGGCTGTGTAGTTTTAGTGAGGTTATAAACACCCAGATATTAAGCTGACTCTAAAGGGGGGCTTACACTGTCAAACGGTTCGTCGAACGCGGTTCGACAGACAAGTGTTTGAAGTGATGTTCGAACGTGTGAACAGGGTATTTTACCCCGTTCACACGTTCGAACATCACTTCAAACCCGTTCACACGTTCGAACATCATTTTTGAAGTGATGTTCGAACGTGTGAACGAGGTAAAATATCCCGTTTACACATTCGAGCATCACTTCAAACACTTGTCTGTCGAACCGCGTTCGACGAACCGTTTGACCGTGTAAACCCCCCTTAATACTCACCTTATACTATCTCATAAATTGACAAATATACAAATACCTGTTATTTACACGATTCAATTACCAGACACATTGCAAAATCAAAATTCCACTTATATTCTAACATAACAGGAACTTTATTCTGTTGGGGATTTCTAATAACTTATAAACACCCTTATATTTATCCTAATACTAACCTTATACAGTACTTACAAATATTCATATACAGATCTCATAACTTAAATTTGTTCAGAGGTAGAGGGAACTTTTATACTTATACTACTTTCATAATATTCAGATGTAAGAGTCCCTTTTGAGCAAATCTTACGAGAGCAGAGAAACAGTCTACAGTTCTCAACAGGTTAGGTTAGGTGTAGCGTGGTTAGGTTAAGATACAGCGAATGGGGATTATTCTTGAGGCAGATTTAGTATTTCGAGGTACTTTACAGAGATGGAAGTAGACAAAAAGAACAAGAACTAGGTCGAAAATGAGGAGAAACAGGATATATATATATATATATATATATATATATATATATATATATATATATATATATATAAAGGTGGGAATAGAATATAAAGAAAATTAGGAAAGATAATAAAGTCAATAAGTAAATTACTAAGAAAGAAGACTTAAGAGAAAATTTCCCAAATACCTCGTTTCAAAGACGAGAAAGTGAAATAACTGGTAAAATAATTGTGCAAAAGACAAATTTACAAATACCTGCACAAATAAACAAATACAAACAAACAAACAAATAAATAAATAAATAAAACACAAAGAAACAAAAAGCAAAATATATATAACAATTAAATCCCCCCCTCACAGAGGAGTCTTAACTGTTCATGCTAATTGGTGCATTTATGAGCTCCCAACAAGAAGTATAAATAACCAGCAGTTGAAAAGTAATAAAAACAGCAGCAAGAACTGAATAAGCAGCAACAGGAGATGCAGTGACAAAAGCAGCAGCAGTAGTAGCAGCAATTTGTCTAGATAGCTAGATAGGTGAAACTTAATATTTATGTGTATATATAAGGTGCACTATCTCAACGGCATCTGTAAACAAAGCAGCAGTAAGAACTGGGAAAATCAGCAGCAGCACCACAAATAGCAGTAGCAGCAGCATCTGTCTGGATTCCTAGATACGTGAAACTTAACTAGTATGTATAGTTATAAATTGATGGTAGCCATTTCTAAACAGTAGTTGCAATTAGAAAAGAAGTAAGAATTGGATAAATAGCAATGGCAATAGCAGCATAAGTAGCAGTAGCAGCATCTGTCTTGTTAGGCAAGCTAGATGAGCAAAATTTAAATTCTGTGTATCTTTTATTAACAGTTAAGACGCCCTTCTAAATAGCTGCTGTAAAGTAATAGAAACAGCAATAAAAGACTTGGATTAGCAGCCAGCAACAGCAGTAACAGCATCCGTAGCATCTAGATAC
Source organism: Halocaridina rubra (assembly GCA_037179515.1). Lineage (NCBI taxonomy): Eukaryota > Metazoa > Arthropoda > Malacostraca > Decapoda > Atyidae > Halocaridina > Halocaridina rubra. Next base: position 30,516 of record JAXCGZ010018898.1, read on the forward strand.
TTTGCACAACAGCAGTAACAACAACTGTCGTGTCTAGATAGCTAGCTAGGCAAAACTTGCCTTATGCATTATATATAGGCTACATAAGAGACGCCCCAGCTAAACAGCAGTTGAAAAGTAACAGAAGTAGCAGTAAATCTGGATTAGCTGCAACAGCAGTAACAGCATCCGTCGTGTCTAGATAGATAGCTAAGCAAAACTTAAATACTATTTATCATTTATTAATAGGAGAGATGCCCTACCTAAACAGCAGTTGTAAAGTAACAGAAACAGCAGTAAGAACGGGCTTAGCAGCAACAAGAGTAAAAGCATCTGTCGTGTTAAGCTTTGTAGCAACGCATAAGTTTAATATAATGTATTATTTATAAATACGAGAGATCCCCTTCTTAAATAGCAGTTGTTAAGTAACAGAAACAGCGGCAAAATATCTGGCTAAGCAGCAGCAACAGCAGTTAACAGCATCTGTCGTGTCAGGCTTTGTAGCTAAGCAAAACTGAACTGTTATGTTTTATTTATAAGTATGCGAAGCGCCCTCTCTGGTCCATAAAATATTTTGTGTGCAGAGTTACGATCTGTTATAATGTCGTTACATGTCGTTACGAGTCAGCCTTTAACTGTTACGTGGTTCATTATCATTTCTATAGTCGGTTTTTACCGTTTCTCACACACTTCTTTTCATTCTCTTAACCTCTTTATTTATTTTACATTTTTTCTCTCTCTCCATTCTTTCCTATAACCTATATTAGGGAAACTATTTTTTATCTTATATGTAAGGTTTTCTCTCTCTCTCTCTCTCTCTCTCTCTCTCTCTCAATAATCTATCTCAAGAAAACTATTTTTAAAAACGGAAATCCGCAAAATAAATTCTCATAAAAATTTAAACAATTAAAAATAATATTCCAGTGTTCATTACTGTACAACATATACGTAATTAAAGACGAGAGAGAGAGAGAGAGAGAGAGAGAGAGAGAGAGAGAGAGAGAGAGAGAGAGAGAGAGAGAGAGAGAGAGAGAGAGAGAGACTGACTTCTGATATATATATATATATATATATATATATATATATATATATATATATATATATATATATATAATAGGGTCGTGTGTACAGATACGCATTAATGTTGAAACCTAGATGTGCTCTTCATTAAATTAAATACCCACGTTAAATATGACCTCATAAAGAGTGTTGCCAACACCCTGTCTTATCACTTACATGGTTACCAATTCGAGCAGTAGTAAATTTTTGCAACTTACTATTTTCGTTGCTCAAATAAAACTAATAAATAAATAAGTAAGGATATTAATAAATAAACTAGTATTATCATTATTATTATTATTATTATTATTATTACTGTTGTTACTGTTACAGGTTACTATTATTACAACTAAAAAACAAGATAAATAAATATATAAATAAATGAATCACCAAAATAATTACCAAACTAGCTTATTAATAAAAAACAAAAAACGAAGTTTATGTGGAGAGAGAGAGAGAGAGAGAGAGAGAGAGAGAGAGAGAGAGAGAGAGAGAGAGAGAGAGAGAGAGAGAGAGAGACCCTATCCTCACCTACACAGGTACACATGTATATAAATTAAATGGCTGGTATATATAACACTGATAACTTGATATACAAAAGAAGAACAATGTTGCCACTCACAAGTCTTATACATTAAAACTGATTTAACAATTATTAAAAAAAAGTTGCCAATCGCAGATGTTGGTTTACATTAAATTCTGTTTTACATATGACCTGGAAAATGGAAAGGTTGATAAGAAGATATGTCACTCAACCCAGATAAGAGGTCGTCTATATTTAGATATGATGTCCTGAGGCGAATAATAATAATAATTATTATTATTATTATAATAACTACTACTAAATAAGATATAATACTTAATAAATATAAAAAACGATATTAATAATAATAATAATAATAATAATAATAATAATAATAATAACTATAAAAAACTATTATTAAAAA
>JAXCGZ010018898.1:37500-62500 GCA_037179515.1 Halocaridina rubra
AAAATAAATTTGCACGCAAATGTATATCGTCAATAATCTCCGCCAATGACAGAACCTGTTACTCCAAATATTTGCGTATGTGCTGTATAAAAACTCTCAACTTCAACATCTGAGAATTCTGCAGTTCATTCATAGTATAGCAGATAAAAGCTGCAAGGCTTGTTTCCCTTTTAGACGTTCTGTGGTGTAGTTGGTAGCGCCTTGATACAGTAATTGTGTCCTAGATTCAAATCCCGGTCGGGGTAGAAATGATTCGTGTTTTCACATATGGTAATGTGATTGCTTGATTATTGTTGGTCCCGAATGAGATTAGGAGTTGAATTAAATGCGAAAACAAAGCCACAAGTGAGCTTGGGGGAAACTGTAATACGAACAGAGTGGCATTCAGATAGAATGCATCCATTCCTTGTATAGCAGATGGAAGCTGTATGGTTTGTTTCCCTTTTAGACCTTCTGTGGTGTAGTTGGTAGCGCCTTGGCACAGTAATTATGTGTCCTAGGTTCATGTACGGGTCGGGGAATATATATATATATATATATATATATATATATATATATATATATATATATATATATATATATATGTATATATATATATATATATATATATATATATATATATATATATATATATATATATATATATATATATATATATATATATATATATATGCTGTAGATTATTTGATATGTTTAATAAAATTAGGTAGAACGTCAGTTCAGATGAGTATATAATATAACTGAAATGGGTTTCTGTAATGAAAGCATTCCGTGTCTGTAATTACTTAATTTCAAGCATCTAAAGTGTCATAAAATTTAATGACACAGGCCAATCCTCTCAAAGTAGGCAAGGTCAAATCACTGGTTTATATATGAAACTCAGTAAAAGTCAAACTATCAAAAATTTTCTTAAACACCTCTAGACTACTGATAAGATATGCTGCATATGTGGTCTATGTATGAGTATATACTGTATTCATCTTTAATAATAAAAACCAGATGACATATAACCAACTTAATTTTATGCATTTCACTCCACTCTGTTGTTCCGGTTTTACGTCACGGATCCCTTTTCTACCAAGGGCTAGGGCGGTTGCTTTTTTGCGAAAGACTTGTTTTGGCAGATGTAATCGTTACCCAGAGTGAATGCCCTTGCTAACCTCAGACCGTGACGGGGCGTGAACCCTCGACCTGACGCCTCAAAGTTGCGGACGTTACCGCTTGAGCCGCGGTGACTACTAATTCACTCCACTTTGTTGTGTAGGCTATATTTGGTTAGTCACAGGGAAGATAAAACTGCATACTGTCATATTTCACACAGCCTAAGAAGTCACGTTATGGTACTTTTAATTTTAATAAAGAAAGCATGTTGCATCATAACTCAAACAATTGCTCAAAATCATAAGGACTCAAGAACTATTGCCTAAAATCAAGATTAAGAAATAGGAATTGCTGAACAAATTCGTGATTAAAACATATATGAATGTCCAAAAGCATGGTCTAAACCTCGAGTGTTAATGCTAAAAAAAATTCGTGATCAGATCTCAACAACTATTGCCACAAATAACAATTAGGCTCAAGACTTATTTCCCAGTTCATAATTAAAGCTCAAGATGTTCTGACAAAAATTGTGACTTGGACTCAAAGCAGTTAGTGTACTTGATGGGAAAGTGAAAAACCCATGTTCGAGCTTACCATGGGGCGTTAGGAAGGGCATCCAACCTTAATTCCCCAGCTCCAACCTGTCTGGGTCTATCCCATTCAAACAGGAACTAATACTGACACATAACGATCAAGAAAAGGACTCAAGAATTATGGCAAAAATTAAGATTACTCCTCAAGAATCACACTAATATCCAAAATATGATTCAAGTCTTATTGCCCAAACATCCATATTGGGATTCAAACATCAATGCCAATACTGACAACTAGATTTCAGGCTCTACTGATAAGATAAGTTTGTTCTCAAGAACTAAGCCCAAAGTATTAACTTGGAGTCAAGCATAACTGACCATAATTATGACAAGAATTGATGATACACCAAAAACACCAAAAAATCCCATGATCAGAAACTAATAGTATCTTCCATAAAAGCAATATCACAATTCAAAAAATATTTAAAAAATCTTTAATCTCTATCATATATCAACAAAATATGACCAACTGCTTCTGGAAAAGTGGAAGTGAAAAACAATTTTAATAACTCTCCAATATATCTTTACGAACAAAGTAACACATCGTAAAGAACTAGAAATTACTTGTAACTCGATAAGCTAAATACATGTACAATAGCCACAATCCCCCTTGTAAGAGGGTGGTCGAGTCAAAGCACACATTCACAAGCCATTGCCTCTGCATCAAACTAATATCCTATCCTCCTGCAACTCATTTACTGTATACCATATCTGACTAAAGTCCAACGGTTCCTGAGAGAGTAATTCCTTGGTTAATAATACAATACTGTATCTCCTTTTCTAATTACAAGCCTTTTTGTGATGAGTAATTGACACCAAATAAATACTAAAAGGATAATGTGCATAGTTTAGGTCTAAGAAACCAAGATAGACTAAGAATGGTCAAATCATTTCAACCAGTAGTGAAATTTTTGTTACTGAAAAGAACGCTTTCGATGAAGAGAATCTGGTGCCGAATAATTACAAAAAGGAAATGAAACAAGGTCTAGGTATGAGAAACAAAGTCTGAGAATGTTCAAAATATTCCATCAAGTCATGAAATCTTGTTGTGAAGAGAATGTTATGTTACAAAAGTTAAATAGTTTCATCGATCACTTTGTTTAGCATTCTATGCATATTCAATAATAAAATTACTTGAGGCGTATAACCATCATATACCATTAAGAAATAAAAAAAATGCAATACTACCCTACAAGGATTCTCAATATAATACTCAACCATGCTCTAACCAGGTGGTCCCCACAGTAGTGTTTCCTAGGCACTAGAAAACTATTTTTCTATCCATCAATATTGAGATAACCATAGTAAAACAAATCAAACATACACCAAACAGAAATAGAATAACTCATTGCTATGTCAATCTATGCTAAGTTCTGCAACAAAAAAGCAACAACCTACAAATAACAAACATAAACAAAAATGTATGCTACATTAAAACCATTTCAAACCTAAGTGTAAACATTCTATCTACATATAAAAGTCACAATCCCCCTTGTAAGCGGAGTGGAAATGTGTGTGTAAATGTTATATACCCTCAAACTGAAAGAATTTTGAATGGTCAATAATGTTAAAGTACTTGGTTACACTTAATGTTACAATATTATCAATACTGTGCTAATAGGGTTAAAATAAAAACCAGACAAAATCTATAGCAAACATGTCTACAGTCATCACCAAAAAAAATTCCAAACAGCGAGCCTCAGATTTTGCTACTAGTTTAAAAAAGGGATTTGTTACCAGTTTGGAGATTAGAAGTTGTTTAAGCCCACAGTGAATTTCATAATTAATTCTCCGTTGAAAAGTGAATTAAACAATTTCAATAGCATACGTGTCTATAGTAATCACTGTAGAGCATGCCAAATAGCGAATGATGGATTTTGTTACTGGCTACGGATTCACAAAGGGGATCTGTTATAAGTTTGGAATTCAAAAGTTGTTTAAGCCCAAAGTGAAGTCCATGAGTACATCTCTAATGATGAGCTGGTCACTGAAAAATAGACAGCCTTTAATCTATTGGGAATCTCTAACATTAATCAATCAGCTGTCATACTGGGTTTGAGCTAAAGCTGTCTTTGTTACTAGTGCCTATACAGAATGGTATGGTATACTAATTCTGCAGGTCCTTCCATAGTCTGTTCCACATTGTAGTTCAATAGCTGTTGTATAAACCAAGCTTTAAAGGTAAACCTCACCATCTCAGCGTAATGGAGTTACAACATGTAACAAGATATTTTCGGAAGGACATTCCTTAAAAACATTCAACAACAATAAGTATTCGCTACATTTGTAAACAAAAATAAAAATAACTGAAGTGAACCAGTCAAATCTCATCAGTACAGTATAACAAACCTGCTTGTCTTAATGCAAAAAAAAAAAAAAAATAAAATACATTAGTAACATTTCTCAACTACTGTCATTCAAAAGATAGTATAGCATTCCCCAACTTTCGATCGACTTAGGTTCCATAAGTCCGTTTGTAAGGTGCGCTGTTCGTAAGTTGTGTTTAAGTGAAAAAAAAAAGTATTGTACAGTACATACATATGCAATACTGTACAGTACTTAAGTTAAAGAAACTTAACTACTGCATAAAACAAAGTATACAGTACTATTGTAGTTTAATACTGTAATAATGTAATAACACAGTACAGTACAGTAATACCTACTTTAATACAAGAGTTGATAATGGGTAAGTGTTTGTTTGTATCTGTGAATATTCATAAGTCAGTTGTTTGTATATAGGGGAGCTTCTGAACTTGCTAAAAAGAAGTTAGGATTGTTTGCAGACATCATAAAAGCAACATTTTATGTATCACAATTATTCTTCAATCATTTATGAGTGGACATACTTGATGGAGCTGGGAGATATTAAGGTAGAGGCTCTCTCTAACGCCCCGCGGTGGGATCAAACCTATATCACAAGCTTCCCAACTCACATACTCTACTACTGAGTTACCGCAGACCTCGTGTATGGTTGTCCAGTATTGTACTTAAATCTGCACTTTATTTAAAAAAGTCATATACAGTATGATACAATGCCTCTAACAATTTACAGTACTGAATTCTAATTCAAAACAACTTCAACATGTCATTACAATAAAAAAAAATTCTCAAGCCCTTCGCTAGAACAACATTACTAGTGAGCTTCCACAATTGTTTGATATACTAATTGAATCCAAGATTGTATGACACCAGAATTGGCCTCGGAAAATTATCTAGCCCATATGGGGTACATTTCCAAATTTGGAGGTGATGGAGGTTTAAAAAGCTTCTGAATATTTTTCCTGTCAACTGCATGAGGGTACAACAATTTTACACATAGAGATCTTTGAGTAACACTCAACAAAGATCTGCGACCTCTGCACTAGAGAAAAATAAAGATGACACAAATTGTAAATCTCAACAACATACAAAAATGAAATTAAATGACAAAAGAAGAAATATACAATAGGTTAGCAAAGTAATACAAGGCGTAGGTGACATATAGGGTACAATGATGCCTTTTAATTTCAACAATACTATTCTAAGTATTACACAATAAAATAATTAATTAAAATATGTGAACAACTTGATTTAAGTTAGCAGTATGCATGTATTAAAAAGTCTTTAAGCATGAGATACTATACTCCAACACATGTGTCTATATACCTTATACTGCACTCTTACCAAACATTACAACACTGTATTTGTAAACTACATAAATTACGAAGACATTTCAAGAAAAAGAACCCAGCTTACTATGTACAGTATAAAGATATTCACAAAACAATGATATGCATCCATATTTCATGACCTTTGTTTCACTCATACTAATGACTATTTTTAAACAGAAAGCAGATAAAAACTTCCTTTATAATCCATTTTCTGTATACTGTAGTCATAAAAGGATATTTTTAAGCATTATCAGATTAGATACCTAGAGTGGATCCATTCCTTTAGAAACTTTGTATAATAAAGATGCATCTTGATATGAAAGTATGACTGGTTGAGTAAAATTTATATCATCATTATTCAAGTTGTTTCATTCAATGCTAACATATCCTACTTTCTTCCAGCAAACATGCTACTAATTTTATCACTTTTAATCTCGGTCATTTCACAATCAGGCACATCCAGAGACAATGACTATGGTCCTGTTTTTAGAATTCCTACCAAATGCTGCTCGTATGTATTGACTCATCGTGAGAGGAAAATGAGGATAAAGGTTCATAGCTCCCTAACGTAGCCCCATTTAGCCTACTTTAAAACACTGAAGGGAAACATGGAGGTTTTATTTTTATCTCCCATCCCAGGAAAAACATGGCAGAAAACTCAGAGAGAACATGAGAGTATGAAGGCTGGGAGATAGTGGGCACTTAACTCATCTGGATAATGCCCAACCATTGAACTGTTACAAGTGTCAAACACAGTTGCTATTCTAATAGAATGGACACAGGCATGTTGGATATGAAATATTAAGACTGGAGCCCCTTCTAATGCCCAATGGTGGACTCGAACATGCATCAGTCGCATCACAACTGGCAAGCTCTACCATTGGGCACTGCGGTTCCCAGTGCCATATAAATACAGTATATAAAAATTATGCATATAAAAAAAAAAACCACTATGAATTCTCTTAAAAGCCTCTAATTTATACAAAATCTATATCAACCCCCCAAAAAAATGCAAAAATTCTTAATTCGTTTATGAGATTTTTATTACATATGTTAATATTGTTAATACCATAACCAGGTTCTGTAGTTCACTGCTAACTCTAATTATAGTTATCATTACTATCATCATTAAATTTACTATACAAAGGCATTTCATATCTACACAACGAACGGCTAAACCAAAACTTCACAGATTTAAAAGAAATTTTTTATATAAAACAAGATGAATATCCCTGTGAATTTAAAATCCCGGCTTTTGTAAAGTAACCCCAGGAACTTCGGAGATTATTCATATTTACAAGGAAGTTACCTAACCAAACCAAACCTAACCACACAATTTACGGGTATTCTAACTTTCAATGAAGTTTTGGGGGTGCTTCAAGTATACAACATCCAAAATTCCTAATATTCAGCATTTTTAATTTGTGGAATATTACATACAGGCATGTTATAAATTCCCAGCACCCACTGACCACCGAACCATTGACTTCGTGAGAGTCTTTCCCACACCCAAAAGGAGTTTTGGATCCTGTATTCACATGAGTCAAGCTGACTCTCCTTGCACTGAGAAGATTCAAAATTGCCGGTTTACCCGGTATTCATATTGCTTTTAAATATGCACTGCCCGACGTGAAATTTAATAGTAAATAACTAAAAGGGGGTCATGCAATCAAGAATAAACTCGACTGGATAATTCAAACTGCCATTGATCCAATTTCCCTTGAAATTTATATTGCCTAAAAAGAACAGTAAATATGAACAGGAAATTCAAATTGCCTGTTTATTCATGTTGTCTACGAATATGTATCGCCTAGTAATTTTCATAATATATATATATATATATATATATATATATATATATATATATATATATATATATATATATATATATATATATATATATATATATATATTATATATATATATATATATATATATATATATATATATATATATATATATATATATATATATATATATATACAAAAGCATGAGTAAACTCGATTAGACGAGTCATTCTGAGTCATGAATTTCTGAGTTTGAGCACTGCTTAAGGTTAAACGAATATTTAATTTCCGTTACAGCCAAATGCAACTTCGGTAAGATCAACGTCCTCTGACTAGATATCCCTTGCATGGTTACATCTAGGCTTTATATGAATATAAACGGATCCTTAAGGTTATCGAAATAACGAAAATATGACTAGGAAATGAGCCGTACAAACAAATTCATGTGTTGCTTCCTGTTCCCGCGGTGTCGATGGCGCCTTGGCGAACCGCCCCCCTTACATCACCCCCAAGTAATCCTTTTCCAACCAACTAAACATTATAACTAAACATCAATGTTTATATCTCTCCTAATGAACGTAAAACGAACGGCTGTTAAGTATGCAACACGTAAATACGACGAGGTTCGGCCTCCATTCTTACATTTCTCTATACAAGAGCCATGTTCCCTCTTATAAGTGGGGTGGCTGAGTCAAAGCAAAATACCGTGACTCCCTGCAAGAGTAATATAAAGAAAGGGATTTCCAGTCCCCTCGTTCCGCCCCACTAAGTCGAATTTTACGACACAGACAAACACGGAGGAAGTATTCCTGCCCCCTTCCATTCTTACATACCTGAATATAAACATGTTCGGCCATCTTGGGGAAAGAAGAAGAGGCAAAACCTCCTCACTTATCACTGGCGCATTACTTCAAACACAAAGACACGAAATGAGAAAATGGTGATTCACTACTGACGAAGATGCTCAACAGCATCTATATCACATCAAAGGCTTACACAGCATAATTACAGGCACACAGCATTACATTTAATATCAACACAGCACATCCTCCCCACACCACCAACAGCACTTGTAAGGGGGTGCGATTGTAAGGGCGTGAGCAGGATGGTCCTGTCCTCGGCGCACGGGAACTTTGGCGACACTAACGCCCTCGCGTGGCCAGAATACTTTAACAGCCTTCATGCAGTATTATCTAAATCATTTTTTTAAATATATTAATATAGTCTTATTTCATCCATTTTCTTCATGTAGAATTAATAATACTATTTTACAGATATGTTCAATACCATAAAACAAATTATATTATCATTTTATCCTTCATTTGTCGTTTGCGATTTCTATGCAATGTTGATTTGAAAACATTATCAATTTTTCCACACAGTAAGAAAATTATTTTAAAGAAACTGATAACACACAAGTCTGCAAAATATAACCAATTAAATATAACCAAACAATATGACTCATCATATTTTTCTTAGAGTTGCATCTTATGGTACTTCTAGAGTAGGCCTAATTATATACAAGCAAACACTAATACTGCATGCATGCAAAGCAGAGTACATTTTTTTATATAATTGTCTAAATTTGGCATAATATAATTACAAAATATTCTGCTATAATGATTATTTAGTGCTTTCTAAGTGTAATGATAAATGCAAAACTACGCATGTATGCATAGACCTTGCTAATCTTTATTTTTCAAAATTTTTACAGGTTTTTAAGTGAACGTGAAGATAAAATGGATAGATTATGTAAACTATATACATTTAAAGATTAATACCAAACTAAAATTTAATGTTTAATGATGCATTATAAAAGCTATATGCATCTATTTTTTACATTATTTGATGCTTCGACAACAATATGTTTCAAAGTGTGAAGAAACTCCTTCAATTACGGCATTTTTTGCATTTTTATGCAATTACACCCCAAATATTTCAAATACCCAAGCACGATATATTTCAATGTTCAAATTAAGGTTAATAAGACCTTCCCGCCGCTAGTAGCGCTTCAGTCTCCCTCAACATGCCTGTGAAGACGGGAATGAGCAGAGTGAATGACCCTGAAATTTTCTTGGCTCCTACTCTACACCATCTTTGACTACACACACAGGTTGAGTGGACCAATGGCGGAACCGAGTGCAGGCGGGATAGGAAACCTCCAAAACCCCCATAAAACCCCATCCACAATAGGACACCTTCCCCCCCATCAAAAGCACTTACATACGTACACACACGAGAGAATGGGAACCTCCTCACCGTCTTGTGTGAACCTCCTACACGTTCTCTATGTATTCACGTTACATTTTAGGGGACTCTTCGATTAATCAAGTAACTATTTCAAACTTAAAATACATTAGTAAAATAAATGCTTAATCTTTTAATATAGCTAAACAGTTATTAGTGTTTTAACAGCCCCATTTGTTCAAGATACTTGCCTTTCCTGAGAGTTTCAAGCCACATAAGATATATCATGGGTGTTCCAAGTAAGGATCTCCTCTAACTTTCTACCCTAAGGGCGCTCACCTCCTTTCTCGACTCCGTCGTCTGGAGCACATGAACTTGACACACCTACGGAGATATATATGAAACTCGAGAAATGAATACTAATTGAATCAGAATACCCATTTTTGTGATACATTTTCAATACGACCTATATCATTAAACGTTGCTCTGAAAGTGAATGTACTAAAAACATAAATAATGATATTTTTTTGTCTTATAAGCTTTAGGAACGAAAATTTCAAGTTTGGAGTTATGTCATATAGCAACAAGAACGGGTTTTGCCAGACGTCTAGCATGAGTGAAAAGTTTCTGGGCAAAGCATGCCACGATTTCTAAGGACTGTCTGAATGGGCAAGCTTAATGAAGGTATTATTATTATTATTACTATTATTCTTATTATTATTATTATTATTATTATTATTATTATTATTATTATTATTATTATTCAAGAGTAAACAGACCGATTCTTCACACTGAAAAAATGGCCATTGAGCTGAGCATAGTGAAAAGTGGAATAACGTAAGAAATAAAAAGTAATATAAAGTTTGATCAGAAAAATCACGAGTGGGTATATATGAAAGAATAATATTGAGAGAGAGAGAGAGAGAGAGAGAGAGAGAGAGAGAGAGAGAGAGAGAGAGAGAGAGATCAGAAATTCTTACAATGTAGGAAATTTTATACTTGAGCAAATAAGATAGGAGGAGACCTGTAGGCCTAGCCAGGAAGGAGGACAGAGGCTGGGCAATAAACCCCACTTTCTCTTCAGATGTTACGTGTGTGCGTATGTTCGTATTACCTGTGCGAACGTCACCTGGGGAATGTCGCTTCATTCATTCTATAAATAGCATAAATCTTTCATTAAATTACTCCCTCCCTTTTCTCCCTCCCATAATCATGCTCCCGGACCATTTGGATAATACTCTACTCGTATTTACTCTTCCGATTCCGTATTTTTGCATTTGCTCAAACTTCTTACAATTGCAATTATCGTTCTCTTCATTTTAACTCTGCTTCAGTTTCTTGCTCTAATTCATACTACTCACATTTTTCTCTCTCCCTTTTTAGAAGTCTTTTTGTCAATGCCAGTATTGTGCTCTCGTGATTTCCGGTTCCGGTTTTACGTCACGGACTCCCTTTTCAACCAAGGGCTAGGACGGTTGCCTTCTTGCGAAGGACTTGTTTTTGGCAGATGTAATCCTTACCCTGAGTGCATGCCCTTGTTAACCTCTGATTCAGCTCTCATATTCCCTCTTCTGAATTTGGACTTATTTCTGCTCTAACGCATACTCAGGAGCTCTCTTCCTCTTGAGAAATCGTTTTTTAAATACTAATGCGATGTTCACTAACTTTTTTTAAACATTACTACTCCAGTTTCCTCTACACTGTCTCATATTATTCCTACTCGTCATCGCTTTCTTTTTTACTTTAATGAACTTGAAAATTCTTCTCTAAATGACATCTCATACCGCTCTAGTACTCTAGACCGGGTCTGAACAACGGCACAGCCTTCCCTTGTCTTATTCAATCTAGTCCCGCGCTTTTGCTACTGCTCAGACTAATCCTACTGGTGATTTCTCCCTAGTCTAATTCATAAAATGTTTCTCTCTTCTTTTGATGCTAATCTTTATTTACAGAAATATTTGTTTCGTTATTATTTTCTTTTTTTATTTCATATCTTTTATTATTATTATTATTATTATTATTATTATTATTATTATTATTATTATTATTATTATTATTATTATTATTAAACGAGTATTCTCATTCTCTCTTAATAATATCTATGAAGAAAGCATCCATATTATTGCAGAAATATAGTAAAATATTTACTTCGACGAAGCTTGGTTTCTCATAGGTTTTCTTATGTGCACGAATGTTTATGTATGTGATTACCTAATTGTGATTACCTAATTGTGTTTACGGGAAAGAGCCCAAAGCTCGTATCTTCCCGTCTCCTCATCGGTTCCATTTTATACTTAGTCATACTTATCATACCTGTCCTTAAAACTATGGATTGAGATATCATTAACTACCTCCTCGCTTAGCGAATTCCAATTATCAACTACTCTTACACTGAAAAAGTATTTTCTTACATTCTGCAAAGAAGTTTTCTTACCAAGCTTCAAACTATGACCTCTAGTTCTAGAGCCTGCCATATCAAAATATCGATCCCTATCCACTCTATCATAACCATGAAGGAATTTAAAGACTGTCACCATATCCCCCCTCACTCTTCTAGCTTCGAGTGATGGTAAGTCTAATTCCCTCAGCCTCTCATCATAACTGAGATTGCGTATTTCTGGCACCAGTTTCGTGGCATGTCTTTGAACTTTTTCAAGCTTGGCTATGTGCTTTTTCAAGTACGGATTCCAAAAGGGGGCTGCATATTCGAGTTTTGGCCTCACATAGGTTACATAAATATTTCTGAACATTTCCTTGTCCATGTGCCTGAAGGCTACCCTTACATTTGATAAGAATGCATATGCTGCCCTTACTATGCCATTTATATGTATTTCTGGAGACAAATCTGCCAGTATGTTTACTCCTAGATCTCTCTCATTTTCTGTGTCTTGAAGTTGTACTCCAGCCACCGAGTAGTCAAGCTTGGGCCTTCTTGCACTTGTACCCATTCTCATTACCTTACATTTTGAAGTATTGAATTTCATTAGCCACTTTTCTGACCACTCATGCAGATTATTTAGATCCTCCTGAAGTTCTCTACCATTGTTCTCGTTTTTTACTTTCTTCACAATCTTTGCATCATCTGCAAACATATTCATGAATGAATTTACAGACTCTGGTAGGTCATTTACATATACAAGGAACAAAAGTGGCCCTAAAACTGAACCCTGTGGAACTCCACTACTAACTCTTCTCCATTCAGACACTGAGTGTCTTACTCTAACCCTCTGTTCCCTTCCTTCTAAGTAAGTTTTTATCCATTCCAAAACATTTCCACCTATTCTAGCCATTGATTGCAGCTTCCTAATAAGTCTCCCATGTGGAACAGTGTCAAACGCTTTCTGGAAGTCTAGGAATATGCAATCTGCCCAGCCCTCTCTTTCCTGTAAGATTTGGCTTACCTCATCATAAAATTCTAATAAGTTTGTTACTGTTGATCTACCTTTTCTGAAACCATGTTGCCTCACTGACAAAAAGTTGAAGGATTCCAAGTGAAGAGAGATATGTTTCCTTAGTAGTTTCTCCATAACTTTGCAAACTATGCTGGTCAAGGAAACTGGTCTATAGTTCAGAGCCGTATCCCTCCTTCCCTTTTTGAGAGAGAGAGAGAGAGAGAGAGAGAGAGAGAGAGAGAGAGAGAGAGAGAGATAAAAGGAATGATATATCAATATTAATAACTGTACATATCAAATACCATCATTGTGAAGCGCATACAAGCTATAAACACTGGTAAGTAATATTAGAAAATCAACGTTAAAAAGATTTTAGTTTTGTCTATCAGACGGTCCCTGCTATCTTCTCTTTTCGTGATATACTTCTATAAAACGAAGTTATTCCTTTCATTCGCGATTGAATGAATGAATAGGATGGGATAGGATAGGAGGGGGAAGAACAGTGACGACATCGAATGAACTCTCTTAGCCCTATTCAGGGTGTCATCACCGATAAAAGAGGGAGGAATGGGATGGGAAGGGATTGGAGGACAAAGCACGAAAATGAAATAAAGAAGAGACAAATAGGGCGGGGCAAACCCTCTTGCAGATCATTCGCGAATTTTTTTTTTAGGATGGGATAGGATAGGATGGGATTAAGGATATAAAGGAATTGGAGGGAAAAGCACGAAAATTAAATAAAGTAAGAGATAAAAAAGAGAGGGGCAGATTTTTTTTTTTTTAGGATGGGATAGGATAGGAGGGGAAAAAAGGGAGGGGATCAAGGATACAAGGGAATTAGAGGGAAAAGCACGAAAATTAAATAAAGCAAGAGAGAAAAAAGAGAGGGGCAGACCCTCGTGCTAAGTTTTGATCTAGAATTGCAGATCTTATTTCAGCTGCAATATTTTAACTATAAAGTTCTATTGTTACTGCACTTATATAAATGGTTATGCAAGTTTGCGTTTACGATTAAGTTATTACTATTGATTTCCATAAGGGGTGAACAGAGACAAAATGTGGCTGGGAAATTAAGACTGGATGCCCATTTTAACGGTGGGGTTGATCACGGATCTTTCAACTGCCTAGTCGAGCATTCCATGCACTCGGCTACCGTCGTCCATTGAGAATCTACGGGTCCACCATGACCCGTTCCATCCATGGGTGAAATAACTATATCAACCAACCGTAATTCAGAAGCGAGCTCAATTCAAGAAGAAGCACCTCTGGATCTTACGGAACTCCTGTGGACATGTAAATTGACTTTGCCAAGGATTAAGCCTCACAAATCGAACTTGTAAATGAACTTATATACCCTAGAGCGGACATATCCAATAGTTTACTTACTAGATTACTGCTTTGGTAATGCATGGTTTTTGTACAGCTCTCTACCCTCTCCTGAACTGCGTAAATAAATCAAAGATTTAAAAATTATTATATTTGAACATTGAACAAAATGACCCCCCCCCCCAAAGCATTCTAAACGATCAAGGCTTTGACGGAGAGAAAAATCATTTGCCGTTTTAAAATCTAATTTTCTCAGTTTGAGAAACAACACGGAGAGGGCAATGAGATTTCATACATTAGAATTAACAATGATCGCAGATAATATTAGATATCACGTACAGGGAAGTGAGAAGGCCAAAATTAGCTAGAACAATTCCAAGAGTAGCGAAAAAATATATATATCCACATAGAAAATGCATACACTTTATTCTTAAATTGATACATACATGAAAATGTCACTTCGTTTCAGTAATTTTCGCCCCATTTGCGATATTGCAATCCTTAGACGACTTGTAAAAAATAAAAGGCAAACAACACTAATTAAATATTACCAAGAAAATTGTAGAACATATTGTCGTGCTTACACCCTACTTCAGTAGCAGGATCAATATTTGGTTCTACATAAATTGTAGTGTGTGCCATAGGAACTTTATTCAATGGTTTTTGCTTACTCATCCTCTGAGCGTTGTTTACTGACACGAAACATTGCCGGTAATGCATTTCGTGGGAATATTATTAACAAATGCCTATAATTATTCCTAAGTGACAACTATGGCGAATATAGAAATCTAATTCTGTAAAGGGATTCAGAAGATGTAAGGGATAAAAGGAGTAATTTATATCATAAATGTGTCAATTCAGGTATAAGGGCAAAGGCGGTATATGGTAACTATTCCCGACGCAGTCCACAGGTAGGGTATCAGGTGCGCTGTTAAGAAGTTCAATTTAGTCGCGGTACAGGTGAGGTACCGCAAGGGGTGTGATTCATACTTAAGAAGTTACTCCTTGAGTCATATTTGACCAAATTCATAATATACAATGACGGCCCTTCTTGCATTTGGAATATATTTAGCCTGGTTCGCATCGTCAACAAATGGAGGTAATAAACAAAGTATTGTGACTTTTAACACAGAAGTTTTTGTATAAAGCTTGGAAGCACACCATATTTGAAATGTCAAGTTTGACTTATTTTTTCTTCAGGTGCTACACTTTTACACTGGGAATTTGTAACACGAGATCTGTATAAATTTATGAGCGATATTGTAAAATCTAGTTTTCAGGTATGAAAGGTTGGCCATTACTTTGCTATTAGATATCTTGAAACTGTTGTAATCTAAAGAATGCCATGCTGGATTTTTTTTTTTGACCGGGAACTAAATGGCTGGGAGGGGTGGTATTCGAACTATGGCGGAAAAATTGAAAAACTCCTAAACCGATTGGATTAATTTTGTAGGAAATAGATTCGCGAAATATGGCATTTTCTATAGCATTAACCTAGAACTTTCTTGTGTAAGGAATTATATACGAAATTACATCGTGCTAAGAACGATTATTTTAACAGCATTTACTGTTACAAAGACTAACGAGAAAATATAAGTTTTGGTAAATGCTTATCTTATTCCCCCAGTATGGAAAAAAAAAACTTGCGGAATTTATATTCGGTTAGTTTAATTATATGAGGTTCTATAGAATAGTTCGCCTCGGTTAAGAAAAGTTGATTGAAATTGTTTCCGTAGTTTTTAGATATTAATTTTTATATTTTAGCTACTCGTTTGAGGTCTGAAGTTTAACATAAATCTGTTGATTTATATTTATATTACATCAAATCAGAAACAACTAAATTTGGAATCCCTCAAGTTTATCATTTATTTACGGTAACTGTTTATTTTCACACCCACCAATAACATCCATTAACAATTTACACTGAATTTTATTTTCATGTGTTTTCTTTAGTTTTGATATAGGATCAGGTTGTTAGGTTTGGTTAGACTAGTAAGTTATATTCATCAGAGTTTTTATATGTTTTTATATTAGATTTAAACCTTGTAAAGATGAATAATCCCCAGAACCCCATGTGAAACCAGATAACCCCGTAAATGGTTAGGTCAAGTTAACTTATGTTACTTGCTATGTAAATATGAGCAATTCATGAGCACCTTGGGGGTTTGCGATACTTAAAAAAAAAATCCGTTTTTTTTTCGAATTGCAACGTTTGCTCAATATATAACGCCCAGGAAAAGAATCGGATTTGAAATTTAATGGTAATAGTTATAAAAGAGTATTTAGCCTATTGTTATTCTACTACAATTACTGAAACATCTGGACCTCCTCTATTGATACTTTTGTATATATATGTATGTATGTGTGTGTTTGGATGTTTAGTACAGTACTAGCTATGAATACAATAATATCCAATCCCTTGTTACCGTATGCATTGCGCTCATCCTTTATGCCACTCCTATAAGCTCTGTTGGTATGTCAATACGTATGCATGTATTCATATAAGAGTACTCGTTATGAATACAGAATCCTAGTATCATATCCTTTACAATCTTGATCTGTCTCCTTTTGCATACTTTCCCCCATAAACTCAATTGTTGTTATATATAATATATATATATATATATATATATATATATATATATATATATATATATATATATATATATATATATATGAATGCAACAATAGTAGTAGTAGAAACTTCTAGCAGCAGCAGTAGTAGTAGAAACTTTTAGCAGCGATAATAATAGAAATTTATGGGAGTAGCAGTGGTAGGCTAGAAGTAGTAGAAAGTTATAGCAGCAGCAGTGGTAGTAGTTGTAAAAAATATAGTAGTAGTATCAGTAGTAATAGCAGTAGAAAATTATAGGAAAAAGATTTGATTCAAAGTTGGAAGACTGTCCACTCATCATCATCTTATGCAAACATACTTAGGGATGAACAGTCATGGTGAGAAGTGCATTTGAGCTGGTATTGTTGCTATTGTTATTGTTGTATTTCTCACACTATCTTCGAATAGGGAAATGAATGTGCCACACCTCCCTCTTTGAAAATAATGAGAGGCATCATATATTACGTTGTTTTAAATATGTTTCTTGATGTAAAGATCGAATAGGCCTAGTCATATCACTTAATTACTCCAGCTCTTGAAAATTAATTGCAATAGGCTACTTGGGTTGCTAATATATATATATATATATATATATATATATATATATATATATATATATATATATATATATATATATATATATATATATATATGAACCGCCGTGACATAGTCATAGACTACTTGACTCGAGAGGTGACGGATCTGTGTTCGAGCCCACGCAGTGTTCATTGAAAGCGGATGTGAAGAATGAAACTTAAATTCAGTGCATGTTATAGCGTAAACATCTCAATTAGTATACGACAAATGTCGAATTGCACTAGAAGTACTGTCATCAACTATCTATGAATGAAAATTATTACATTGTATATACAAAGAAGAAACTGTATTGGCACTGGCAAACAATGATCAGATGCATTTTAAGAAATATATGAAAAAAGGCGCGAAAAAAAAGAAAAGAAAAGCGCGAAAATGATATATAAATACTGGATCTTATTAACACGATAAATTGGTAAACTCACATTAACACAAGTTAGTAGTTTTTTCTTAATTATACACAAAAGTGCAGCAATTGACTGCTCCATTGCTGTAGATTTAGAGGTAGGAACTGAGAAGGATTTTTTTGTTCATGGGATGATCATGATTGTGGGCTTGGTTTTTAAATGACACTCGATGCTTGTTTTTTCTTAATAACCCTTGAATTGTTCAAATTTGCGAATTGTTCTTCGTCGTTTAGTTTTGCCCTTTAGATGACGATTGTACTTATAAATTATTAAAGGCTGTTTATTTAACTTCATGTCAGTCTTGCCAGCATACCTACATATTGTTCTTTATGTACATACTTTTAATATTTTTTATTATCTGTAGTTGCCTGACGAAGGAGTTGTAAGAGCTTTCCAAAACGAGTCGTTGAGTCCTTAAAAATGTCGACTGTACTTTTTACATTAGTTTTAATCACACATTTATATATATATATATATATATATATATATATATATATATATATATATATATATATATATAATGTTTGTGTGTGTGTAAAGTATATATGTATGTAAGTTTGTGTATAATTCTGCAACTGAAAATCTAGGTCTCCCCAGAACGGAATAATGTTAGGTCTTTTCAATGTAGCTGGGATTCTAAGTACTCGGATAGCCTTATGTTTAGCATATATATATATATATATATATATATATATATATATATATATATATATATATATATATATATATATATATATATATATATATATATATATATATATATATATATATATAAAGGAACATACACCGTATATTATAATCAAGTTCATGGTTTATTTAGACTTGCATATTAAAAACTAATCCGTAGGAGTGTATGGCCTTTAGCGAAGAATACCACCTGAGTCTACCATTGTACGCTGGGGTTAGGCCATCTAGTGTCTTGCTCATAAATTATCTAAAATTTATAAGAAAGACGAACTCCGTTCATGTATTTATTAAATAACAGAAAATAAGAAGTAAAATGTTAGTTTGAATGAAAGAATATAGAAAGTAATGAAAATAAGAATTCATTTACTTTAATAGATGAATATAGAAACAGACCAGATATAGTAGCGTCTGCGACTCTGAGGCGGCAAGTCGAGGGTTCGCGCCCCGTCACGGACTGAGGTTAGTAAGGGCATACACTCTGGGTAACGATTACATCTGCCAAAACAAGTTCTTCGTAAGAAGGCAACCGTCCTAGCCCTTAGTAGAAAAGGGAGTTCGTGACGTAAAATCGAATATAATCCTCAGAAAAATGCATGTCATATTGTTTGTTCTGGTTGGTAATCTTTCCATTTTAGGCTATAAATTTCATGCTGACAAATACACCAGTATTTTCTTATATTAGTTTTCATATTTTTTTCTTATTTTGTCAGTTTTGCATTTTATAGTATATTGATTTGTTCATTTATAGTTGACTTGATAAAAATTGGCGAACACGAAAAGTCGAAAACTTGGTCAGCAAAATGGTTAGCTTGTTAAAAAGCATAACAATACTGGACGAACAACATAATTGTTTTATAACTTTATATAGTAGCAATTTCCTCTCTCTCTCTCTCTCTCTCTCTCTCTCTCTCTCTCTCTCTCTCTCTCTCTCTCTCTCTCTCTCTCTCTCTCTCTCTCTCTCTCTCTCTCTCTCTCTCTCTCTCTCTCTCTCGATTCTACACATGACTTCTACACGCATTATGTTCTCAGACCACACGTTCCACGTCGCCCTGAGGCCCATTCCTGGACTTTGGATCAGCGTATTGCCCAGGCGGAAAGGACAGCTGTGGATGCTGGACTCTCCTTTCAAAGACAGCCCACCCCTGACCACCTGCACCAATATCAGTTGGCGAGGGATGATCTAGTTGCCCTGCAGAAGTGTGTGCACACGGAGTATTGGCAGAAATTTACGGATAGTATTAACCATCAGACTAGCGCTGGGACTATGTGGCATCTTATAAGGAAGGCTGTCAAGAAGAAACCCACCTGTGCTCTACACCACAGTCCACTTGAGTACGCTCAGGACCTCATTACTACCTGGTCAGCACAGTCACAAACTTGCAACCTTCCCGGGAACGTTCAAGAGGCACTCTCCACCCACCGCAGTGTTCGTAACCTCCGCCTAATGGGTGCATTACTACAGACGGATGAAGAGGATGACATCCCATTCACAGAGGATGAACTACGACGTGCTCTTGCTAGGATTAAGGCTACTGCCCCTGGGGAGGATGGTCTTACATATCAAGTTCTCCGTCTTCTTCAGAAAGTTCCTGGTAACCCCCTATTGCGCCTCTTCAATCTTTGCTTTTGCTTGGGGCATGTGCCCTCTGCCTGGACCAGAAGCACTATTATTCCTCTACCAAAACCTGGAACCGACAAATTTAGGCCTATCTCCCTCACCTCCTGCTTCAGCAAAGTGTTTGAACGCATCCTTCTTGCCCGGCTCATGCACCGTCTACAGGATAAACTCTCCCCCAGTCTTTATGGTTTCCTCCCACAACGGAGCACACATCACTGCCTCGCTGAACTCTACACCCGTCTTTCTCCCACCAGTGTGGTCGCCTTCCTGGACCTCAAATCTGCCTTCGATATAGCCAACAAGGAAATTATTCTTGACCAGCTGGTGGACTTTGGAGTTCGGGGGAACATACTGAAATGGATACGGGGATATCTCTGCAACAGAACATCAAGCGTCCTTTTTAAAGGGTCGTATAGCTCCTATGAACGGTTTGAACTGGGTACTCCTCAGGGGGGTGTGCTAAGTCCTTTTCTATTCAATATCCTTATGCATCGTCTACTCTCCCTCCTTCCTGTCATCCCCGGTACTACAGTTACCTGCTATGCGGACGACATATGCATCCACACGACCTCAACTCACGACCTTCAGCACATGCTCCATGACTTTTACGTGTCTGCTACCTCCTGTGGCCTTATTATCTCCCCAGAAAAAAGCAGGATTTTTACTTCACGCAACTGCAGAGCACTGCCCGCATTCGCCATGGGTGGTAATGTCATCCCTCACTGCACACAGTACACGTATTTAGGTGCACCTGTCCGGATCACCCCAGCTATACCTGCTCGTCAACGAATTCATCCCTTTGTGAAGAGCCTTCTTGACCGTCTGGAGCCCCGCTTTGCACCTGTCAAGTGGCTTGCCAACAATGCTGCAGGAGTCTCCATCCCAGTGGCGAGGACCCTCTACATCCTACTACTTCGGTCAGTGGTTGACTATCTGTCTCCTGCCTTGTGTCAACTTCCTAAACCAGCTCTCGAGCCACTTGAAAAGTTCCAGAATCGAGTCATGAGATTTATCTTGGGATGTTCTCTCTCTACCCGTATTGTGAGTATGCAGTTGGAGCTCAACTTACCCCCTCTTGTGGAGAGGATTTATGCCAATGTGTCCTATTTTACTGTTAAGTGTCTTCACTACCCCTTTCTTGCTCCGTACTTCTCTGCTGTCATGAGGACGTCCCTTGATCCAGACGCACCCAGGCTCCCACTTCGAGCAGGAGGTCATAACCTTATCAGGGTGGTGAGTGACATTCTCCGTGGCCTTGACATCGACCTGCCAGTGCAGGCGGCTGTCCCAGATTTACCACCCTGGCGTGTCCCCCTCCCCGCTGTCACATATACACCGACCTCGAAGGATGTCTATCCCCCCTTGCAGAGACAGTTAGCTCTGGAGACTATCGCTGATGTATCCACGTCTGTCCCTGCAGCACACCACGTCTATGTTGATGGTTCTGTGCAAGCAGATGGGAGGGCGGCATGTGCTGTGTTTTCCCCCACCATGGAGCCGCCTGTGCCGGCTGATTCATGGATTGGCCGTAGACTACCCACCTCGTCGAGCTCCACCTACTGTGAACTGAATGCCATCTTGGATGCCGTGACTCTCCTTGTTCGACGACGAGTGAATGGGGTAATAATTTGTGACTCCCAATCGGCCCTACAAGCCCTATCCTCGCCAAGACCTATCTGTGGCCGTGCTGTGGGAGATATACTATGTCGCCTCGCAGCCGCTCGGGATGCTTCTCTTGTTGTGTCATTTGTGTGGACTCCATCCCACATTGGGCTGACTGGCAACGACACAGCGGATCGTCTTGCCAAGGCGGCCTGTATGCTGGATGGGCATGCTGTGGACGCTGAGCCCTCCCTCCGATGCCTACGTAACATCATCTACTCAGCTGGGTTTGCCATGACTGTCCAGCGCAGGGACACGGAGAGGGCCAACAGTGTGTCCATACAGCACCATGATCACTTCCTTCACAGTCGCTACAAGTATCGCAGACGCGGGTTAATGGTGCGGAAAAACAATGTAGTTAGTGCTCGGCTCAGAATGGGGTATCGGCCTTTATGGCAGGTCTCCCAGACTCTAGATATGCCACAGTACACCTCCTGTACATTATGCGACCGAACTAATGCTAACACTCTTGACCACTATTGTCTTCAGTGCCCCGCAGTGAGAGATGTTTTACCACGAGGTCAGAACTTAATACAGATCTGCTCATTTTTACTTAATGATGACAACCTTGATGTTATTCTTGCTCGTTTTCCTCACTTTGGTGGCCATTAATTATATTGAATTATACATATATTTTCTGTATGTTGCTATATAATTCTGTTTGTGCATTCTGCGTTTCTCTGAGCTTTACTTTTGCATATAATGTACTCTGTGCTGCCATTCTGTGAGTTGTGTGTTAGTATGCAGCAATGTTTTATCAATATGTACACCTCCCTGTAAACCATGTTCAATTCTTTGTTTTATATCCATTTGAAGCATTATTTGTATGAACTCGTGTAATGTCTGACGCCTTGGCGCAATAAATTAATAAAATAAATAAAATAAATCTCTCTCTCTCTCTCTCTCTCTCTCTCTCTCTCTCTCTCTCTCTCTCTCTCTCTCTATATATATATATATATATATATATATATATATATATATATATATATATATATATATATATATATATATATTTAGTCTGTGGAGATAGGGGTGCAATCCTGTCGATTATCCAACCATATAAATACGTGGATCAATCCCAGAATAAGTACCCAATATACCTAAAGCACAGATGAAGTACCTTCAGTCAGCTTCAGTCCCAAATTAAGCACCTTTGCAAGGCATTAAAGTATAATAACTTATTGAATATACAAAATATAGTTTGCTTAGTTTGATATGATAGGTTTATGTGCCTTTTGCCTCATTCCTGAACTAAGCACCTAAGATGACAGCAGGTGCCTATTCTGCGATTGATCCCAAACAAAAGAGGAAATATATTTTATGGGGGGAGGGGGATGGAATCCTATTTGAATTATTCAACCACACGAAAACAAATTTGGTATTTCCTGTGCTCCCATCTTTCGACATCTCAATAGGAAGGTGATGGAAATGGATATACAGGGTAGGAGAAGGAGGGGGAGACCAAAACGTAACGTGGATGGATTACATCAATGACGACCTGAGGTCTATAAAAATGGGAAAAGATATAGACAAAGAAGAAGATTAAGGATAGGAAGGTGACTCATAACAGCCATGCCTTCATATCTTTTTTCCTCTCCTCATCTGCAGTGTTACTTAGTTATTGATATATTTTCTTGGTATTCTCTCTAGATAATTCATAAATTTTTCACCATTCCATATTAATTTCTTTATTAGCTCATGAGAAAGGTGTTGAGAAATTATAATGTTCGTAACTTTTTTGGTTTAGCACGTGAATGAATGTTAACTATATCTAAATATTTAAATAATTTTGTATAATTGTTTAATATTTTGTTTTCATCTGGTTTGCAAGCTGTATAGGCTTATGTTTGTATACATTTTTATCCTATCTTGATAAATACTTTTCTACATATTACAGCATCGATTGAAGAAGTTTTCACATATTTTCAGGATTTTTTTAAATATGCTAAAGATAGCCTAACGAATACTTTTTATTATATTACGAAAATATTTATTATATATTTCAATAATTGTTTGCAAGCTGTATGTACGGTATGTTAAGAGTATGTATTGGTGTTACTTAGGCTTGTTATCTACAAGGAGAGAAAGAATATCATCACCCTAGATATTCTAGCGATAAACAGCACGTACATTGGCTAAAAATGCTAAATAGAGGTTAGGTTACAATATAAAGTGTAGATCGCATACCAAAGTAGATTCATGACACGTAGATAACAAGCCAAAGCAGCATCTATCTATTTTATACCACAGATATTTAAGACGCCTTATATGGAGTCAAATACAAAAGCTTTTACCTGTTGTCTGGATATTACAAGTTAAAAATGGCTCACAAATACTAGGTATATTATATAAATATTTTTTTAATCTATTTTGAAAACTGTGTGTGCCTGAGCATATCTATTGTATCTTAGATGCTTTTAAAATGAGCATGCCAGCAAATAGAAAAATTATGATTGGCTTTTTGGATGTTTCTATTTAATTCGGATAGCCTACCATAAACAATATATTCACAATCATGTCATTTTCTGCTGTCCGGAGTATGCCATAGTCTATTCGGTATACATTGTATACAATAATCCGCCTATTATTAAATTTCCCGTGCATTCTTTCTATGAAATATATTAATACATTAATATGTATTTTAAGCTAACAATGGACGTTTCATGATTCATTTCGCACCAGAGAATTAATTTGTATTTTTTTTTATATTCTCCTGGCCAGTAATGAAGATCACAGGTAAAAATAATCACAGGTTAGGTTTACGTAGGTTAGGTTAGGATTTATTTTTATTGACTTTTTTTTACATGAATTATAAAATTCTCTGCTGAACTGATTTATTCGAAATGCGTTAATTATTTTTTCATTTTTCTTTTTACAATCATTCTAGGTAAATTGCAGTATCATTTAGAAATCACTGTTATTATCTCATATTAATTTTGGTACCATTTAAACAAGGTAGCTTTATTGACAGCAAAATTCAAAATTGATTTTTAAGCACCATTTAAAGAGTAAAATAATAAAAATTCCAGAGGGAGAGAAACTGATATTTATACTGACTCGGAATTTTATGGTTATGTCAATATGTAGCATTACTAACATTAAAAGTTCAAAGTAAGAATATATTTTCGTGTTTTTGACACTTTTACGTTTACTTGAAATGTAAAATGAGGAATGGTTTTCTGAAAGAACGAAACAATATTTGAACGAAAATAGAGAAGATTTAAGAGCTGAAAAACGTAAATAAATAAATAAATAATAACAATTGATACGCCACGCATAAAATCAACTCATGTCTTTCTTTCTGTCCTTTCTTTCTTTTTTTTGTTAGCTTATTTCTCATTTTACTTTCATTCTTGTTTATTCTTTTTTTTGTGATCATCGT
>JAXCGZ010018898.1:67500-87500 GCA_037179515.1 Halocaridina rubra
CCTCAGACCGTGACGGGGCGCGAACCCTCGACCTGACGCCTCAGAGTCGCGGATGCTATATATGAAATATATTAATTTGGGATTAAAATTTACAGTGCTAATGATACTCCCCGAAGTCTGCAAAAATAGCTGTCATCACAGGCTTTGAATTGCAATCACAGTTTACCAAGATGTTTTGTGGTTTTCACAGGATAGTTAATATCTAATAATCCATGAAGATTGTCATTAACTGGTGTTTTAGTCTCTTAACACACGCATCTGGATTCTAAGAGATGTTTTGATTGTTTAGCGTGCTTGACGAGAATTCAGTTTTTGGTTGTATTTTAGACCAGGGATTTTTTTTTTTTTTTTTACAATTATTTATATTTTCTTTTTGTCACTTCATGCTGCACTTATTATTATTATTGTTGTTGTTGTTGTTGTTGTTGTTGTTGTTGTTGTTGTTGTTATTATTATTATTATTATTATTATTATTATTATTATTATTCATTAAAAAAACCGCAGTAGTGTGACTTGCAATGATGAAGTAACACTCATACAGAAATAAATTCTAATATTAGGTGAGTGAACAACCCTTTTATGTAACTAAGGGAGTGCCTGCTGGTATAATTCCCCAAGTAATGTGCCAATGTGTGTCAAATTTACTTATTTATCTTTATTTGCGTCTCATTAGTTTTAGACTCAATTCCTTCCTCTCTCTCTCTCTCTCTCTCTCTCTCTCTCTCTCTCTCTCTCTCTCTCTCTCTCTCTCTCTCTCTCTCTCTCTTTCTCAATAATTAAGTAAAATAAAATGGGTTTGATATACAGTATTTATTTAGATGTGTAGCTCTCTCTCTCTCTCTCTCTCTCTCTCTCTCTCTCTCTCTCTCTCCTCTCTCTCTCTCTCTCTCTCTCTCTCTCTCTCTCTCTCTCTCTCTCTCACACACCGATCAGGAGACGGGAAGATACGAGCTTTGGGCTCTTTCCCGTGAACACAATTAGGTAATCACACACGATTCCATACCAAGATGACATTACAGAAATTAGTACCGGTTAGTAACACATTAAAAATAATGACATTATTTATATTTTCATTTTTTGCCAAATTATACAACTAGCAATCTCAAATAGCTACTTACAAGGATATTGCACATGAAAACAATTTTACATAGTTTTCCATTCCAATTAGCGATGATCTAATTCTTCAAGATAAGTTAACTTTTAATGAACGTTAGAAATCATCCGATATAATATGAAAATTTGGGCGTAAACGATGAAATCTTTTGATCAGTGTAAATATGTACACAATAGCATTGCCTCAGCAGTAGTCAAGGACATTTTAGAACCGTCTTGAGATTTGCCCGTCCGTGTGGATGTTCGTAGCTCTCTCTCTCTCTCTCTCTCTCTCTCTCTCTCTCTCTCTCTCTCTCTGTCGATTAAAATTAATTTGGTCGCCGACATTATATTCTTAACTGTACTTAAGTGCTCTCTCTCTCTCTCTCTCTCTCTCTCTCTCTCTCTCTCTCTCTCTCTCTCTCTCTCTCTCGATTAAAATTAATGTGGTCGCCGACATTATATTCTTAACTGTCCATAAGTGTTTCTCTCTCTCTCTCTCTCTCTCTCTCTCTCTCTCTCTCTCTCTCTCTCTCTCTCTCTCTCTCTCTCTCTCTCTCTCTCTCTCTCTCTCAGGAGCATGTCAATTCCTCTACCCATTATAGCAACTCATCTGGGATGGGTAAAATCATGATTATTTTTGGAGGTGCTTCATAATGATTGTACATCATCGGTTTCGTTGATTACCTGAGATCAGTGTTTACAGACCATGGGTGGCGCAGTGGTTAGGACACTCCACTCGGGAGGTTAGATTACCCACGATCAAACCCTCTTCGTTGCGTTCGGAAGGGCATCCAGCCTTTCCCCAATTCCATTCTAAGTGTCCACCCTCATAAAGGGAATGAGTAGTGACATAATTATAAAACTTAAGTGAATCTGAAACAAATAATCAACAGGACTTCAGCGTCCTCTGCCTCCTGTAGTTGTTTCTTGTTCTTTATTTTCTACATATATTCTCCAATTTTTTCTTCCTTCCTCGTGGGGTAGGTGATAAGAATCCTTTAGCGTGTCGTGAAAGTCGACAAAATGGGGCGGAGCCAGGGGATTCGACACCTTTCAATTTTCCTCACACAGTCCAGATTTTGCCTTGATATGACCACCCACCTTATAAGGGTGACTATGGCTCTATATATATATATATATATATATATATATATATATATATATATATATATATATATGTGTGTGTGTGTGTGTGTGTGTGTGTGTGTGTGTGTATTTATATTAATTTAATTTTGTTTCTGCTTAGCTATAACTTTTATTCAGTTTCAAATATATTTATATTTTTAATATATTCTGAATTGAACACTCCTGTATGGACTACCAAAACTTTTCAGCTCTCTCTCTCTCTCTCTCTCTCTCTCTCTCTCTCTCTCTCTCTCTCTCTCTCTCTCTCTCTCTCTCTCTCTCTCTCTCTCTCTCTCTCTCTCTCTTTTCTGTGCTCTAGTGCTCTCTTCCTCCCCTCCGAATAATTAATAATATAAAAGTTAATACATTGACATTTGTATCATTACTTCACTTACTATTTAAATAATTCAACTGTCAGTTTATGCATGTATTAATACATTTGAAAGATATCAATCAGTACATAAAATATCAATATAATTTTGAAAATTTAATAACTTCAAGTGTAATACTATATATTGTTTACAAATATACCAGTTACATTAACTTCTCATATATCATAAATATATATATCTATTAGTTATGTGAAGCTGTGCAAAATAAAATACTTGTGTGTCTACTTTGTACTGTTATCCAAATTGCTAGAATCTCTCCCAGTTGATAACTAGCTGTGCAAAATAAAATACTTGTGTGTCTACTTTACACAGTTATCCGAATTGCTAGAATCTCTCCCAGCTGATAACTAGTTGTAGCTATGTTACCTTTGTAGCTTTGGGATAGTCTTACTCAATTAGTAATAGTTAATTTTTTTTAATGAATAACACTGGAACGGGCATAGTAAATTGCCCTCATTAGGCCCATACACCAAGAAAATTGTGACTTTTGTATTATATATCTACTTTTGTCATATAAAATTAAGTATTGTTGTTTTGTCGTTTTATAAGAGATTATTCTTAATTATTCGAGTTGACCTTGGGTAATGGATATCCATCGAGTTTTTTCTTTTTTTTTTCAATCTAAATGCTACCAAACAACATTTACATTTGCAGTGGTGCACAATGTGTGGGTGTGTGTATTTTCCTGAGAGCTGGAAACAGATATTTATGCAACAAAGCCCGGGCTGTTGAAGATACTGTTCCATCATTAAGCCACATATCTACTAGTTCATGGGAAGTGCTGTGCGAGTCGCCATGGAGAATCGAACTCTGGAACTTCTGAGTGTGAATAAGGCGGTATAATCCAGTGGACTTTACAGGGGTGAAACGAGAGAGAGAGAGAGAGAGAGAGAGAGAGAGAGAGAGAGAGAGAGAGAGAGAGAGAGAGAGAGAGGTCACCATTCCCCAGTGCTGATTCAAAAATACCTTTGGGATAATTGTACTAGTGTAATTGAACTAGGAACTGCTTATTGAAGTAATTAACTTGGTATTGGGTCAAACTTTGATCAGTTCACACAGTCAAGCACAGTCATCTCCGTACTGCATCTACAGAACTATTAGTGATATGTATAATCAGTTTTAATATGATGAGATTGGTATAGTGGAGGAATGTCATTTCTATGACAATTATAAAAATGTATGATCAACGCGATATTTTAAAGAATCGCTCTCAACTACATCTGATTTGTATTGTATAATCCTAATTATATTAATGCGGATTCGAGCCCACCATGGGACGTTTGGAAGGGGATCCAGTTTTACTTCCCAGGGTCCAAACGCTCTGTGTTCCCCTCCATTTACGGAGACTCATTGTAACGTAAAGCGGTGCAAGGAAAAAAAGTTGGTATATGAGAAGAGAAAATTCTGGAAATATCAGACATTGTGTAGTTTTATCCGGTTTCTACAGCTTCACTGTTTCCATTTTTTTTTTCTTTCTGGGGAATGATATGTATATAGATAATGTGACCCTTAACGTTTGTACGTTTTTTCGTTTTAGTTTTAAGTGATATTTTAGCAAGTAAGCATTTTAACCCCTCTCTCTCTCTCTCTCTCTCTCTCTCTCTCTCTCTCTCTCTCTCTCTCTCTCTCTCTCTCTCTCTCTCTCTTTTTTTTTTTTTTTTTTTTTTTTTTTTTTTTTTTTTTTTTTTTTTTTTCCCCAAGAACATAAGTAATAGCGAAGCCGTTGGAATTTCTGCCTCCCAAGTGGTGTTGTAGATTCAGTCATTCATAGCATCCATTTCTTGGGTCTTATACTGCTTATTCGTATCTCCGAATTGTGCCAAGTGCTTCTATTGGAAACAGTCCTTCATTACTTACACTCTTTGCATATTAGACTGAATTTTCGAATCGCAAGAAGCACTGCATCAAGTGCCTGTTTTAGAGTCGGTCCACTTCTTGTACAGGAAAATTACTCTGAATTTTTCTTCTCAGGAACTATTCAAGTTTTCAGTTCCTATTTTGGACGCTGATTCTATAACGGTGCTGTATTTACTTTTTATGGGGAAAAGGGGGAAGGGCAAGACAAGTTTCTTTCTTCACTTGGCAAAGGGGTGTGGCCCTTTACCACCTTTTTTTTCTCTTTATTAATGCTTTAAATATCTACCTTTCCCTTCATCTGCTCTCCGTTGTCTTCCCCATCTCTGGAGGTGGTTTCCAGTGGGGTAAAGGTTGCTACCTGCACCACCTCCACCTTTGCCCCCCCCCCACACACATTTAAACATGAAACATCATACCAACAGCACACTGACAACCCACCAATGCAACTAAGGAGCTATCGAGTATACAAGTGAATATATATATATATATATATATATATATATATATATATATATATATATATATATATATATATATATATATATATATATATATATATATATATATATATTTGCATTTATATAACATACTGATATATATATATATATATATATATATATATATATATATATATATATATATATATATATATATACATATATATTCTCATAAATTAGTACATTGTTATTGACTGTAAGAAACCGATGTGTTTGACCCTGAATACCAATACAAACCTCCCTTTCTATAGTGTGAGGTTATGCAATGCAATGAAGGATTGCGTGTGTAAGCGCTCTGGCAGAAAGCACAGTTAGTTCTTCAATTGAGGTGGGGGGGGGAGGTCATGGGGTCACTTAAAGGGTGGGGTTTTCGGACTGCGCCTGCAGGGGGAAGGCAAAGGGCAATAGTTAATGGTAATAGCACTGTTGTTGAGGATTCATCGGGGAACGGTAAGAATCGAAAAGAATAAAGCAGGATAGAAGAACAGGGTTGTGGATATGCTACTCATCGTGGTAAATGTCATGGGGGGGGGGTGGAATTCGTACGAAAACTATCAAGAACACCTCTTTGTATTCAAAACCCCATATCCACCTTATAAGGGTATTGCCTGAGTTCCGGTTTTACGACACGGACTCCCTTTTCTACCAAGGGCTAAGACGGTTGCCTCCTTGCGAAGGACTTGTTTTAGCAGATGTAATCGTTACCCCGAGTGCATGCCCTTCCTAACCTCAGATCGTGACGGGGCGCGAACCCTCGACCTGACCCCTTAAAGTCGCGGACGCTACCGCTTGAGCCACGGTGACTAAGGGTATTGCCTGAGTAGACAAGGATAACTTGACACTCTTTGGGAGAAAAATACAAAGGAAGTGATTCCTAGTCCCCTAACTTCACCCCATTTATTCGACCTTTACGGCACGCAGGGGAACGCGGAGGAGGTATGCTTGCCCTCCTTCAGGGGATAAGACTGGATGATTATAAAATCTCATGTTCTCTGGTGACGAAAGTGAAAAATGAATAAATGAAACCACTCATAGGAAAATGTGGCCGCCATGTTTGGGTGGTAACGTGCGCGATATTGATTCGTCAGATAGTCGGTTCGAGACCCGCCACGGTCTGAGGTTGGAAAGGGCATTCACTCAGAGTAACAATCGCACTTAACCTTAGCAAGAAGGCATCTTACTACCCCTTACTAGAAAAGAGAGTCCATGACGTAAAACCTGATCGATCACTCATGAAATATACAGCTTTACTTACATAAGCAGAGTTGGCACTTGTCCACCGATTAATGTGTCATCTTTAATCCCCATTCGAATGGGGGTGAACACAGGTTGGAGCTGGGAAATTAAGGCTGGATGCCATTCCTAACGCTCTGTAGTGGGCTTGAACATGGGTTTTTCCCACTTCTTGAGAAAACTCTCCAAAATTCAACATAAGAATTGCCCCTCTTAATCACCCACTTTGAATAAGCGTCGTGGTGAGCTACAGGTTAATTGGCGGGTCCCCCCCCCAAATCTTGCTTCAGTCTGAAAAGCTATAACCTGATTATTATATATGACTCTTCTTGCGCCCCGTCACGGACTGAGGTTAGTAAGGGCATACACTCAGGGTAACGATTACATCTGCCAAATCAGGTCCTTCGTAAGAAGGCAACCGTCCTAGCCCTTTGTGGAAAAGGGAGTTCGTGACGTTAAACCGAATCCATCCACCCATCCATCACTCTTCTTGGGTTTTCTTCAACATCATCGATATAGTTACTGATTCTGAGAATATTTCAATCTGTGGTAATAATGATTCTATTCGAAAACGGTAGTATCATTATGTACGGCCAAAATACTTCAAAATGTGCACCATTTTTCTGATTTTGCCAAGAACTGCATGGTACTATACAGCAGTTCTTGTAGAACTGTTTTTTTACTTTCTGTCTTCCTTTCTTATTGTTACATGAATTTGATTGTGTTCATGTTTAATGGATGTGGAATGTCCATCTTATTTATTTACATATTTTTCCGTATTTTCGTATTGTTGATAATGTATAAAACATATCAAATATCATTAATCATAAATTTATTTATATTTCAAAGAAATTAGATTATAAACTATTCGAACAAATATAACTAAAAAAATAAGTACCACAGATTATAACTCG
Organism: Halocaridina rubra; assembly: GCA_037179515.1. Lineage (NCBI taxonomy): Eukaryota > Metazoa > Arthropoda > Malacostraca > Decapoda > Atyidae > Halocaridina > Halocaridina rubra. The sequence goes on from JAXCGZ010018898.1 coordinate 74,614, forward strand.
GTTTGCTGTTACTCTAATATAAAATTACAACAATGGGAACAATATCAGGAATAATAATAATAATAATAATAATAATAATGAAATCTGCTTTACGTCGCGGACTCCCTTTTCCATTAAGGGCTAGAACGATGATTTCTTGCGAAGGACTAAGGTTTTGGCAACTGCGACTTTTACACCGAGTGAATGCCCTTTCCGACCTCAGATCGTGGCTGTTCGCGAACCCACAGCCTGACGAATCAAAAGTAATAATAATGATAATAATAATAATAATAATAATAATTACAAAATAATAATAATAATAATAATAATAATAATAATAATAATAATAATAATGACAAAATAATAATAATAATAATAATAATAATAATAATAATAATAATAATAATAATAATAATAATAATATGCTATATAGGTATCGTGATGAGATACCACATATAGTGTACATAATATCAACATAGAAAATGGGGTTTTAACCTCCGTTAATATGCACCCATTAACGGCAAGAGTACGTAAACAAAAATGGGCGAAGCGGAAGTATCACGTGAGAAGAATCCATCGAACCATTACCTAAACCTACGTCCTGTGTACTCGCATTATTGCAAAGCATCAACCCAATGTGATGATGTTAGACTATTAAACGTTACTATCTAAATTTAATTTTACTCTTTTTATTATATATTTTTATATGGTAAAGGTATTAGTTTAGAAGGATTATACTCCTATGATGGATATATCAGGTTTCTGAGTGTTTTAAAATGATTTCAGTAATACTACTTTATTGTATCTGTTTATATATTACCAGTGTAATTACTGTATTATTTTTGTTAGTGATTCAGTAGGTGAATCACCTGATTCCTATCCACAATTAAACTTTAAATATACTGCTACTGCTACTACTACTACTACTACTACTACTACTGCTACTACTACTGCTACTACTTTCACCATTTATTTACTTATTTATTTTGGATAAAGAAGTAAATAATTACGATTGAAGTATTATTATTATTATTATTATTATTATTATTATTATTATTATTATTATTATTATTATTATGGTGACTTTTCATCCCCTAGTGGCTGTGATGCTATAGAGGTAGGCCGTGTTGGTCTTCTGCTTAATAGGTGAGAGCTTTGACTCGGCCACATCCATACAATAGGGATTATTATTATTATTATTATTATTATTATTATTATTATTATTATAGAAATATTGCCACTTTGAAAAGTAGATTTTACCTCGCACCTTGAACTTGGGAAGCCAAAAGAACTGGGGGAGATTTTCAAGTATTGCGAACTCTTGCATTTTACACATCTGTGCCGGTCCACCCAAACCAGTTTCCTGGTACACTCCCACGGAGTCTACTACCGGTTGGACGACTGGTAAATGATGACTTGATTTTTATTAATAGGATTTATCTTTGGTATTTTGTTAAATGTATTCGGGTATGAGAGGTCAATGGAATTCTGCAGCATAACATAACCTGGTAAGTGTCAATATTTTTGTGATCTTAAACATTATTATAATAATAATAATAATAATGATAATAATAATAATAATAATAATAATTATAATAATAATAATAATAATAATAATAATAATAATAATAGTAATAGTAATAGTAATAATAATAATAGTAATAATAATGATAATAATAATAATAATAATAATAATAATAATAATAATGAAATGAAACAAAAATATATTCGTATGAAAAAATAAAACCCTCCAGGATTGCAGATTAAATGGCGAGCGCAGAACACAATTAACTTGTTTTACCTCTTTCACACCAAAGTGGCGCATCGCACATGGCATGCCACGTGGCACGCCAGTTGAAAATGAACATCGGGATATATATGAAACCTTTCACACAAGTGGCATAGTACATTAGACGTGTCATGCCACTTCGTTGAGAAAGGTTTCATATATTTCCGGATGTTTTTAACTGGTGTGCCACGTGGTATGCCACGTGCGACGTGCCACTTTGGTGTGAAAGTGGCCTAATAAGACCATAATGATCCCCACTCTGGAAAATTAATTAATTTATATTTCAGAACTTCACTATGACACCATATTCAATTTTGAGGTAAAAATTAATGTAATATTCTGATTTTATATAAATTTTGTTTCAGTACGCCTCTGCGTGACCAGCCTCAACGCGGCTGAATGTGCCGCCATGGAAGCCGAAACCCGCGACACATCTGCGGGCATCGTCTGCATACCAGCAGCAGACAGGTAAAAATGCTTTTCGTAGAAAAATATCTTTCACTGAGAAAATTAAGCATACATCTACTCCACAGTTTTTATTAAACACAACTGCCGTCAGTGCTAAATATGATGTGTCATTGTAGATGTTTCTGTAAAATAGGTAACGATTACATCTGCCAAAACAAGTCCTTCGCAAGAAGGCAACCGTCCTAGTCCTTAGTAGAAAAGGGAATCCGTGACGTAAAACCGGAACAGAACAGTTAAGCAGTTCCACCGTTTAACCGTGTTCCGAAGCAAATAATACTCAACACAGTCACAGACAACCATCTTATCCGAAGTGGTGTGATAATGCAATAATATGTATATATGGATAATTAAGCATATTCCATTGTAAAATAGGTCCAAAAGCCCTAATATGAAGGTAGGTCTTCAAAAGCTCTTTATAGTAAATTAGCAAAAGTAGTGCTGCACCACTGTGTGATCTACCTGTGTTCGGCAACAGTCACAGGTTAGGTTAGGTTGGACTATTTCCTGTGATATTTTACCTGGATTCGATCTGCCAAGCATGATTCAACTGTAGTGTGTGATCTACTGACATCATTTTACTAGTGTACGATCTACTTTAGAAGTCACTCTTTTCTGGAGATTGATTTAGAATAGAAGCGGTGACCTTTTAAGCTATTTAAGAAAATTATCTTTCTAATTTGGTGGGACTGATATTAGAAGAGGTGACCTTGGAAACTATATAGGGAAATCAAGTTGTTTATTTAGTGAGTTTTAAGTTGTAAACCTGTGACGTTTGAATCTATATTGTGAAATCAACTAATCAGTATGGTTGGATTTGAAATAACCTAATCTAACCAATCCTAACCTAGCAATCTAAATTTATTTATGGCAGTGTTGAATGATATGCGAACAGTTAACAGACAGTAATTTATGCATTTAAATCATATCTTGGTGTACCTATATATATATATATATATATATATATATATATATATATATATATATATATATATATATATATATATATATATATATATATATTTTTTTTTTTTTATTAGGCTTTTAAATATTTGTAATGGAGATCACAATCAACTGGTAAATCTTGAATATAGTATCACCGCAATGAAAGTTTCTTTTTATATATACATTGGCTGCCATCCCCCTCATAAGGGGCTGGCCTAGCTAAAGAAAACACATTCTCAATAAGCCAAACATGCCTCGGTCACTCCTCTTACCTCTTTTGAGAAAAAGCCCGGCCACTGTTCCCCCTCCAACATCTTGCTTGGATCAGCCCAAAGGAAGGTAGGTAAGGATATTCTGCTCTGATACCCGACAGCCGCAGCTGGTTTACCCCCACCACTTCATCTTTAGGCACCCTCCACAACCACCCTTCACAGTTAACTGTGCCAGCAGGTGCAAGAAATCCCTTTGGTCCGCATCACCTATACATAATCTTTCTCCTCTCATTCCTCTCTCTTACGACAGATTAACTCTGATCAAAGAGCTCATTTACCTCAGTGGGAAATGGTCTCTCTACACTCTCTTTTCAGTTTTGTTATTATTTATAAGTATACCCTAATGCTTTACAATTTCCAAATTATTTTGTGGCTTCACAGTTTAATCGTTGTGCCTTTAAATCTTGGATGGCATAATCAGTTACCTCTGTGCAGTCTTGTCTTTTAAAAGTTTTAGTATGGAAATAAGCTTAACATGACATTAAAGAAGACTAGATAAAGCTTACCATTATTAAAATCTATTTAGATGTACATGTGGACCTTGTTTTACAGTTACTGCAATAAATAACTGTTATCGAATGGAAAATTGCCTATGTTTTCTCCACTTTGAAAATGTGAAATTCTAAGGCAAATGCATATTTATATGGCGGTCACAAACAACTGTGTCTTAGGACAGTTGCTCCTAACTCTCATTGCAAAAGCAATTTCCCCTTGATAATATTAGTGCAATTATTTTTTATAATCAAGATATAATTTAATGAAAAGGAGTTTAATGTGAACTTAGTGTTAATTCATACTTGTTTGGATAGTTTAGATAAGGTTTGGTAAGGCTAGGTCAAATTAGGTTAGGTCAGGAACACTTGTCATGAGGGACAGTTGTCCATGGGGCATTTGTCTTGTGGGCAATTGTCCTATGGACCAATTATCCTTTGAGGCAGTTGTCCTAAGGAGCAATTGTCCTTTCTCCCTATTATGGGTACCAATGTGTTTCTTTTTTTCAGGTACGACTGCCTTCATAAGATAGTTGAAAGAGAGGCTGATGTGATGCAGGCTGCCCCTGAAGATGTTTATCTTGCCAGAGAACTCTTTGATGATCGGTTGCGTGTTGTTGCAGAAACTCGGGTTCTGGATATGAGGAATGGTATATGATAATTAAAAATAAAATGGAAAATATGCTGTAAATGAGATATGGAATATCCTGTCAGATCTTATACTGTATACTAGGTGACTGAAGTCCTTTTTTATAAAGTCATTATATAATCTTTTACTTCAAATGGCACAGCATTTTAATATGTACAACTTTGCAAGAAAGTTCGGATCTTATGATGAAGAATAACCTCAGGGTGCTGTGGGGCCATTCAGATTCACAGGGTAGGACCTGACCTAACCTAACCTAACCTAACCTAACCTAACCCAACCCAGCCAAACCTAACAATTTATGGGGTTATTTAAGTATACAGGAGACTCTTTGGCCACTCTTCCTTACAATACCCGGTCTTTCTATAGTTTTGGTCATCACACTAATATCAGATTTCTATTTCAGCATCTTATCGATACCATGGTGTGGCAGTTGTACGGAAAACAAGAATCACAACTTTAGATGATTTAAGGGGAACCAAATCGTGCCACACCGGGTATGGAAGGACAGCTGGTTGGCATATACCTTTCTCCCATGTAAGGAACTTATACAAATTTTTTTTTTCTTTGCATTGTGTTCAGTCCCCATATTATAGGGGTGAACACAGACAAATAGGAACTGGGGAATTGAGGTAGGATGCCCTACCTAACATCCCAAGGTGGGGTCAATCTCGGATATGTCACCTCCCAAGTTGGGTATTTTAATCATTCCTCTACTGCGGTCCTCTAGGAACCTAAACATAAATAATGGAGTTTTATATATATATATATATATATATATATATATATATATATATATATATATATATATATATATATATATATATATATATATATATATATATATATTATATATATATTATATATATATTATATATATATTATATATATATTATATTATATATATATTATATATATATTATATATATATATATATTATATATATATTATATTATATATATATTATATATATATATATATATATATATATATATATATATATATATATATATATATATATATATATATATATACTGTATATGTGTGTGTGTGTATGTATGTATGTATGTGTGTGTGTGTATGTATGTGTGTGTGTGTATGTATGTATGTGATTACCTAATTGTGATTACCTAATTGTGTTTACGGGAAAGAGCCCAAAGCTCGTATCTTCCCGTCTCCTCATCGGTTCCATTTTATACTTAGTGATACTTATCATACCTGTCCTTAAAACTATGGATTGAGATAGCATTAACTACCTCCTCGCTTAGCGAATTCCAATTATCAACTACTCTTACACTGAAAAAGTATTTCCTTACATCCTGCGAAGAAGTTTTCTTACGAAGCTTCAAACTATGACCTCTAGTTCTAGAGCCAGCCATATCAAAATATCGATCCCTATCCACTCTATCATAACCATGAAGGAATTTAAAGACTGTCACCTTATCCCCCCTCACTCTTCTAGCTTCCAGTGATGGTAAGTCTAATTCCCTCAGCCTCTCATCATAACTGAGATTGCGTATTTCTGGCACCAGTTTCGTGGCATGTCTTTGAACTTTTTCAAGCTTAGCTATGTGCTTTTTCAAGTGCGGATTCCAAAAGGGGGCTGCATATTCGAGTTTTGGCCTCACATAGGTTACATAAATATTTCTGAACATTTCCTTGTCCATGTGCCTGAAGGCTACCCTTACATTTGATAAGAATGCATATGCTGCCCTTACTATGCCATTTATATGTATTTCTGGAGACAAATTTGCCAGTATGTTTACTCCTAGATCTCTCTCATTTTCTGTCTCTTGAAGTTGTACTCCAGCCACCGAGTAGTCAAGCTTGGGCCTTCTTGCACTTGTACCCATTCTCATTACCTTACATTTTGAAGTATTGAATTTCATTAGCCACTTTTCTGACCACTCATGCAGATTATTTAGATCCTCCTGAAGTTCTCTACCATTGTTCTCGTTTTTTACTTTCTTCACAATCTTTGCATCATCTGCAAACATATTCATGAATGAATTTACAGACTCTGGTAGGTCATTTACATATACAAGGAACAAAAGTGGCCCTAAAACTGAACCCTGTGGAACTCCACTACTAACTCTTCTCCATTCAGACACTGAGTGTCTTACTCTAACCCTCTGTTCCCTTCCTTCTAAGTAAGTTTTTATCCATTCCAAAACATTTCCACCTATTCTAGCCATTGATTGCAGCTTCCTAATAAGTCTCCCATGTGGAACAGTGTCAAACGCTTTCTGGAAGTCTAGGAATATGCAATCTGCCCAGCCCTCTCTTTCCTGTAAGATTTGGCTTACCTCATCATAAAATTCTAATAAGTTTGTTACTGTTGATCTACCTTCTCTGAAGCCATGTTGCCTCACTGACAAAAAGTTGAAGGATTCCAAGTGAAGAGAGATATGTTTCCTTAGTAGTTTCTCCATAAGTTTGCAAACTATGCTGGTCAAGGAAACTGGTCTATAGTTCAGAGCCGTATCCTTCCTTCCCTTTTTGAAGATAGGTATCACATTTGCTTGTTTCCAGCATCTTGGAATCTCCCCCGACTCCAGTGACTCCTTAAATATGATACTTAGTGCCACTGATATTGTGTTTGCGCATTTTTTAAGCACATGAGGGGATATGTCATCAGGACCTGTAGCTTTATGAACATCTAAATCCATCAGCGCTTTGCATACCTCTGTGGCTGTAAGGTTGATGTTTTCTAATACCGGCCCTTGAGCTTCTATCACTGCAATCTGAGGGGGTGGGGTATTTTCTACTGTAAATACTGACTGAAACTCCTTGTTCAATTCTTTGCAGATCTCTTCATCCGTCACAGTGATGCTTCCATCCTCTCTCTTTAGCCTTAAAACCTGTTCTTTTACCTTCAGTTTTCCTCTGATAAAGCTGTGGAAAAGCTTGGGATTTTCTTTAGCCTTCCTGGTGATGTCCCTCTCATAGTCTCTCTCTGCCTCTCTCCTTTTACTTAGGTAGTCATTTCTTGCTCTTTTGTAGGTTTGCCAGGCATTTCTGTTTTTTCTCCTCCTATACCTTTTCCAGCATTTGTCTCTCCACTCCTTAGCTCTTTTACACCCATTATCGAACCATTTCTCTCTGGCATGAATTACACCTACTTTGGTGACAGGTATGCAGCAATCTACTATCTTCCCATATTTCTCACAAAAGATGTCATACATTTCTTGTACAGATTTGTTGTAAAATAAGGTTCTCCAGTCAATAACTGCAAAAAGCTCATTCATTTTGATGTAATCGCCTTTCCGATAGTTCCTCCTCGTGTCCTCAGTACCTCTACTCTCAGGAAGAATATCTTCAATGATATACTCCATCAACAACACACAGTGGTGACTCTTTCCAATTGGTGGTTCATACTCAATTTTTTCAATATCCAACACATTATCTGTGAACACTAGATCAAGTAGTGATGGCTCATCCCCACCCCTGGCCCTTGTTGGTTCCATTACATGTTGGTGTAGGAAATTCCCTTGTACGCAATCTAGGAATCTTGCCCCGAATGAGTCCTCACCACTGTGTAGGTCAAGATTTATCCAATCTATCTCTTTATGATTAAAGTCTCCCATAATCAAAATCCTACATTTTTTTTCCCGTGCCATGTTAACAACTGAGTTTATGACTTCAGTAGTACCTATATGACTTTCCTCATAAACTTCAAGCCTATTTTGGTTCCTTGGTGGGTTGTATACAACAGTTATTATAATGCTCTCTGACCCAGTATTTATGCGAGCAACAAGAAATTCCTTGAACTCACTTTCTATAGCCAAGTTTATTTCTTCAACTTGAATCCTTTCACTTATGAGCAGTGCTATCCCTCCACCAGTCCTCTCAGATCTTTCAACCCTTAGTATTCTGAAACCCTTAGGAAAAACTGTGACACTGTTTATGTCCTCACTCAACTTAGTCTCTGTAATTGCTACTATATCTGCCTTACTGTTGTGAATCCTATCTTTTAATTCTACTGCCTTACCCGCTAATCCATCAGCATTTGTGTATAACAATCTTAATGAGGCCCCATCCCCTGATCTTCTGTCATTATCTTCTTTATCTCCCCTTTGTCTGGAAGAACTCTGTAATGAAAATTTTTCTTCTCTTCTTCATTTCTTTCATCATTTAACCTTCTTGCCTCTTGCAACAAGTTTTTGATCTTTCCCATCTCTTCCTGTGTTCTGTATGTATGTATGTATGTATGTATGTATGTATGTATGTATGTATGTATGTATATATATATATATATATATATATATATATATATATATATATATATATATATATATATATATATAAACACCTAGTTTTCAGAATAACGCCTAGATAGGTTCTCAGATGTGACGGATAAATGGAAAATCGCGTGAAAAAACTAGTAATTTTCCATAGGAAACAATGATTAAGGGCATAGATAAGTTCCACAACCTTACATAGACACACTATGCCAAAGATATAAGATATGTAAAACATATTTTATAAGTACATAACAAAGCAGAAAGACCTGTAGTTATTTATATTAATATGCAAATAGTACATAAGTACATAACAAATAGTACATAAGTACATAACAAAGCAGAAAGACCTGTAATTATTTATATTAGCATGCATATAGTATACAGTATAAAAGATATACAGATTTACTGTACTGTAAACAAATTAATGCACTCAATATTATGCGATGGGCAACAGGCATACACTGGGACGTGCATTGTGGCCAGTGTTGCCAGATAAAGAGGATGTTTTTATTTTTAAATGTATGGTACATTTTAGGATATATATTAATTACAAGATGGTAGTACAGTGTTCCTTCGATTATCGTGAAGGTTCGGTTCCGGGACCCGGCGCGAGACAGGAAAATCGCGGAGTAGGATCACCCTTTATGTACATAGATATTTTAATTTATTTTTACGTTTACGCTGTATAAACTGTATAAACCCTCCCTGTACTGTTAACAAACCACCCTTTACTTCATTAATAACAGCATGCAAGCGTAAATTTATATGACATACTCTTGTACATAGGTATTTTACAATTATTTTTACGTTTACTGTATAATCCCTCCCTGCACTGTTAAAAAACCACCCTTTACTTTATAAATAACAGCATGCAACGTAAATTTATATGTACGTGAAAGGTAAACTTACCGTGAATGAGCTGGTAATGGTTTGTAGACTCTATAGGAAATTATTCCGCAGCGAATAAGAGCTTTACGGTTGTTATTCATTGAGGCCAAAATAGCGGCCGACATCCGTAAACCTTCTTCCTTCTTTCAGCATATGTAAGAGTTGCACCTTATCTGTTATGGTTAACATCTTCCTTTGCCACTTAGGCTCACTACCAGAAGCCTTAGAAGATGAAGGATGCTTGGGAGGCATTGCAGAGGTTGAAAAAAGTGAAGAAAATAAATCACAAGCACAATGTATTAATAAGCACAACGTGAACGGCGCACATGTGAGTTAGACTGAACGAGTGAGGCGAGACAATGGAAGATGGTGCAAACCTTTGTCCGAAACGCTGATAGCGGTATTGTATTTTACATGGTGGAATACTGTTAGTATTTATGTTTTTTACTATTTTTTACTGTTTTATTATTTTTAGACTAAGAAATACGTTTTTTTATCAGTAAAATCATGAAACTACTGGAAATTTTAATATATATGCTAGCTCACGTAGGTGCGACCCCAATACATTGTACGCTGTCGGACAGTATTTCACATGATGCAATACTCTGAGTTATATATCTAAATTGTAGTTTTTTACTATTTTTTACTGTTTTATTACTCTTAGGCTAGGAAATACTTGTTTTATCAATAAAATAATGAAAATTTCAATATGTACTATCTCACGTAGGTTCGACCCTTTTCGTTTTCCGAAACGCTGATACCGGTATCGTATTTTACATGGTGCAATACTGTTAGTATTTATCTTTTTTACTATTTTTTACTGTGTTATTATTCTTAGGCTAAGAAATACGTTTTTTTATCAATAAAATAATGAAACTACTGGAAATTTTAATATATATGCTAGCTCATGTAGGTGCGACCCCAATACATTGTACGCTATCGGACACTATTTCACATGATGCAATACTGTGAGTTATATATCTAAATTTGTTTTTTACTATTTTTTACTGTTTTATTATTTGTAGGCTGGGAAATAAATTTTTTTTATCAATTAAATAATGAAATTAGTTTTTTTCAATAAAAAAATGAAAATACTGAAAATGTTTATTTTTTTAATATTTTAATATTTTTGCATATATACCCCCCCAAAAAATAATGCCAAAAAAAATCGCGGTACAGTGAATTCGCAAGGCAAGAAACGCGATAGAGCAAAGGATCACTGTACTGTAATTTAAATTAAAATGTTCATCTTTAAGATACTTGAAAGAGCTTACAGGCTTACATGTATACTTTTTATATTTATCATTTCTCTCATTCATCTATTCTGGCAACACTGATGGTGTCGGTGAGCACATGGATGCAAACGTTTTGCCACCTACTTATCAGCTGATGCACCCTCGCATGCTATTTCCCCGATGATATTATATCAAAAGTTGTTTGCTGTTTGTTTATAATGATTTTTTTCCATTATCTTTATAACTTCCGTATCAGCTGATGCAGCCTCGCACGCTATTTCCCTGACGATATTATATCGAAACTTTGTTTGCTTTTTGCTCTTAATGCTTTTTTAATATTTTCTTCATAATATTCCATTGCATTTTTTTTTTTATTGCATTAAGCGGTAGAAGAGGAGGATGATGCGGGAGAACGAACCTCTACCGGCAAACGTTTTGTCACTTCCGTATCAGCTGATGCGCCCTCGCATGCTATATCCCTGACGATATTATATCGAAAATTTGTTTGCTGTTTGTTCTTAATTCTTTTTTTCAATTTTCTTCATAATATTCGATCGCATTAAGCGGTAGAAGAGGAGGAGGATGCGAGAGAACAAACCTCTATCGACAAACATTTTTCTACTTCCGTATCAACTGATGCACCCTCGCGCGCTATTTCCATGACGATATTATATAAAAAATTTGTTTGCTGTTTGTTCTTAATGCTTTTTTTCAATTTTCTTCATAATATTCGATTGCATTAAGCGGTAGAAGAGGAGGAGGATGCGGGAGAACGAACCCTATCTGCAAACGTTTTGCTACTTCCATATTAGCTGATGCACCCTTGCACGCTATTTCCTTGACGATATTGAAAATATGTTTGCTGTTTGTTCTTAATGCTTTTTTTAAAACTTTCTTCATAATATCTGATCGTATTAAGCGGTAGAAGAGGAAGAGGATTACAGAAATGTGCCTCCGAGGCGTTGAATTTTTTACTAAAATGAAAATGTTTTTTTTCAATTTTTTGTATGTGGCTGTTATTTGCGAAAATCGTATGTTTTTACTATTATTTATAGGGGCAAGTTCACTTTTAAAGCATCCATGTCTATTTTAGACCATCCATGTTTACATTAGACCATCCATGTCTACTTTAGACCATCCAAATCTACTATAAAACCATCCAAATTGCGTTTAAAACCTTCCAAATCTACTTTCACATCAATATTTCGTTTCAGACCACCCAAATCCACTTAAAGCAACAGATTTTTTTTTTTTAAACCTGAGGCTATCCAAGCCTCGAATTGTGGATATTATGCAAATTGGAGCAGAAACTCATGTATTGTCAGCGATTAGCCAGTGAAAATGAGTTAAACGAATTTGCTGTTTTTCATATTAGCAGTTTAAACGCAGTGGCCACATCGTTTAGCAGCTGTCTGCTCTAAACTCTGTCCATATTGTTATTATTATTATTATTATTATTCATAGTCACCATAGCTCAAGCGGTAGTGTCAGCGACTCTGAGGCGTCAGGTCGAGGGTTCGCCCCCCATCATGGTCTGAGGTTAGCAAGGGCATGCACTCAGGAAAACAATTACATCTGCTAAAACAAGTCCTTCGCAAGAAGGCAACCGTCCTAGCCCTTGGTAGAAAAGGGAGATCATGACGTAAAACCGGAACATTATTTTATAGGGGCGTTATTGCAGTTTCCCTGATAAAAAAAATGCAGAGGAAAAAAAAAATATATACTGCGTATATATATATATATATATATATATATATATATATATATATATATATATATATATATATATATATATATATATATATATATATATATATATATATATATATATATATATATATATATATAATAATAATAATAAATTGTTGCTAAGGTATTTGTAATTTATGCAAAATTACAAATTTATTTCATCTCTTTCTCATGATGACAAAAT
>JAXCGZ010018898.1:100000-212500 GCA_037179515.1 Halocaridina rubra
GGAAATACATTTTCAGTGTAAGGGTAGATGATAATTAGAATTCGCTAAGCAAGGAGGCAGTTAATGCTATCTCAATCAATAGTTTTAAGGACAGGTATGATAAGTATCACTAAGTATAAAATGGAACCGATGAAGAGACGGGAAGATACGAGCTTTGGGCTCTTTCCCGTAAACACAATTAGGTAATCATAATTAGGTAATCGCCAGTATTGCCGTTTCGGAAAATGCAAAGGGTCGCACCTACGTGAGCTAGCGCATATTAAAATTTCCAGTATTTTCATTATTTTATTGATAAAAATAATAAAAATAAAACAGTAAAAATTAGTAAAAAACATATATTTAAACATGTAACTCACAGTATTGCACCCTGTGAAATACGATACAGGTATCGCTGTTTCGGAAAACGAATAGGGTCGCACCTACGTGAGCTAGTACATATTAAAATTTCCAGTATTTTCATTATTTTATTGATAAAGAATGTAATTCCTAGCCTAAGATTAATAAAACAGTAAAATATAGTAAAAAACATAAATTTAAACATCTAACTCACAGTATTGCACCATGTAATATATTGTATGATAGAGTACACTGTATTGGCATCTTGGAACATGCAAAGGGTCGCACCTACGTGAGATAGTACATGGGATGCTGTTGGCTAATAGGTGGAAGACAACGAATCACAGAATTGTTTTTCTGTATGTTTTGTATCATAGGGTCTGATTGGCTTTTTGATTGAAGCTTCATTCTCCCAGCATATTCCATTGTGTCGCCTCACCCGTTCAGTCTACTCACGTGTGCGCCGTTTGCGTTGTGCTTCTTAATACGTTGTGCTTGTGATTTTGTGAAACTTTCGTATTTCAACCTCTGCATTGCTTCCCAAGTGTCCTTCATCTTCTACGGCTTCTGGTAGTAAGTCTAAGCAGCAAAGGAAGATGCTGACCATAACAGAAAAGGTGAAACTGTTAGATATGTTGAAGAAAGGAAGAAGGTTTGCTGATGTCGGCCGCCATTTCGGCATCAACAAATCTACTGTTCGATACATCAGAAAGGACGAGGCAAATATGAAGAAAACAGTGACTATTTCTTTTAATAAAACGGCAAAGAGGGTCGTAACACCCCGCAATAAGATTATAGTACGGATGGAATCTGCTTTGGCCCTGTGGATTGCTGATTGCAGGAAGAACATCAGTTAGACACCAATATCATACAAACAAAGGCGAAGAAGCTGTACGAGACATTCGCTGCAAATGAACCCGACGACGACAGTGGCAACCGTGAGGAGGAGGAGAGAGAAGAAGATATCGACGACCCTCAACCAGGACCCTCCAGCGATTCTCCACTGAGGAAACAATCGTTCGTTTCAAGCAAGGGATGGTTCGCCAAATTTCAAAAACTCTTCAGCCTAAAGAGTGTTTTGGTGCATGGTGAAGCTGCCTCTGCAGATATGCTCCTGAGCAAGTCTCTAACATGGATGAGACTGGGTTATTTTGGAAGAGACTGCCGTCTCACACTTTTCTCTTCAAGGAAGAAGCTAAAGCCCCGGGATTTAAGGTGCACAAAGACCGCTGTACCCTCGTCATGTGCGGGAATGCTGCGGGCTTCATGTTAAAGCCCGGCTTATCTACAAGTCTAAGAATAAGAATCTGCTGCCAGTGTATTGGATGCATAACCCTAAGGCCTGGATCACAAAAAGCCTCACATCGGACTGGTTTCACCAGTGCTTTATCCCTCAGGTTAAAGTTTATCTTGCGGAGAAGGGCTTTTGAATTTAAAATCCTTTTTTTGATAGATACTGCTGGTGGCCATGCAACTGATCTCCAGTATGACGGTGTTCAAGTAGAGTTCCTGCCACCGAATACGACATCGCTGTTTCAGCCTATGGATCAAGGTGTTATTTGTGCATTCAAGGCCCTCTACACACGAAATGCCCTGGTGAACCTGGTTGACTCCATGGATGCAGACAAAAAATTCATACTGAAGACGTACTGGCGTAACCACAAGATTGCTACATGCCTTCAAAGTATTCAGAATGCAATCAAAGAGATGAAGCCGGCCGCAATCAATGCCAGCTTTAAGAAATTGTGGCCTGGAGTCATCTACAACTACAAGGGATTCGCTCCTGATGAAGTACATAACTCGGCAGTTGCGATAGCTATGAAGTTGGCTGCATTTCTAGGATGAGAAGGTATTAAAGAAATGACTCACGAAGACGTGAATGAACTGATCGACTGCCACTCGCAGCGTTTGACTGATGAAGACTTGGAGGAAATGACAAAATCAGCGAGTGAAGAAGAGGAAGAACAACAACCAGAGGAAGCGCACGAAAAAGTCAAAGAACCTGGCCTTACACTCGAACGTCTGGTAGCCATGTATAAACATGTGAAAGCACTCCAACAACTGTTGCAGGAGCATGACGATAATGTGGTTCGTTCGCTGACCTTCTGCAATATTATCGACAATGCCATGACTCCTTACAAGACCATCTTTGAATAAAAGAAGAAACAGCGACGGCAACTCCACATTACCATGTTCTCTCGCAAAAAGCAGCCATAAAGCTGTCATTGGCTGTGGAGTATTTGGCTATGGAGTATATACATGTCATCATTACCTCATTCACGGTAAGTTTACCTATCACGTTCATATAAATTTACGCTTGCACGCTGTTATTAATAAAGTAAAGGGTGGTTTGTTAACAGTGCAGGGAGGGTTTATACAGTAAAGGTAAAAATAAATGTAAAATACCTATGTATATATTGTGCTCCCACTATGTGGATTTTCACCTATCGCGGTCGGTCCCGTAACCGAACCCCCGCGATAAATGAGGGAGCACTGTACATTATATATATATATATATATATATATATATATATATATATATATATATATATATATATATATATATATATATATATATATATATATATATATATATATATATATATATATATATATATATATATATATATATATATATATATATATATATATATATATATATATATATATATATATATATATATATATATATATATATATATATATATATATATATATATATATATATATATATATATATATATATATATATATATATATATATATATATATATATATATATATATATATATATATATATATATATATATATATATATATAGTTTTCCCCCACCCCCCATGTAAGAGACTTGAAAGCCAGAACCGAGTGTTTCCTTCAAGAACCTATATCAACAAAAGGCTTTTTATCTTTTTCCTCTTTCTTCATCTTAGATTCTTAAAAAATATACACTGTAGTTTGAGAATGCTGAAATAGGTTGTGAAAATGATATACTTACCATTGTGAAAGTTACTTATACATTATATAAGGTTGCGATGCTTATATAATGTTTATATAGTGTAAGAAATTATTTTATATTTTCTTTACAATCCAACATTGATATTTCGCCAGCTGGCTACCAGACAACTATTGAGCGTTTAGGCTGTACGGAAGAACCAATTAAGCTCTGCATTTCTCATCGTGCTGCCCGCGATAAATGCGTAGCAATGCAACAAGTCATGAAATCCCGCAGGATCCGACCGCCTCTGGAATGCGTCTCCCCAACAGATCCTGACGACTGCCTTGCTATGGTTGCTGATGGAGGTGCTCATGTTGCAACTGCAGATGGAGGGGATGTCTTCAGAGGACACGTGTACGTTAGGTGTTCTTACTTCAGATAGAGATTTGCATGTAGTGGAGTTTGTTAACGTTCAACATTTTTCTGGTTTAACGAACTGTTAAGTTTATCTCTGGTAGTATTTTCTAAGTCAGTTATGAACATAGTTGCACAGTGTTATGTTTAACTCGTTTATATTTTAAGCGGAAATGCAATTTACTGGAATAATAAATATCGGAAAAATATCTTTACTGCCTGTCCATCATCCGCAATTCAACAGTTAGCATGTATATGAGTATTGTGTGAGTTTGTTATTCAGTTTGCCTTTTTTATAACTTGTACTTGCAATCTTCTTCAGGGAGTATGGCTTGATACCAATTTTGAGTGAAAAATATGGTCTATTAGATGCATCGTACTTTGCTGTGGCAGTGGTCAGAGCAGATTCTGGCATTAATTCGTTCCGGGAACTTAAAGGCAAAAAGTCTTGTCATACAGGCTTTGACAAAACTGCAGGTAGTATAAGCAATGTGTTTTGTTTTTGTCTTAGAGAATATATAATACATTCCATTTTTCATTTGAGGTTCCAAATCACTGAACACAGAAAATCCGGCAGCATTTTTTTGCAAGATGCATGATGATGATGCATTTTGTCACAATTAGTACCCATTCGATTAGGGTGGACACAGAGGTGTTGAAGCTGGGGGATTAAGGCTGGATGGCCTTCTTAATGCCCCACGCAGTACAAGATGCATATTTCTATAAAAATCATATTAAGATCATATACTGCGAAACATGAAAAATTATATTGAGCTCATAAACTTTGAAACACAAAAAATTATATTAAAACCATAACCTTTAAAATAGCAACGTACAACTTTGCGCAAGAATAAGATGTAATGATCATGGCAATTTCTTTTCGGGATGAAAAATTTATACAAATAAAATTATTGATTATATGCACAAGAGGTATTTTCTTTTCAGGATGGAAAATTCCTGTAGTAACCCTCCTAGAGGCTGGGTTATTGGAGAGTGGCAACTGTAATTATGCGGGCGAAATGGGTCGTTTCTTTAGTAGTTCATGCGTTCCAGGTGCTAAGGACCCTAAATATGATCCCAATGGCACAAATCCGGACAATCTTTGTGATCTTTGTGTTGGTAATGATAGTAAGTATGCCAGTTCCATTTCGATCATTACAAGAGATTGTACTCTTTAAAACTTTTTTACCATATTATGCATCACTATTAATCCACGTTATTGAGGTGGATGCAGACAGGTTAGAGCTGGGGAATTGAACCTGGATGCCCTTCCTAACTCCTTGTGGTGGACTGGATTGCACGTCTCTGGCACCTTCAGAGTCCAGGACTATGATCACTGCGCTACTGCAGTTCCCACGCTTTGTACAATTTAATCTTGATAATAGCATAACTTTCTTCTGAAACTCATAAAGACAGTGACTAAAGGTGAGGTACAGGTTCGAGGTAAGGTTGAACTTATAAATTATAGTATTTGATTAAAGAATGGCAGATATATTATTTTTTTTCTCTTTAATTAAGAGAATAAAATTGTCATATGACTGTAGAGAGATTAATTTTTTTTTCTCTTTGATAAAGAGAATAATATTGCCATAAGATTGTATTTACATTAAATGCTAAAAATCTATATTTGTTAGCTGCGGGAATGAACACACAGGTTGGAGATAAGGAATTAAGGCTGGATGCCCTTCCTAATACCATATGTTGAGTGCTCAAACGTGGGTTTGTCTTTTCCCAAGTAGAAAGCTCTAACTACGTCGGTTCCCAAACTCTGCATTTATATTCAGAATGCAAATTTGGTTGTATAAAGCATTTTTGCAAATACTGGTTATTATTTAGTACAAATATAATTATTTAATGTACATATAAATGTCTATTAATGCTCTTTAAAATATACTGCATCAGGCATACATAGTTTTGAGACTAAATGAGGCAAAGCGAGTGAAGGTTTTGTTTTAACTTCTGGCACCATCTATGTAAGGGGAATAATGGCTTATGAATATAGATAAATAGTTATTTTAATAAGTGAAGACAGACTATCAATCTACCATAATAAACCGGAACAACTACATGTTTATCTTACTCTAGATGTTTTAATTAATATAAAAATGGGAAGTGAAACTTCAGCAATGATCAAAAGGAAGTTAGCAATCCTAAAATGTATAATTTACGTAAATTCCATATTTTGCAACTACTAGATTTTTGAGTAATGTCATACTATCGCAAGATGAAGGATAAAGGTTGAGATCATTAGCCTAGTTTCAGTTATTTCACTATTAGCAATTTAATTTCTATTAGTGAAATTGCCCTGAGATGATGCGATGGGGGTAGACCAGCTCCGGATGTCAGGAGTCACTGCAGAAGATCCTTGCCCACTAACCCTGTGGATGACCCAAGCAGGGTGGTGGGGGGAAATTGTGACATCCCTTTCTCCCCAAGGAGCTAAGAAGATTGATCGAGGTATATTAGTTTCTGGTGATTGTGTGTGCTTTGACTCGACCACAACCTCTTACAAGGGGGATTGTGGCCATTGTATATGTATGTATGAATAATGGTCAACTATGAAAGAGATGTGAAACAAGATCTTTTAGACTTTATTTTAGACCATCCTCAGAGCAACTGTTTGTGTGTATACAAAATTCACATTTGAAGATTTTAAGTGAACCGTGTGCATCATTTCCAGTTGGAGGTGCTGAAGGTCCACCTTATTCAGGAGGAGATGCTGAAGGATTTTGCCAGAGAGAGAATGTTGAGGCTTATTATGGCTATGCAGGAGCGTTTAGGTGTTTAGCAGAGGGTGGAGGTGATGTCGCCTTTGTTAAGCACACCACAGTCGCTGAAAATACAAGTTAGTATTCTCAGATGCTAATAAACTGCATAGTATGAAGATATAAAATGAAATAATTGAAATAAAAATTCTTGAAGGAAATATTAAATTTTGTATTTTTTTATTACTGAAAATGATTTAAGATGTTAAAGTGAGACTTCGAATTTTTTCATATATGATGAAAATAAGTAAATTAAAAAATGTCGATTTTTTATTTCTAAGAAAGATATACGGTGGTAATGCTAGACTTTATTTTTCTCTTCATACCAGATGGAAATAACAATGCCTCATGGACCAGAGGCCTTCGAGCCTTAGATTTCAAGTTATTGTGCAAAGTGACAGGTACAGCTGATATTGTGGATTATAACACATGTAATTTAGCTCGAGTTCCAGCCCATAAGGTAATTTTATCATTAGTAACAATCTCTTAATGTCATTTTTCACCAGATACTCTCTTAATAATTTGTTATACTTATTTATATAATTTTTGTGTCCTTAGTGTTCTGCTCCAACCTGGCAACTTTGGTTTACTATGAACTTGTCGAATTTAAGAAACTTGTGTCTTATGTTGAATGTTTCTATCAGCATGGCATTAGAGAGAGAATAGTTCCTACTTTTGCATATTGTCATATAGAGAAATCCCAGAATGTAATAAAAAAAGTTGCAGTACTGTACTCGGTAAAAGGTAACCATCGATATACTTTGTACATTTTAAGAATTTGTCCTAACTCCCAAACAAGTATTCAAAATACTTTTCTATTGTCACATGTTGTCAAGTTGAGAAATCTCAGAATGTATTAAACATAATACAGTCCACAGTACTACCTGATCAGACCCCTATTCTATACTTATTAAAATGATATATTTGCTTTCCTGTACAGGTACTTACTGGTATCAAGTCTGACAAAATTATGCAAGAAGAAATAAGAATAATGTTCTTAAGGGCCTCGGACTTATTCCCAAAAGGGCAAGATATTTTAAACATGTTTGGATCATTTCACGAGCATCAAAACTTAATTTTCAAAGTTAGTTTTGAAATTTAATTGTTCGTTTACTGTTGATAATCAAACTTAATTTTTTTACTCTCATTTTGAATATAATTTTAGACATTTACGAGAATATGTTGCGCATTATATATGCAGTGTGATATATATTTTTTATAAGAACATTTTTTATTGATTGAATTTTTTTTATTGACTTGATTTCTTGATTAAATATCTGTTGTATTTTTGGTGTTGGTGGAATAGCCATTTATGAGTTTTGGATCTTGTAAGGACGAGAGTAGGGTGCTCTCTAATTATTCATTTTTACTTTTAACCCAACCTAATAACAATTTATAGGGTTATTTAACTATACATGGGGTTCTTGGAGTTATCATTACAAGATACTTATTGTTTTATTTGAATATCTATTTATTAATTATTTTTATCACTATTCTAGGATTCAGCAACAGAGCTGGTCAATATCCGGCAGGACTCTTTCCATAAATCATTAGATGATGTTTACTACAGGGCTCTGTCTGAACTCAGTACCTGCACTCCATCTACCAAAAATGGATCCGTGCCTTCTCCGCCTCCTGCTGCAGGAAGAGTAGCTACTGTACTGTCCTCTGTGGTCTTCCTGGGAATAGGTTTATTATCTGTGATATTCATACAGTGATATTATAATCCATTTAGGCATAAGTGTAAGCTAAATCTCCGAAGAACTCTAATATCTAAATTTTACTTTTCAACATGGCCTGAATAATTGAGATAATATTGGTATATCTATTGTATTGTTTTCCTAATTATACCATCAAAGATTGTTTAATTTCTTGAGTATGGATATAGACGTATACAGTTATCTTTCCTAATTATAATCAGAACTAATTCAGTGTCTCCAATCTTATTATTATTGAGGAAGTATCTGAAAATGTAACATAATGGTAGGTATAGCATCAGGGAGAAATTGTTAGACTGCAAGATGCCATTCTTCAAATATCTCTTTGGAGATTCACTGTGCGTAAGAAGAGCTTTTCTCATATATCCAGTAGGAGTTTTACCAGAGATAGCCTTAGTGGAACTTCTTTTCTGCCTGCAATGATAATGTTGATTATTTCTAGAGAGAGATTTGATAAATACTAGAGATATTTGATCATTCCTAGAGAGATATGTAATCATTGTTCGAGAGATATGTGATCGTTCCTGAAGAGATAATATATCATTCCTGGAGATAAATTTGATCATTCCAAGAGATATGTTGACCATTCTTAGAAAAATATTTGATCATTCCAAGAGATATGTTGACCATTCTTAGAAATATATTTGATCCTTCCTAGAGTGATAAATGATAATTTCCAGATAGATTTGATAATTCCTAGAGAGACTTCCATCATCACCAGAGATATATTGGATCATTCCCGGAGATACATGATTATTCCCAGAATTATATTATTGTTCCCAGAGAGATATTTGACCATTCCTAGAGGAACCTTTATTCGTTCCCAGAGAAATATTTGATCATTCCTAGAGATTCGTTGACTATTCTTAAAAAAATATTTGATTATTCCTAGAGATATATTTGATAACTCCCAAAGTGATATTTGATAATTCCTAAAGAGAAATCGATGTATTCCAGAGATATTGGATAATTTCAGAGAGAGAGATTTGATCATTCCTAGAGAGATAATTGATCACTCCTAGAGATACTCGATCATTCCTAGTGAGATACTTGATCATTCCTAGAGAGCTTGATGAGGTGTTTTATTGACCGAATTTCAAGAGATTCCTGAACTCCTTCTTTCTACTCAATAGGAAGTTGTGTATTTAGACTTGAAAGTAAGACATTGTACTGCATGTCTGAAACCTGTTATTATGGCTACTCTTGCTTTCTTCCCACTGAATTTAGGAGTGCTGAATTTACTAGAAAATTATTTTATTTATTTTACAGAACTGACGGAACCATACTGAAAAAGATAAATTCTCTTTTGAGTATTAAAGTAATTAGAGTAATATGGAGTATACCAGGAAATTATTTTATTTCTTTTATAGATCTTTAATCTTTTTATCATGGCATCGGAAATATAAAATAATTTTATTTAGCCATTATTTATCATTCAGTTTGGGAATGTTGAACGTTTTACGTAATGACAGTTGATTTCTGTACGTTTTACAAGGAAAATTACTCTGATTAATAATGATTTATTAAATGTTTTTATTTAATTTTATTTTTTTTTATTTTTTTTTACAAATGAATCACCATATTCCGCTGATCTCAACAAAATGGTCATAGATGTGGCCCAGAAATGAAGTAACAGGGTAATATTTTTAGAAAATTACAAGTAGATTTCAGCACCTATTACAACAGAGTTTCGTCAATGCTTATTCTTGCATTCATATACTTTACAAATGTACGCCAAATATCTATTTCTCTTGTTTGTGAAAGGTAGATATTATAGTTTTAGAGTGGTAATGTATTTAAATCAAGAAAAAATATGGTATATGATAATCTTTTGTTAATGTATATACAGTACAGTTTGATAATGGAAATTTTTTCAGTACTAATGATCTGACGTATTTTATAGCTTTAATATAGTGTTTTTAGCATATACTGTACAGACTTTTCTAAAAAAAATTTTTTTTTGTCAAGTGTATTATATTAGTTGATATTTTAAGAATCTCAAGTGGCATTTATGTGCATTAATAACTGATTTTATTCAGCAAGAATGTATAGATTTATGTACAGCATCATAATTAAATATTTCATAGTTAAATCCTTAATCTTTTCAGTGGTTCTCTAATGACGAAGTTTGTCAAACTGACAAATAATGATAAGTGAATAACAAGTAATATTCTTACCTCAGTATATAACACTTAAAAAGATTTTTGGGACTTTTATTTCTATCCTGCCTAGCTACCTGGTATACCTTTATCTTCAAAATGGTTGCACTAACTATTCTATTCAACCGCTACAAAACGGTTTTATTTTATTATTATTTTTTTTAATGAGGTGACATATCGTTCAATTCCTACAAATCGCAGGTAAGTGTGAAATGCACTCCTCAGTGCATCAGGAAAAGACATCCAATCCCAAGTAGACTTTTCAGTCTGTCAGTGGGATCAATCCAACAATGATCCTTGATGTGTGGCTGAAGAAATAAGACTAGAGGCAAAAAATTCCCATCATCCTAGGTTGGTCACGGAAATAACCGTCTCCTGCTGTGCAAAGCCTTCAGACCGGCATACGCAACAATTTCCATAATTCGGAATACCTTTACAGATTCAAAGATCACTTCACCTGGAAAAGAGGAACCAATTTTAATATTTTACTGTACAATTTGCTAAAAACATCATATAGAGCAGGGGTCGGCAACCTCTTGCTATGTGCCAACTTAGGGTTTTAAATCGTTCAGTGTGCCAACAGCATACGTATTTTTATATGTCAAGGTCAATATACCTGTTATACAATATAATTTATATAGTAATATGTACAATAATATGTAAACCACATTAAAAGAAATAAACTGTTTTCTAAAAGTTTTTATTATTACTGGGAGCCTTGCCCTTGCATGGTCTTAGCCAGTTGCTCAATATCGGCAACTTACTTTGTTACTTTGAGTTTTACACAATTTTCTGAATGTTCAGGTGTTAGGCAACTTCGCTGTGGACTTAAAACTGCTTTCATGCGAGAGAAATTTGCTCAGGAATAAGTTGAACCAAAAGCCAAAAGAAGAGCAAAAGCAATTTTCTTCAAACAGATGAAAGATCTCGGGAGGGATGTCCAACAGTTGAGAATAGCAGCAGACTTTTCTAAATGTTCTTCCAGAGACTTCCTTAGTTCACAAATTTTGTTGTCAAGTAATTCTGAAGACCTAAAGTCAACCTGTTGCATTTCAAAATCATCCATATCCATCCAACTAAGAACTTCTAATTGGGTAGTAGTCAAATCAAGTATGTCAGGCTTAATGAGGTATGAAAGTAAGGATCCATGAATGTGGAAGTCTTGACTTCGTTTATCAAATAATGATTTGAATGCTTCAATGTACTCCTGAAGCTCATCTATATTCACTTCAAATTGATTTGAATGATTCTTCACATTTGGGAAGTACTTGAATGCTTTGATGTTGTCACGGGTAAAAATGTCTAGTTTCATTGTAAATGCTTTCCAATAGCTGAAAAGATCAAGTACTGTTTGACCCTGTCCTTGTAATTTCAAATTCAACTCATTTAAATGTGTGTTTATTTCAGTCAGAAACATGAACTTTAACAACCAGTTTTCATCACTCAATTCAGGAAAATGTTTCTGTTTTTCATCAAGATACACCTTAATGGCTTCGAGACAATAGACAAATCTAGTTAAAACTTTACCTCGACTAAACCAGCGAACATTGCTGTATAACAGATCTCCATATTCACACTCAGTCTTTTGCAGAAGAGACTTGAATTTCCTGTGAACCAGTGAAGAATGAGAAACAAGGAAGTTGACTATCTTAACAACAGTTGTCATCACAGAGACCAAATTCAGAGATGAGGCCTTTGCACATAAGCTCTCCTGATGTATAATACAATGAAAATTTAACAGTTTGCGTCCAACATGATTTTCAAGAGTTTTACAAATCCTTTCATCTCGCCAACCATTGCAGCAGCACCATCGGTTGTCACAGAAAAATATGTTAAAGTCGATGTCATGTTTAGCAAAATAACTAATTAATGCAGTCAAACTCTCTTCTGCTTTGGTTGTATCATGAAGGGATAATAAGCAACATAACTCTTCATAAATGTGATTATTCTCGTGATATATTGCAACTACAGCTAGGCTTAACAAATCATTTAAATCAGTGCTTTTGTCAAGAGAAACACTAAATACTTGGGATTGTTTTAATCCAGTTGTTTGTTTAGTTGTTACATTTTCAGGCAAGTCAGTTATGCGTCTCTCAATTGATCTTGCAGAAACTGGTATTTCTCTAATTTGAGAGAGCATAATCTCCTTATTTGGTAAAATTTACCAAGTAAGGAGATTATACTCTCACAAATTAGATGAGGCTGAGTGCCATTTGAAAATTGCTTGGCATGCCAAGTGTGGCATGCGTGCCGTAGGTTGCCGACCCCTTATATAGCGCATTTAATTACCGCCTTCGTCTTCGGTGAAAAACACCTTAGAAGACAGTGCCACATGGCGAAAAAGATGAAATTTGCATGGAGCTCTGTCACCACCATTGGTTTTTATCCAAGGAGAAGTGGGCAAGTGGGAATTCCCATACCTGCTCAGTGCTCTAAACTGGAATTGGTAGGGGAGGGGTTATCATGATATGAAGTGGTGGGGGTCAAGTTAAGACTGTCGTTCCTTACGTCAGAAGATCGTGTCCACTTATCCTGTGGGTGACCGAGGCAGTATTGAGGTGGAAGGCATCGAGGTGAACTTTTATTCCCAATTAACTAAAAGGAGTTACCGAGGTGAATTTGCCTCTGAAGAATGTGAGTGTTTTGACTTGGCCACTCTCCTACAAGGGGGATTGCTTCTATTGTGTGAGTGTGTATTTGGGAGAGAGAAAAAAATATTCCAGAGAATTTACTCTTACCAAGTCTTTTGCTGTCCCAGAACCCATTATCTTTACTTGTAATGCCTTTAACCTAATATGATATGCTTATTAACAATAGTCGGAGATGCAGAGAGAGAGAATTTAGCCTTTCTCAGGTATAATTGGACATACCTTTAGAAACGGGAATGACCATAAAAAGTCAATTATGACTAGGGAAAAGAAAATGACAAAAAGTAACTTAAAATTAATGGTAATAAAGGAAGTAATATACCTGTATTAAGATAGACTTGTAATCACGGACAGCACATTACTTATTTGCATTAAATCATATTTTTACCTAATACCCCGGCCAAAACTCTAATAAGACGTGTGTCAATTACTGGCGACATGATGTCGCAAGGTTAGGTTAAATGGAGTCCATTTTACTATAAATGCTTAATGCAGTATGTCTTTTCCTGACTTTTTCTGCTTGGTGGGGTACAGTCTGTAAAATGTTTGAGGACCATTATTATTATTATTATTATTATTATTATTATTACTATTATTATTATTACTATTATTAATTATTATGATTTATTAACTCTACATATACAAAAGCCATATTCCCCCTTATAAGGGGATCGGCTGAGTCAGTGCAAAATGACTGGACTCTGTGCAGGAAAAAATACAGAGGAGGAATTTCCAGCCCCCTATCTCCACCCCATTTCGTTGACTCATTTTCAGGCTTTTTCCCTAACCTATAATCATCTGGCTTTTCTCGACAGGAATCATGATTAATCAATAAATATCTGCTAGCAAACTTTATTCCTCATTAGCTCATTAAGTCCTATAATTATTATTCAACTAGTAAACTATTGGTCATGTGACATTTATCAGCTGTTTAGTGGGAGTAAACAATAACATATTCTTGGCTCTTAAATATATAAGAAATTTAATCTAGGTACGTTTATTTTATTGTGAAATTGCAAATGAAAAAAAAATATCTTGGTATTAAATTATTAAAGTAATTTTTGAAAGAAAAGTAATGGTAAGTACTACAATTTATTAAAAATAAATTGTAGTAATAAAATAATGCCAATATTGATCTTGAATTTTTTTGATGTAAATTAATAACATTGAAAAGAGAAAAAAAAGTCTTATAATATAATTGCTGCAGTAGTATGTTAAATTAACAGTAATTACATTTAAGGTTATCCCATAATCATCAATCATAGTAATAAAATAACTGATATTGATTATAAATTAGTTTGAGAATTTAAAGCATAACGAACGTTTCCCTTTGAAGAATTGTTACTGTAATATTTAACTGGTTAGTGGTATCAGTATTACTCCCAGAATCACTCTGATTGTTGTAGGTGTTCATAGTGCCAAAGTAGGCGTGAAAATGTTTCTTAGTGGCGGTGACGATGATGATGAAAGTGATTTCATGCCCTCTTCAAGGTATATAATGGTGTCAGTGTTTCAGTGATTTTATTCCCACTTCAAGGTAAAATTGTAAGTGTTAGTGCGTTAAAAGGGTTGTGTACGGCCTTATGTACGCACAGCAGCCGTGCCGTGCTTTGATCTTGTATAGTCAGTGATTTTATTTTCATTTAAAGTCAGAATTGTAGTGTCAATTGGTTTAAGAGGGTTGTGTACTGCCTTTTGTACGTACTGCTGCCGTGCCGTATTTTGACCGGATGAAGATGACTTAATACTCTAACGTGTTTTGGACACGTAGCTATTGCCCAACATTTTCTTTTCGGTTAATTGGTGCATAATTTTGGGGGGAGTTTTATATTACAAGTATTCCCTGATCGAATGGGGGTGGGCATCGAACAGGTTTGAGCTGGGGGATTATGGTTTGAAGCCCTTCATAACTCCCAGCGACAGCACTTTTCAACTTCTGATCGCTATGCAAAACAGAATAGGATGCGTAATCTCTAGTAAGAAAAATCCATGGTAAATGTTTATTTTCACACTCCCATTCAGGAAAAAATCAGATGAAGTTAGAAATGGATAGGTTAGGGTTCATTGATAAGGTCAAATACTCTGACATCAGCCCTGGTTTGGAAAGAGTCGGTATTTGAAATAATCATTTTTAATAGCCTTATATTTTTCAATATTTTATGTTATAATTTTACTCCTTGGTTGGTGTGAAATTAGAAATTTATCAACAGAATTCACTCAGTTTTACTGAAATTGTTTTTAGGAATACTGATATACGAACACCATACCCCCAATCCTATCAGTTTTACTGAAATTGTTTTTAGGAATACTGATATACGAATACTATACCCCCAATCCTAAGGCATTTCGGATAATGATGTCTAGATATGTGAAAATAAATTGTGTACCAACCATTTCCCTATTAAAAGGAGAAATTGTTTCTGACCAGTGTTCTCCATTTGTTCCTGTCCCATACCTCATCACCCATCAAACCTTTAGACCTCAGGTTGTCATTGATGCAATCCATCCACCTACACATTGGTCTCCCCCTCCCTCCCCTACCCTGTATATCCATTTCCATCACCCTCCTCCCAACATACTGTTCATCCCTCCTAACGACATGACCATACCATCTTAGTCTACTTTCTTGTATCTTATCTGATATTTCTCTAACTTTTGTGGTACCTCTAATTACCTCGTTTCTGATCTTATCTCTTCTTGTCACCCCACACATCCATCTCAACATCCTCATCTCTGCCACATCCAGTTTTTTCTCTTGTGTCTTCTATATTGCCCATGTCTCTGCTCCATATATTCAAAGAACTAAAAACTGTAATTTCAATTTTCATCCAATCTAATCAAAAAATCTAACCTTACGCAATTTAATGAATTTCAAAGGAGTTTTTTCTACTTTGGGATGTGAAAGTAAACATTTACCTAACCATTAACATAAAGCTTTTCTGCGTTGAAAAATTGAATATTTTAAACATTACGTTCACGTACGTAACATTGGCCACCGTGGCTGGGTAGTAGAGGGGGCGACTTTGATGCGTCAGGTCGTCGGTTTGAGACCTGCCATGGTATGAACTTATATAATGCATTCACTCATGAAAATGGTCATATTTCTAAAACTAAAAATTCCTTCAAAAGGAGGCACCTTCCTAGACCAGATCACGTAACACATATGTAACCACAGATTTTCAAGACGAACAGTATTTAACTAGTAACCGGTACCCCATCCCCGCCTCAACTAGCTTTTGATATTTGTATGTGTCTGTACATACACGTTCGTCCTCCACAGCTCCACAAACGAGAAGAATGGTAAAAATATTATTGGAAGGCAAAGTGAATTTGTCTGATATTTTCACGAATGTGCCCCATATTTGTGGTACTCTGTGATAAGGGAACCTGGGAACTCGGTTCAATGCCAGGGTTCAAGGACACTCATCCCCCAATATATCCCATACTGTCTTGTTATTGAATCATATAGTAGAAGTCCTTGGTGCCTGTTGGATACTGTTGAGGGCTCTGCTTTGGTGCAAAGGCAATAGCATCTCTCATGGGGGGGTTAGAGGATAGTGTAATTAAATGGTAAGGAATCTTAGGTGCCCTAAGCATGTGATCTAGTTTTGGTAAAATTGGACATCTACACCATGTTTGAATTTCGGGATGAGTCTGTTCATGCAATATAAAATTGAAAGTCAAAACCACGAGAAAACCATTAAGATCTAATTTGCATATAGATTTTGGATGAGTATGTACTTTTTTCCA
Source organism: Halocaridina rubra (assembly GCA_037179515.1). Classification (NCBI taxonomy): domain Eukaryota; kingdom Metazoa; phylum Arthropoda; class Malacostraca; order Decapoda; family Atyidae; genus Halocaridina; species Halocaridina rubra. The sequence goes on from JAXCGZ010018898.1 coordinate 116,727, forward strand.
AACCTTTTCTTTTCCAGTTCCAAGTTGTCTGCATTATTTACTGGCCCCAGTAGCAAGTCGTCCAATTTGAAATATGTCGCTCCGAAACAACCTAGATCAGATTCTACAGGTGCTGATGGGGAGAAGGTTAATTCTGCTGCTTCTGGACAGCAAGGCCAAACTCAGGCACCCGTTGTTTTGATGGCTACAGCCGTCCATGCTTACTTATAGTGAGTATCATAATATCTTAGATATAGAATAACTTTTGAATGGTATTTTAACTTAGTACTTATATTAATACCGTTGTGCTTTTTTTTTATTGTAATGTACCACGTACTTTCATATAGGAAGAACCTCTCTCCTTCCCCTAAGGGGGAAAGAATACTTCTTCCGTATTCTCCAGCATATTGTAAAGGTCAACTAAATGAGTGGAGCGAGGGAACTGGAAACAGTCCCCCTTTATATTTATTCCCGTAGAGAGTCGAGTATTTTGCTCTGACTCAGCCACCCCCTTATAAAGGGATTATGGGTTTTGAATATACCTGTAGATGAAAAAGTCTTTCTTCCAATAATACAAATCTACGATATTTTGCATAAATTATGGGAGTACAGTATTAGCTCTATTTGCAGTTTGTTAGTGTATTATTTGTAAAGAACTAGTTGTAAGGGATAGCAAAAGTACCCCTTGTACAGATAATAGCCCTGATTAAAGGACATTTGCAAAGCATAGCTGTTTAAAGTGCAAATTTATGTTGCAGTAAAGAAAACGCAAAGCTTTTATAAAACAAAATAATTAGTTTTGCTTAGTTTGTAATGTTAAGCTTTACATGAAGATTAGTAAAGTATGTGATATTTACCTTTGCTTAAGGATTATCATTTATTGCATTTCTAACGTTGAAGTGTAAACTGTTCTATTTTGTTTTGGACATCGTGTTTATTTTATTCCTTATTCTTAATTCTTTAAATATGTTTTCTCTGTTCTTTGAAATTTATCAACTGTAATGTTAAAAACATTAATACATATACATTGACTGCATTCACCCTTGTAAGGGAGTGGCCAAATCAAAGCACACACATTCACCTGAAGCTAAAATACCTTGCCCACTCCTCTTAGATCCTTGAAGATAGAGGTCTGCCGTAATTCTCCCCAACCACTATCCTTCTTGGATCATATACTGAGTAGTGGGCAAGGATTTTCTCCCACGAGGCCTGACAATTTGAGCTGGCTAACTTACAGCTAACTTGTATTTTGTAACCTTCTTATAAAGTTTTAATTTATATTTTTTTATCCTCTCTCCTGCTGTTAAAATATGTTCATTTTGAGTGAGAGACATAGTAGCAGATTTTAATGGAAACCTGTCCATGTTAGTCATGCATTACCCCTTTTTATTTGTCTCAGGAATTCGTTATCCTCATATATTACTTTGCTCATTCCTGTCATTATTTTAAGCTCTTATCTCGTTCTTTATACTCATCTACTCAATATGTATTTTGTATTCTTTGTCGATTTCTTATGGTGTGTTAAGACTTTATTTTAATTTGTCTTCTTGTCTTCTCCCACATAAAATGGGATATTTTTTTCGACCTTCAAATTTGGAAGTTGTATGTCTGTTTTTGTATCGTCTTTTGTATTTACAAAACCCATAAAACCCCGTATGAGAGGCTTGGCTGAGTCAAAACAAGAACTTGACTCTTTGTAGGAGGAAAATACAGAGGAGGGAATTCCCAGCCCCTTGCTCATCCCCATTTAGTCAACTTTTATGATAACAGGGGAACAAGGAGGAGGTATTCTTGCCCCCACTTCTATTATCTTTCTGGCAAGTAATATGTTTATATCATTGATTTTTTCAGCGTGAATGGTGCTGCCCAGTCCCAGGGTCGTGTGATGTGTTGTATCCTGGGAAATGTGTCTGAGAGAAACTTTGATCTCTTAATGTATAGATCAAAACAAGATCATTTGACACGTACTAAAATACATCAGCATTTTACTTTCACGGTAAGAAAAGCTGTCACATGTACTACATAAGAGCAGAAAATTTATATTGCAGTAAAAAAAAAGATTTAGATTCCCCTTTTGTTGTGTATATTAATTTTTCGTAATTGGTGTTAACTATTAACATTTTGTAATGATAACTATGTTATCCAAAGTTTTGATGTGGATGAAAACCATAACTTAAAGTATGTTTACATCAGCTCTTTTGAAATTTTTCCATTCATACATGTATACGTTTACAGTGGCCACCATACCTCTTATAAGGGGGATGGCTGAGTCAAAGAGCACATTCACTGGAAACATATGGACCTCGGTCACTCCTCTTGATCGAGTTATATTAATTCCATACCTTATATTCATTATTTAAAGTTTGGAATTACTGAAAGCATTTTGTAAAATATGTTTCCAGCTACAAGAATTAACTTGAGATGCCAGTTAATAATTATTTTTCATATTTTAAGTCTGGATTAATCGCATTTCAAACAGTTAATTAAACCGATATATATATATATATATATATATATATATATATATATATATATATATATATATATATATATATATATATATATATATATATATATATATATATATATATATATATATATATATATATATATATATATATAATTTTATTCTGTTTGATTAGGTCCTGCCAAATAATTATGCTAACTTCAGTGATGATCAACAGAGAAATTGGTCTATCATGATTGATACAGGACAGTATTCAGATTTTATCATGCAGGTATGAAATGCAATTGACATTTTTATGTTTTAAGTAGATTAGTAAATGTGGTATGTTTTTCCTTTTTTTTAATTTTTGTATGGCACCCCAAATTTTCGCTCCCTCCAAGATGTATCATGGTTTTTAATACTCTTATACATGGAAAGTGTGTTATCCTCTGTGACCTGTGATAAAATACAGGATTTTGCTGATAAAACAAATTTCATAAGAAGAGTTTGAATTTGAGGAAGTTTTCGTGGAAGCTATTGCAGGAAAAGTATAATTTGCTAATGAAAGAATTGAAGGTGAGTAATATACATTTTAATAAGAGGAATAAACATAGAGATGGTTTTGGAAGATTTTGAAAGATTAGAAGAATGAGAATGAAACCCTCTTGCAAATCTTGATAGCTATATTGTCATTGTGTAAAAATGAGGTACTCTTAATCCCATGTAAAGTTAAATAACCCCGTAAATTGTTAGGTTAGGTTAGGTCAGCTATACTTGCTTTGTAAATATGAATAAGCCTAGAACACTCTGGGGATTCTTTTCTCTACAAGTTCCAATATATGATTTGGAAAGTTAATGTAGTTACCAATTAAACATCGAAAGCCTATTATTGTTAGTGATATATGTATTGGAGGTCTGTTACCCATACAAAGATTCACACTCTTAGATTATGACTTTATTTCCAATAAGTTACAGAATAGTTCCAGTGATAGTAATAAAAATTTATTCTTTTGCATGAAAACTATTTTATATCATATTGCCATGTGGTAGTAATGAATAACTTGCTTTGTCTTTTAAAGATTGGATTGTGTCGAGCCATATGTTTCCTTCATGGTAATACAGGAAAACATTTGGTTCAGGATGTGGTTTTGGGTGAAGGACCAGCATTGAAAGATGGTGATCACGCACAAATATCGTACTCCACATGGAATATTAAGGAGGGTAAACAAGGAGACCAGGTTAGTGCAGTCAGTGTAGAAATGATTCTATTTTGCCAGAATGTAATTTGCTGGTGAAGTTGTTCGTTACTTCTATATTTTGAGACTTGAATAAATTATGCAGTCCTCTCTGATGCTAATCCCATATACTTATTAGTCAGAGATACTTTGTTTATTTTCTAGATAACAAAAAATTATTATTTTTGCCAAGAAATCATTTCTTGCTAAGAGATTTGGTACCTCTGTGGGAGATGCACTCTATACATTTTTTAATTGGGGATATTTGAGGCATAGTATATTGAGACTTGTGTAAGAATGCAGTTCTCTGTGATGCTATTCCAATATAATAAGTATTCAGAGATGCCCTTTTACTATGAGCGAGAATTGTGTGCATTACTTCATGGTATATAACATGACTGAAAATAGTGCTTAAGCAGCATCAGGTAAAGCTATTATTTGTTTTATAAGTATTGAGCACTTTTATTTATCAGTGTAATAAGTGAGTGTAATTTATGCCTTATGTGTTTACTGTACTACCAAAGGCAGATCACCTGAAGTCGTCTCAACGCATAAAACTGAAAGACATCACAGGAACTTGGGAATCAGGTATTCATGGTGCTCAGAAGAATGGGAGACGTCTAATATTTACACCAAATTCTCAGGTAGTATTTATTAGCATATCATGTTAGTTTTAGAGATCAGTTACCATTGTAACCAAATTATTATCATCAGTATTTTATATGAATATTGTTTGTCTGTACAGAATTTTATAAAGCTAGCTGTATTTGCTGCATTGTTACAATCTATTGTGTTTTTGTAGATTTGTTTGGAATTTTGATTATATGTGGAAGGATAAGCAACATCCCCCAATAGATCTTTCTTCATCCAGACATAACTATCTCTAATCCGACTTTTGTGTGGTTCATAAAGTAAAAATAGGTTCTTATTATTGATAATTTTTAATTTTTTAATATCTTTGCCATATTTTTCACTGCATTTATAATCAAAAGTCCATTGAAAATTGCAATTAATATTATGTAGAATACATGGATTGTAGATCATTCCAGGACTCCACAATGTTGATCTTCTATGACGTGTTCATCGACAAAGTGAAGCAGAAAGGTGGTGATCAGTCTGGGCGAAATACTCCACAAGTGGATCTGCAACATCATCAGTCAGAGATTTCAAACTCAAATAGGAGTTTAAATATACTTCCTGAAGGTGAGATAATATTTTGCATTTTAGTGTTAATCCGAATTGGGTACTTATATCCAGGCTGACACCTTGATGTTTTAGTTATAATTTAAGCAATATTAGCATTAATAAATGTTTAAAAGAAATCACCTGTACACGAGATCACCTATATTTATATACAAAAATAAAAATCCTCATTTACTTGATATTTACGACACGCAGGGGAACACGGAGGGGTGTTCTTGCTGCTTCCAGGTAGAAATGAGGTTATGTTCTGCTGGAACTAAGAGGGTGGTCACATCTGAACACAAATAAGGAGGTAGTAAGCTTCATCATACCCTACTCATACCCACCCCATCCATCGGCTATTCTGTGACGAAAAAAAAGTGCTTCTGGGGGGATGAGATTGCTAGCCCTATGCTCCCGTATACCACTTAAGTGATCCAATGTACTTGAAGGGAATATTAGAGGTATTCCCTTGAAAGGGGAGCGGCCTAGTCAAAGCACATATTTACCAGAGGATCCACTCACCCTATCCTGCACATCTTATAATTTTGAAAAGGAATGGTTGTCACCATCCCCCTTCTCCTCTACCTAACTGCTTAGGTCACACTGTGTAATTGGGGCACAGCTCCTTGTCTTAGTGCCATAACTGGCACACCAATCGTTCTATTCACAGACATGCTAACATTCTCCTCCCTTTTGCTCTAAGTCATTCCTCAACCTTGCCCACTCTGATACCCAGTTAATAAGATTCTGACTGGAGTTTTCTTATCTGAGGACCCTTGAATACCTGGACTCTTTGACATAGGAAAATACATAGTGAGGATTCCCAGACCCCTTGCTCCAACTCCTTGTACAACTTTTACGACTCTCGGGAATGCTAAGGAAGTATAAATGCCCACTGCCCTAGGTGATAGAAAAAGAAAATGTAAATTTAAATAAAAAAGCAAATCAACTTTGTGCAAGAATTACAAGAGTCGCACTTTCTCCCTTATTAGCTGAGAATATATATCTCATATGCCTACTACTAAATGCATAGAATGTAGAGGTGAATTGTATTCTTCTCTACCTGTACTATATTAGCAAATTCTTTTTATTAGCAGATGATGCAAGCAATCATAGTGATACTCCAGTTCCTGCCTCAAAAGCTACCATTGTGTCTCGCATGGCACGTATGGGTCATGCATTACTCCCTGCAGGAGTTGTCAGTGCCAGGCATCCCCCCACTGACTCAGAAAGTGAAGTGGTAAGTGACATAATGAATTTACTCTACACTAAGTACTTTTTATCAAAACACCTGCTAAATCTTTATACGGAAAGCAGAGAAGACTTAACTTCAATACAGGTCAAATAAATTTACATGTCATTATTGACTTCATTCTCCGTGCAAAGAAAGCATTAAAGTGTTTTATTTTTCTAAATTACAGGAAGAAATTAGTAGAAGAAAGCATAAGTACAGTAGTGGCTCCATCTCTGGTTCTGTTGAGGAGCTAGTGGCTACTCCTGCTGTTCGATCTAGAGCTGCATCCGCTCGTAGTGATGCTATGAAACCTGAACCTGCTCCACGACCCTCTCAACTTTCTGCTCAACCTCAGCAGTTAGTAGTGTACCAAAACCCATGGCAGCAACCAGCACTCTTGGTAATGATAACATATGCATGAAATAGATGCTTAGAGACTGCTCTGTAGGTGATAATCTATTTGTCTATATACAAGAGCCATATCTCCTTTTATAAAGGGGGTGGCTGAGTCAAAGTAAATTACATTTACTCTTTACGGGAAGAAAATTCATCAGAGTAGAGGATTTCCAGTCCCCTTGCTCTTCCCCATTTAGTCAACTTTTATTACATGTAGGAGAACATGGAGGAAATATGCTTGCCTTCCTCCATGAGTGGGACTAAGTAATAATAACTTTTCTTCCATATAATTTTCTAGTGTGGATACTCTTTAAATTGTGGTGCAATATGAAAACATTTAATTTCATAAATTTCACTTTACATTAATATATTATTAATATTCTACCCATTAGCCTCCAGGATACCCATCCGTCCAGGTCCCCGTCCAGCCTCAGCCATCCACAGCCTCAGATCCAACAATTTCACTGTTGTTTTCCGAAACTAGATCACAGAACACTGAACTGAAGATATCCGTTTCCAAAATGTCGGATAAGATTGATGTTCTAACAAGCAAGGTTGTACATAAATTGTAGATACTCTGTACTGGATATAATTTTACCTTATAACCTGTTTGATATAATTTGGTGTGCCTTTTTGCTTGTAAATCACTCACTTTTAGTAATATCCAAGTAATTACCTTTCAGATTGAAAGTATGGAGCAGCAGTTTAAGGATGGGGGAAATAATGCAGCTCCTGGCATGTTAGTGCCATCAAGACTGATGACTGTGCCACAGCACGATCATTCCATCCTCTCCACTAATGCTTTTGATCCTAAGGCTGTTCTTGCACAGATCACTGCATTAGTCACAGACAACGAAGATATGAAAGCAAAAGTACTGGAAAAAGATACGAAGATCAGTGCTCTTAATGATTCCTTGACGCAGTTACTACAGAAAAACCAAAGGTGGGTATATACCTTCATTCATAAAAATGTAGATGCCCTAATTCATATTTAAGTATGAAAACATAAATTATTGGATTAGGTGACTGCCTTGATTTGTCTTATGTTCAGTAGTTGGCATGATGGTACTGTAACATTTGATATACTATTATGTTTTATGTTTTGGTATGTAGGGATGACGAAGTATAACCTATTAGCTTCTGGAGGATATATGTTCTTTGACTTGACCACTCCCCTTACAAGTGCAATTACGGCTATTGTGTATATTATGTGTTTTGTACTGCTTTAGAGGATTTTCATAGAATATTTAATTTAGTAAATGAATAATAACTTTTAAGACCAAGTACTGATATGGATTTATGCACATTTTCTCATAGTTTTCGTGCATCAGAGCTTATACAATTGATTTTTTTGGTGGATTTGAAAATACACAGACATGTTTTCTTTATTTTACTGTTGAGTTTTCCCCATTTTGCTCGTTGCATTGTAAAATGTATAAGTGACTTGAGCCGGGATTATAATTATTGTTGTTTGCCATTTAATGTCTTTGTTAATCCCCATTCTAATGTGGGTGGAAATAGACAGGTCAGAGCTGGGGAAAAAAGGCTGGTTACCCTTCCTAACACCCTGAAGTGTGCTCAAGGACAGGATTTTCACTTTCTGAGTCGATTTCTGTCATCTCCATTATTATTGCAATCAAAATATGATTCCTTGCAAACTTAATTATCTTCATATACTCAATTATATTTTTGAGCTTCATCCCAGGCAGAGGCAGAGTTATTATTGTAATCGAAGAATCTTTCGTGAATTTTTTAATTTTTTCTATTTTTATAATCTTTTATGTCAACAGATATGTTAAGGGAGAATTGGAATTTTGCTTTGGTTGGTCTTGAAGGTTTTGTGTATAGCTTAAAATTTTTCTCAAGGATTTTAGGAAGTCCTGTGAGACGTCAAAGAAGAAGGGGAGCAGAGGGGAGAATAACTTCTCCCCAAACTCTAGTTTTGGGGTGTTTAAATGTGCGTGGTTGTAGTACGATTGAGAGCAATAGATGTGAGATTGGATATATGTTTGATAGGAGGAGGATGGATGTATTGGCATTGTGTGAGACGAAGATGAAAGGAAAAGGAGAAGTGGCATTTGGTGATGTGACGGGTAGGGTGTCTGGGGTTGAAAGGGGGAGAGCGAGAGAAGGTGTGGCATTATTGCTGAGTGAATGGATGGTATATCAGGTAGTGGAATGGAAAGAAGTATCATCTAGGCTGATGTGGGTGAGGGCTAGGATAGGAAGGGAATGTTGGTCTTTTGTTAGTGCGTATGGGCCAGGATGTGAGAGAAGTGAGGAAGAGCGGGATGAATTCTGGAATGAGTTAACCAGATGTGTGGATGGTCTGAGTAGAAGGAACTATGTAATTGTGTTGGGTGACTTGAATGCCAGAGTGGGTGATGGAGAGATAGAAGGTGTTGTAGGAAAGTATGGGGTACCAGGTGGGAATGAGAGTGGCGAGAGACTGTTAGATATGTGTGTGGAGCAAGAGTTGGTGATAGGTAATAGTTTATTTAAGAAGAAGTTAATAAATAAGTATACATGGATAAGAGTGGCAAATGGAAGAGTGAAAGAAAGAGCATTGATGGATTATGTGTTGGTAGCAAAGAGCATGGTTGGTAGAGTGAAAGATGTACATGCATTCAGGGGTGTGTGCTGGGATGTCTGATCATTTTTTGGTTGAAGCAAAAGTGGTTGTAGCAAAAGAGTGGGGAAATCGTGTGGGGGGATGTAGAAGGGAAGTAGTGAAGGTTGAAGAGTTGAAAAAGCCAGAGAAGAGAGAGGAATATCAGGACAGTTTGAGAGTGGCATATGACAGGGTGAAAGAAAGAGAAGTTAGGGAGTTAGGGGAGGAATGGGGGTTGATGAAAGAATGTTTTGTGGGACATGCAAGTGATGTGTGTGGAAAGAGGTTTGTTGGAGGTGGCATGAGTAGGGGCAGCGAGTGGTGGAATGAAGGGGTGAAAATGAAGGTGGAAGTGAAAAAGAGGGCTTTTGAGGAATGGCTGCAGTGTAAAAGTAGGGAGAAGTATGAAAGATATAGGGAGAAAAATGTGGAAACCAAGCGGAAGGTAGAGGAAGAGAAGAGGTTGGCAAATGTTAGGTGGGGACAGGTTTTTAGTAGGTCATATGAGGAGAATAAAAAGAAGTTTTGGAAAGAAGTGAAGAGAGTAAGGAAGGGTGGCTCGAGGATGGAAGAGACAGTGAAAGATGTGAATGGAGAGATGTTAAGAGGGAACAATGCAAGGAAAAGATGGGCAGAATATTTTGAGTGCTTGCTGAATGGTGAGGAAGATAGAGAGGCAGCTATAGTGGCAGTGGGAGGGGTTCAAGGGCTTGTAAAATGGGAGATGAAAATGAGAGAGAGATTACAAGAGAGGAGGTGAAAAGGGCATTGTATGAAGCGAAAGCAGGTAAAGCACCTGGAATGGATGGTGTGAGAGCGGAGATGTTGAAAGAAGGGGGTGTGACTGCATTGGAATGGTTAGTGAGAGTGTTTAATATATGCTTTATGTTGTCATTGGTGCCAGTGGAATGGGTGATTGCCTTTATAGTGCCCCTATACAAAGGTAAGGGAGATATGTATGAATGCAGTAATTTTAGGGGTATAAGTTTGTTGAGTGTGGTAGGAAAAGTGTATGGAAGGATACTGCTTAATAGGATTAGGGATAAGACAGAATATGTGATCGCGGAAGTGCAGAGTGGTTTTAGGAGAGGTAGAGGTTGTATAGATCAGATTTTTATTAGTTAGGCAGTTATGTGAGAAATATTTAGCAAAGGGTAAGGATGTGTATTTTGCATTTTTGGATCTGGAGAAAGCATATGATAGATTTGATAGAGAGGCTATGTGGAATGTTTTGAGATTATATGGAATTAATGGTAAATTGTTACATGCAGTGAAGAGTTTGTATGAGGGCAGTAGAGCTTGTGTTAGGGTAGGGAATGAAGTGAGTGAGTGGTTTCCAGTGAGTGTGGGACTTAGACAGGGATGTGTGATGTCACCATGGATGTTCACTTTGTATAGTGATGGAGTTGTAAGAGAGGTGAATGAGCGAGTGCGTGGTCGAGGTTTGAGAATGGTAGATGGGGATGATAACGAGTGGGAGCTGAATCAGTTGCTGTTTCCAGATGATACTGTGGTGGTGGCAGATTCAGAGGAAAAGCTGTGTCAGTTAGTGTCAGAATGTGGAATGGTGTGTGAGAGAAGGAAGTTGCGAGTGAATGTGGGTAAGAGTAAGGTTATGAGGTGTACAAGAAATGAGGATGGCGCTGGATTGAATGTTATGTTGAATGGAGAGACACTTGAGGAGGTTAATCAGTTTAAGTATTTAGTCTCGGTTATAGCTGCAAATGGTGGAGGGGAAGCAGATGTGTGTCACAGAGTGAATGAAGGATGTAAAGTGTTGGGTGCATTGAAAGGAGTGATGAAGAATAGAGGGTTGGAAATGAATGTTAAGAAAGTTTTGTATGAGAAAGTGGTTGTGCCAACTGTGATGTATGGATCAGAGTTATGGGGTATGAAAGTAAGTGAGAGACGGAAACTAAATGTGTTTGAGATGAAATGCCTGAGGAGTATGATTGGTGTATCTCGATTGGATAGGGTTAGGAATGAAGTGGTGAGAGCAAGAACGGGTGTGAGGAGAGAAATTGCAGCCAGAGTAGATATGAATGTTCTGAGAAGGTTTGGCCATGTGGAAAGGATGGATGATGAAAGGCTGCTGAAAAAGGTGATGAATGCGAGAGTTGATGGGAGAAATGCTAGAGGGAGGCCTAGGTTTGGATGGATGGATGGAGTAAGGAGAGCCCTGAATGATAGAAGGATGGATGTGAGGGAAGCAAGCGAGCGTGCTAGGAATAGGAATGAGTGGCGAGCGATTGTGACGCAGCTCTGATGGGCATCTGCTGTTGCTACGGGGCTGCATCTTACAGAGGTAGCCCTGTGGTAGGGGCAGTAGGAGGAGTTGGCAGTTGTGAAGCGACACAGGTTGTGGAAGAGCCGGGAGGATGGGCTATGGCACTCCAGCTGTGCCATCTGAATGGTGGCTAGCTCCCTCGTCATTGCCCATAGAGCAAAGTAATCCCCCTATTTGTTTTCCTTTCTTGATGTCGGCTACCCCCCAAGTAAAGGGGGAAACAGCCAAGGTAGATAGATAGATGTTGAAATGTAGCAAGTTCTTGTAAAGATAAGCAACCCACAGATCCCCAAGTGAAGTTGAATAACTGTAAATTGTTAGGTTAGGTTAGGTCAGGTTGGGGTAGGTTAAGTTAGGTTAGATTAGGTAACTTGCCTTGTACCTATAAATAATCCTAGAGCACGTTGGGGTTACTTTTCTTTACAAGATCCCTTTTAAGCTTGTTCCTAAAATAATTTTCTCTGTGTAATACTAGAGTGAATGTTTTAAATGGCAAGTGTTTGAATGAAGACCAGCTTATGTGTTTAGTGTTCGTCCCACAGAAAATGAGAAGAGATGATGAACGGTATGCAGAAGGTGAAAACGGTGCCAGACTGTGGAAGTGTTTTTACATCTTAGATTATATTTGTTTTTGAAGGTTTTTACTGGAGATATATTAAATTGATATACCTTTAAGGTGCTGACATTTTTAGGGTAAAGGGTGAGTCAGTCTGTATGCATTTTATATTACTGTTTTATGTTTCATAGCTAGTCCCAAAATTGAAGGGTTGTACACGAACAGGTTGAATTCGGGAGATTAAAGCTGGATGGCCTTTCTTGAAGACTGTGATTGTCAGGCTTGTTACTTTCCAAACTCCAACGCTTTACCACTGAGCCACTGTGGCTCTAGTTCTGTTCATTTTAATGGTTCTAAATAGCAGTATTAATACCACACTATCGTAAACCTGCCCATGTAGTGAAATATTCCCATTATAAAAATTTCGCTTGAGATATTGGAATTCCACAGGGAGTTGTGTTTTTAGGCTGCTTAAAGAGTAATCAGAGTCTGTTGGATAGATTCCAGATACTTCATATTTATTTTATTTCCTTGATATATCTAATATGAAATAAAAATGGTTCATAACTTTTCTAGTATACTCTTATATAATTTTTCTGTATTCAGATCTTATATAATTTTTCTTTATTCAGCTTATAAGATTTGTATATGTAATATGAACAAAAATGATTGATAACATTTCTAATATAATAGATCTTATATAGTTCTTTCTATATTCAGGTTACTAGAAGAAAAGACAGACATGCTAATGGCGAAGCAACAGGAATCAGGTACAACAGTCAGTATTACTGAGGTTATTGCTCTACGAGAAGAAAAAGCAGGCCTTAATTCTCAACTTGGAGCTGTACAAAGCCAATATGCAACAGTAAAGGTAATATTCAGGTAGTTGGTTGTTATTGTCTTTGCTGTTGTTCACACCAGCCTTCCTCAGGGACTTTTGAGCTGTCAGCTAACTAGTTATGATGTTTTGTAATGGATGCTTGAAACTTGTCGTTGTTGTATCTTAAACTGCCCGTCTGAAGAGCCTCGAGTTTTTTAGGAAGGCCACTGTTGAATATTTCGTATAGTGATATAGAAAACTATCTTCTTTGCATGTCTGATAAAAACAATTTGTCCTGGCAATAGGAGATCAATTCATTTAGCTGTTCAAAGAAATGACCCTAGGATTACTTAATGATTAGTTTAATATATTTTAATTGATTTTTATTTTACTTTGACAACAAAAAAGATTATTGCATTATACTGTGCTTTTTCATTGAGTTTTTATACAGTCCATACTTTTAATTCAAAAATACTTACTGGATATATTCAGTGGAAGAAATTGGTTACAAAGAAACAAAATTTGATTGTAAGAAACGTATGTAATCCTGTATTATTGTGGGGTTCTATCTTTTGTGACAAGGAATTGTAAGTATGCCTACATGAACACTGAACATTCTTGGCTATTCGTTACCTATCTCTTATTATCCCTTTACATCTGACAAGTCACAACATCCCATCTGTTTCATTTTACATTGTTTTCTTCGTGGCCAGGCTTGATGAGGGCAGATTTATTTATTTTTTGACCAGTCCTGGTATCACAGTCATATATATATATATATATATATATATATATATATATATATATATATATATATATATATATATATATATATATATATATATATATATATATATATATATATATATATATATATATATATATATATGAATAATTTTTTTACCCCGACCGGGACTCGAACCTAGGACTTATAATTACTAAGTCAAGGCGCTACCAACTACACACCACAGAAGGTTAAAAGGAATCCAACCTTATAGCTTATATCTGCTATACTTAGGGATGAACGCATTCTATCTGAATATCGCTATGTTCATATTACAGATTCCCCAACTTCACTCGTGGCTTCATTTTAGCATTTAATTCAATTCCCAATCTCATTCGGGTCATACAATAACCAAGTAAGCACATTACATATGTGAAAACATGAATCATTTTTAACCCCGACCGGGACTCGAACCTAGGACTTATAATTACTAAGTCAAGGCGCTAACAACTACACACCACAGAAGGTTAAAAGGAATCCAACCTTATAGCTTATATCTGCTATACTTAGGGATGAACGCATTCTATCTGAATGCCACTATGTTCATATTACAGATTCCCCAACCTCACTCGTGGCTTCATTTTAGCATTTAATTCAATTCCCAATCTCATTCGGGTCATACAATAACCAAGCAAGCACTTTACATATGTGAAAACTTGAATCATGTAATGTGCTTGCTTGGTTATTGTATGACCCGAATGAGATTGGGAATTGAATTAAATGCTAAAACGAAGCCACGAGTGAGGTTGGGGATCTGTAATATGAACTTAGTGGCATTCAGATAGAATGCGTTCATCCCTAAGTATAGCAGATATAAGCTATAAGGTTGGATTCCTTTTAACCTTCTGTGGTGTGTAGTTGGTAGCGCCTTGACTTAGTAATTATAAGTCCTAGGTTCGAGTCCCGTTCGGGGTAAAAATTGATTCATGTTTTCACATATGTAGTGTGCTTGCTTGCTTATTGTATGACCCGAATGAGATTGGGAATTGAATTAAATGCTAAAATGAAGCCACGAGTGAGGTTGGGGAATCTGTAATATGAACATTAGTGGCATTCAGATAGAATGCGTTCATCCCTAAGTATAGCAGATATAAGCTATAAGGTTGGATTCCTTTTAACCTTCTGTGGTGTGTAGTTGGTAGCGCCTTGACTTAGTAATTATAAGTCCTAGGTTCGAGTCCCGGTTGGGGTAAAAAAATGATTCATGTTTTCACATATGTAATGTGCTTGCTTGGTTATATATATATATATATATATATATATATATATATATATATATATATATATATATATATATATATATATATATATATATATATAATATATATATAATATATATATATATATATATATATATATATATATATATATATATATATATATATATATATATATATATATATATATATATATATATATATATATATATATAAAGTGGGGTAAAGCAAGTGTGGGTGTCTGCCCTCATGGTAGATTATTGTCCGATTACATTGTGGATGACCCAAGCATGATGGTATAGGGAATTGTGACAGCTCCTTATTCCTAAGGAGCTAAGAGGAGTGATTGAGGTATATTGGCTGCTTGTGAGTGAGTGTGTGCTTTAACTCGGCCATCCCTTTACAAGGGGTATTGCAGCCATTGTATATATATTTTTGTATAAGTGGATTGTATCAGGTAACAATATATGAACTAAAGGTAATAATGAAGATGGAGGTATGGGTCGCGCGATCATTGTTTTGGAGCGACTTTGACAACTAGTGAAGCTAGAGGCATTCAAGAGATGGAATGAGATTGAACAATGTGATATGCAGTCTGCCTTGACAGATTTCTGCAAGCAGAATTAAACTTTCATGAGGTACCAGGGTAAACTGAGGAAATTTCAGGCGTTCTTTTGGAATTTTATCATTGGCACTGACTTCATCTTTTTCACTATAATATCATGCTTAAACTTGACTGTTGAGTGTATGTCTATAATTTATCATAGTTAAGGGCCTCATTGGAGTTCCTCTGCTCATTTTAACGTAGGTATTAGCTCTTTTTTTCTAAATTTCATGTTTAAAATTGACAGCTGAGTTTACTGCAATTTGTCACAATATCACTGCCTCCAAAACCATGCGACACAAAGGGCATCGTTGAAATCCAGCACTCATTTCTTTTTTGTGCCTTCACTTGTTTAGTCTCCATTCATCTCTAGCCTGGTGTTTCAGAGTTCTCACCCAAAGAGGTCATGGTCTTCCAATTTTTTTGTGCCCTGAGAAGCCCATTTGATGCTCACACCTCATATGGTATTCAGATAGTAACTTCTTTGCAGTTAAATAGAAATTTGAGTACAGAATTAATAATTTTTTATTTTAGCCGTTTTTAAGTTTGTTTCTTTGGATATGTCCACCTTCCTGACTTGGATAAGAGAAGGCAGTATAAAAAAGGCAATGGTCTTATTCCTTTACATAGAAAAATAAAGTTTATATTTTAAATTTATTGATATTTATGTATCTTTGAAGGTATCTATAATAGTGAATACAGTTTATTAGAAAATTCAGTTATATACAGATACAAATTATCAAAGATATTTAAATTTTCAAGTATTTACGGTGTCTCGGTATGGGAAGCTGTGATTTAATGTGAATTGTTTCTTATGCTATAAATTTGAGATAAAATTTTGTCCTGTAAACTACCCAATGTTATATAAGCAAGATGTCAGTTTCTTGCTCAATAGGTGTGTATTATGAAGAAATAGAATATCGCATTTGATTTTTTATTTAGCAATGTTGTTGTTTGCCATTTTATGTCACTATTAGTCCTCATTATGGGGATGAACACAGACGGGCTGGATATGGGGAATTAAGGTTTGATACCTTTCATTATGCCAGTGGGCTCAATTGTGGGTCCATTTCCGAATTGAGTGCTCTAACCACTGCACTGCCGCAGTCTTCTTGTATCTGTTTGATAATAATTTAATATTCAAATTCAGGAGGAATTGCTGCAAACCAAAAACACTATAGAGAAACAGAAAGAGGAAATAGATAAGCTAAATTTGCAAGCAACAGAAGAAAAGAGTAAACGACTGGACTTCGAGAATATGTCCGAGAAGCAGAGGAGTAAAGAAGTAGAAATGAGTCAGTCTGTGAAAGATTTACAGGCAGAAAAGGAAAAGTTGGAAAGGTTAATAAATGAGATGAAAAGTCAAGAACAGTTACATGTAGGAGAGCTTCAAAAAATCTCCAGTAAAAATGCTCAACTGCAAGATAATTTAAAGGCGTCTGAAGCCGAAGTAGAAAGTTTAAAATCAAAACTTCAAACTACGTTACAGCTGATGGAGGAGGTAAATTATTCTTTATATTTGAGTTCTCACTGTTTTTATTATGACCAACAAATGGGTATCACAGTTATGAAGTAAAGACAAATTCTTGTATATTGCAAGTTATGTAGTTATTCATCAGTAATTTGAAATCCATATTCTTGTTAAGAAATTATTGCCAAATAAGTTATCCTTTCAGTATTTAGAGATTATGATTCTGCCAGAGATTTAAATATTGTATATGGAAGTAATATATATTTCCCCAATCTTGTTTCAGAGAACGAGAGGAGATGGAGAGAGCTGTGGTGAAAAAGAAATGGAAGAACATTTACGTCAGGAAATACAATCCAAGAATTCGAAAATAGGGAAGGTGTGTATTATGCAGCTGCCCATTGTGATACTACAGCAGGTCATTTGGTCTTAAAATATGACTGGCCAGAAAAGCTCAATGTTAAATCTTCCTTCATCATAGCTCTTTTTCTGTGCCTTCATCTACACCATATATTCTGGTGTATCTGTTACACATCTTTTACTATCCCCACACATCTAACAAGTCACAACGCTTCCCACCTCTCATTTTTCTTTCTTCCTAGTTTTCTTTATGCCTGGGCCCAATGAGGGCAAGTATTTTGCTTGTCCCTTTGTATTTTTTTATTTCGGTAGAATTTTGCATACTTTTATTGTCAATCATTAGAGCGTAAAGTCACTAATTAGATTCGTTTGTGAATTTCTTTCAAGAGCTAATATTGTTCATTATGCATCCATATATTTAGTACTTTATGTTGTGTTATATACCGGAGGTCCCAGTTATTCGTTGCTAAGTGGGACCACAAAATCACGACTAATAAAAAAAGACAAATAATGAAACCATATTTCCCATTGCAATCAGTGTAGTAGGTGTCTAATAGGGACTGGCCATCACACATCTAAGAATTACTTTCGATTACAAACCACTATAAAATTAAGTTATGCATAAATATATGTAAATATAGTTAAGAAATAACAGTAAACGAAAAGAAAGCTAAAGTGAAATATGATAATACTGTATAAATAAAGGATAAAACAGTGTACCTGGCAACAGCGAGGAAGCACACATAATTGAGGTAGGCGGTAGCTAAGCTGTGATGGAGGATGGAAACTGGGTTTAACCACAAGAAACTCTTAAAATTTAGGTTTTCACTGCAATAATAATAATAATACAGTAATAATAATAATAATAATATTAATAATAATAATAATAATAATAATAATAATACATAGAAAGAGGGATAGAGAGACAGAGAGTCTGAGAGAGAGAGAGAATCAGGCTGATACCAACGTTTTTCAAAGGTATGGATGTAATTACCTAATTGCGCTTATGGGAATACTGTACTGTACACACTGCAATAAGAGGAGAGGGTAGATACCAACTGACGTGTTTTGTTGTAGTAGGTGGAGTTTTAGCAATTTAGATACTATTATTATTATTATTATTATTATTATTATTATTATTATTATTATTATTATTATTATTATTATTATTATTATTATTATTATTACCAAATACAGACGACGTTAACCAAAGCACTTTTCATTCTCTCTCTCTCTCTCTCTCTCTCTCTCTCTCTCTCTCTCTCTCTCTCTCTCTCTCTCTCTCTGTATTATTATTATTATTATTATTATTATTATTATTATTATTATTATTACTATTATTATTATTTTATTACAATTATTATTATTATTATTTTATTATAATTATTATTGTTGTTACTAAATACAGCAAAGACATTAGCCTAATCTCTCTCTCTCTCTCTCTCTCTCTCTCTCTCTCTCTCTCTCTCTCTCTCTCTCTCTCTCTCTCTCTCTCTCTCTCTCTCTTTCTCTCTCTCTCTCTCTCTCTCTGTATAATTTTATTTTTATTTTTATTAATATTATAATTATTATTATTATTATTATTATTATTATTATTATTGTGATACACTGAGATGATAGCCCAAAGCTTTTCATCTCTCTCTCCCTCTTAATTTGCGTGTGTTGCCACATGCCATTAGTGCCATCTATTGACGAAAAAAGCAACAAATGAGTGAAACAGCAAAAAGCGGGGCGACCAATAGCAGGAACCCCCTGTACTAGCTTAATATTCTTTATTATATTATTCTCCTAACATTGCTGTAAAATAACTCCTAATATTAAGGTAATTAAGTAATACCATAGCAGAGCAGTCTTTCATACTGGTATTTCGAGTCCACTCCTGAAGGTTAGAAAGGGCAGCTAACCTTAATACCCCAGCTCCAACTAGTCTGTGTCCAGTGTATACAATTTATACCAAAGGCTGACAATGGTAGCACATTTGTTAGAGGACTCCACTTTGGAAGTGACAAACCCAGTTCCGAGCCCACCCCAGAGTGTTTGAAAGGGCATCCAACCGTAATACCCGAGCTCCAGCCTGTATGTGTTATCCCCATTTGAATAGAGCTATTCAAGTTGCTCTAACCAATACATATATTGTATGCATATTACATTCTTTATTAGATTTCCATCCATGTTACAGCTAGAAAAGGAATTACTGGATCTACAGTCAGAGATATCCCAAATAAAGCAAGATAAAGCTCAAGATATGGATGCATATCAGGTTGGTTTCTTTCTTTCTTTCTTTATAATTGTGTCCTTAACTGCCTAGCCGAACAACCCCAAGTCCTTAAAGGTCTTTGCTGATCCCGAGTATTTAGATATAAATGTACATAGCTTCATTGTGAGATTCTTAATATTTACCATTATGTATGCACACTTGCATAAAGCTCTATGCTGTCTTTGCAGTTATTCACAAATTAGTATAAATTCTTGAAATACAAATGCTGTTATATATGAACAATTCTGTTTGCAGACCCAACTACAAAATCTTATGCACGAAAAAGAAGCTTTAGAGAAATCCAGTGCCCACCTTCAGAATGCCACTGCAAATTCTGAAGAAGTAGTGAACACTGTAAAAAAAGTTATGAACAGTGTCTTCCGAACCCTCAAGCCCCAGTTTTCAGATGAGGGAACGTATTCTGGTGCTAAAATCATGCAGACTTTGCTTACCGTCATAAGGGTAATGCTGTGTTTTATTTTTTCTGAAATTCTCATGAAAACAGCTTTCATTATAGATCGTAAATTAGTTTGTTTGATATTGGAAGACAGTGTGTTTTCACAATTTGTTAGAAGGCACAGGATACATCTGTTATTTAGTAAATATAGAGTTAAAGAGAAATTTTGTTTTTATCATTTGCATTAGTTGATTTTGTAGTATTTTTCATCTTGAATTTCTTAGTATTTCTTATTTTGTGCATGATTGCATTACTCCAATATCTTGTTGTGAAAGTCAGCTAAATGGGGCAGAGCAAGAGGACTTGGAATCCCGGCCTTTTTATTTTTCTTCCAGAAACAGTCGAGTGTTTACTTTGATTCAGCAGTTCTTTTTAGAAGGGGAATTATGGCTGGTGTGTATAGATAGATATATCAAATGCCGGATAATAATTTTTTTCTTGAATTCTTTTTGTTGTATTATGAGTATTAATATTCTCTCATAATTAGTATTTTGTATTAATTGTCTAAACTTCTCCAGGATACTACGTTGCAACTTCTCGAAGACATGAATAAAGAGAAAAATACTGATGAAGGCTCTCTAAAATCAGGAATAGCTTCAGATACTTTGGAAGATGGAGGTAATGATGTTAATAAGGCCTATCATATGCAGGCAAATGCAAATACTGAATCTCCTAAGAGTGCACCTGTTGTTGAAGACAACTTGCATTCAGAAACTACTTCAGTCAGTATAGGCAGTATGTCTACTGATCCCCATTTTGATAGACCCGATAATGAGGGCAGTAGGGATATCTATTGTGTTAATATGAATCATAATAATTTAGCAGAAGAAAGAGTGACTGGCTTGGGATCCCTAGAAAATTGTAAAGAAGATTCATTTGATACAGAGAGGGGGATTGAGGATATTGAAAGCAAAGTGGAAATGAGCTCATCAGAAGGCGAGTACACCGATGCCAGCGAAAGACAGTTTTCACCCAAAAGTTCATTAAGTAGTAGTAGTGATAGTAACAGCTATGAGTGTGAGAAACCTAGTAATACTATTAGCATAGGCAGTGGCAGAGGAAGGAGTGAAACTGGAGATAATTTATCTCATGATGTCATAACAGCTGATCACAATGTTATTCCTCTTCAAAGAGATAATAGTGATGCTGTTGAGAATGAACCAAAAACTCCTGTTATTGATATGGAAAACACAGATGTGAAGAATGTAGCGAGTGAAAAGTCTGACAGCTCGAGGGATTCTTCTTTAGATAGGGTAAGTTATGCATCCCTGGAAGATAAGCACCAATTAATAGATTAACATTGGAAATGGTGGGTCTTTCTATCGAATCTTGCTTCATGCACCCTTTGCTTATTTTTTTTGCATTTTACAAATTATGCACTGTATTATGTATCCAGAGAGATGTATCTGCAAATTGAGATGTGTATTCAGAGAGACATATCTGCAAAAGTATAAGGCAAACCCTTAATACAGCAAACAGCTTAATACAATGAGGGTTCTCCCAGTAATGGAGCTATTTAGTTTTCAAGGAGTGGAAACATTGCTTTTTACTTATTCTTACCGTAACTATTACTAGTTCTTAGTTTTCTGATAGTTATCAAACTCTTTGTTCCAAGTCTCATAATGGGTTTCTAATTTTCCTGTTCTGTGAATGTCTTATCTTGCATGGATAGGCGCCAATTTATGTGGGATATTTAAAGATGAAAAACATCTTAAACTTTCCTGTCATGGTTAATAAGAACGTTGAACTATAATCATAATTACTCGTTTAATGTGTCACTAGTAATCCTCTGTCGAATTGGGGTGGACACAGACAGGTTGAAGTTGGGGAATTAGGGCTGGATGCCCTTCCTAACACCCTGTGGTGGGATTGAACAAGGGTTTGTCACTTCCTGACGAGTGCTGTTAACTACTTAGCTACCACGGCTCCCTTTAATCAAGATGATTACTGTACTTGAGTTTGGAAATTCACTGAGACAGGCATCAGAGCTACACGAAACTGTAGGTTTTGTTTATATACCTTTATAAAGGTATTTTTATATTAAATACTTCCTCAGTACTTAATGTTGTTTGCTATTTTATGTCTCTGTTAATCCCCATGCCGAGAGTGGACACAGACAAGTTGGAACTGGGGGGGCTTGAGGCTGGATGCCATTCCTAATTCCCCACAGTGGACTCTGTTGCAGGGCTGTCACTTCCCGAGTCAAGTGCTTTAACCACTGTACTACAGCGGCCCCCATTTCCTCAGTCCTTAATGACTTTGTTAAATACACTGCATTAACCTAGGCTTGATCTACCTTTTTGTAAGCATAGAATAACTTCCTGATGTTATTTGCTATTCATCTATTATAATTTTCCATGTTTACTCTAAACATATGTGTTGATTAGATATATTGTTCTGGGTATCTACTTTTGGGGACTGCTGTAGTGTAGTGGTAGAATGCTCGTCTCGGGAGGTGCTGGAACCGCTTCCAAACCCACGTTGGGGTGCTAGTAAGGCCATTCCCCAGCTTCAATCCTGTCTGTATCCAATTCCAAATAGGGACTTAGAGTAACACATTAAAAAAATAAAGATAAATAAATATGGCTATCTACTTTGGGTACTTAATACAGGCAGTTCTCTGTTTGGTTCAACTATTCCTAGCAATTTTGTTCTGCTATATTTGCTTGTTACAGTGCTTTGCTTGTTTTGCATTTTAGATAAGGTTTTCGGTATTTATTGTTATTTTCTATGAATGGGTGATATGTCCTTGATATATCTATTTTTAAGACACTGTTTCTTTACGATTTTTCATATAGACTATTGCTTATTTCTTGTTTTTGTAATGTAGAGCAATAAATGTCGAATTTCAGGTGAGATTAGGAGACTGAATAATACTAGTAGGTGAAGGATATCATCAGTATTAAAATTTTACCTTTTTTCGTACCTGGACATCTGAGAGTGGCATTTATATGAATGATTTGGGTTTGATCAACACTGACCTATTGGAATGGGTCAAGAATTACCAACACCTGGGTGTCTTCATTGACAGTGTAGTTACCTTTCGTCCCGGGATCCCATACCTTTGCAAAAGTTGTAAATTGCAGCAATTAGTCAGTCGAAGATTTTAAAGACAAGGATTTATTGTTTAGAAGAGGTGGTTTCACTATTGCAAAATCCTTGCCTCAGGAGGGTTAGATGCATATTTTTATATAGGAATTAGGAAGATTAGCATATGCTGATTTAATATGGCCAAACTGCACCCGCAAGAGATTTATAATGTAATGGTGGAAGAGCCTTCAGTTTGTTCTCCTATTCTTGCAGGTATTCTTACGAAAGGATTGCTTTGTTTGGCACAATTAGTCCCCATTTAATGAGGGTGACCACTGACAGTTGGAGCTGGAAGAATAAGGCTGGATGTTCTTCTTAATGTCCCAGTGGAAAGAACTTGGGATTGTTATTCCGTAGTTGTGCACATTACCACTGAGCTGTTGTGGCCCTCTAGTTGTTCCTATAAAAATTCTCTAGAATTAAAACAATAGCAGTGATGATAAGGAAAAGATTTAAAACAAAATTCTCTGTTTAAGTTTAATATGACTGATGTATTTTACCCTTTTAACCAGTGAAATATCTTGTTTGATTATTTGATGGTTTATAATCTGATACTTGATAACATTAAATGTTCTATTCTATGTAAGGTATATAATAGATTCCTAGCTTGAAAAGCAAAGATTGCTAGAGATAGTAAATGGTGTCTTTTTTTTTTTTTTAGATCCAAATCTAAAGATAACCCAAGCAGGGTAGATAGAGGGGGGAATTGTGATAACCCTTTATCCCCATGGAGCTTAGTGTTTTCAAAGCATGTTCAGCTTTTGGTGAATGTGTTGTATGCTTTGACCCAACCACTCCTCTTACGAGGAGGATTAGTGCCTTTATATATGTATATAAATCTAAAGCGATTTGTTGTTACATATGAATTATAGTTCTGATTTTTACCTCTTTGTTGTATACTGAAAGAAAATTACCTGCCATGAATAAGTAAATGCACCTAGTTGTGTACTGCATTCTTTTATCTTGTTTGCCCAGTTATTATGAATTATTTTTAAATCTCCATTGTTGAATTGCATAGTCATTAACCTACATACCATTTAAAGTGGATCTGTCCACTTTAAAGTTTGTAACTGTTAATTTCAAAAAGTGGACTTATACCACATAACATTACCAATGCAGAAAATATAAATTTTTTTTTTCTTGTTAATGCTAAACATCTTCATAGGAATAACCGTGAAATTTATTTTCGCAGTAATTGGGTTAATGTTATGGGTCATATTGGTATAAATGCAAGTATTAGGAAGAATATATAAGCCAATACGTTATTGTATATTTTTTATGTACTTAGTCTTTCAAACTTATATAGAATTTTTTGCCTTTTGTTTTTCTGTTGCAATAATGTGTGAGCCTTAGGGGTATTTAGTCGAGGCATGAGAATGGGAAACTTTCATTGGGGGTTTGGTATACTTTGGTGCAACAAATTTGGCGATGGCTGTTTGAACGCTACACCCATTTTGGCGACAATCCATTTGGTGTTAGATGTTCTGGCTAGAAGACAGTATTTATTTTGAAAACCCAACCTAGCCATCTTTTTCTAAACGAATGGCATCAAACCTGCCGTGCCAATATTTTCATAGCCCAAATGCTATCGCCCAGTTGTACAAATTTTGTTTTGTAAGTGATTAATTTAATTTTTGGTGCACAGTCAGAGCATTGCAGTACTGAAGGCATTTGAAAACATTTTTACCTAGAGTAGTCATTCCATTGCAGAAGCAGCCACTTTATGTATATCAGGTGTAAATTAATGTTGCTGTTTTATTTCATACTTTAGGGATATTGATGAGTGGTCATTGTTACATATTATCAGTTTGGACACATTCTGACTTTTTTTTATATTTATTTTATTAATACAGTATATAGGGGGCTGGGCAGCTCAGTGGTAGTGTACGAGTCATGAAGTTGAATGCCAGTCATTGTGGTATTATGCTTTTATCGCTTTTTTTTTTTTTGCATTTTCAAAGATAAATTTAGCTGTCATTCCTTTTATAACATAATACTTCATATACTCTGGTATAAATTCTAGCTTTAAATTTTAGTTTCAGAGGTGTACTATTTCATGCATGTTAGTTTAAGAATAACATGGCAACACCACATTCCCTTGCAAGGACTGTGTGTATCCCATGTGTATGATGTTGGCATGCATATTTATCTACCTGCAGTATGGTACTCGCGATCTTAAATGCTGCATTCTCCATATCCATACACCTAGGAAATATAAAAATAGCAAAAAAAAATGTCAAATAACACTTGTGTTGAAGGTGTAATGGTTCATATTGATACATATTTTTAGCTTGTTATATTTTGGAATGTTTTAATTAAAAGTGCAATTTAGGTTTAGGGTTTTTCTGTTTTAAATAGTATTGGTTTTTGCATTTTGTCCTTTTATTAATATCTTTTAAAATTTTTTGATTGGCTTAAGTCTTTGTAAGTATCTTATGGTCTTTGCTTATTATATAAAAGGACATTAATGGGGATGAATATAGTCTGCTTGTTATCTAAATGTACATTAATGGGATTGAATATAGTCTTTACTTGTTATTTTAGGACATGAATGGAGTTGATAATTTACATACCTGACTTTCAACAATGGCTCTTATATAATTTTGAGGTACATTTTCTGTTTGGTTTTTCAGGCCTGGAGACCACAACCCCCACCTCCACCCCTTTTCAGTGATGATGATGATGAAGATGATGACTGGCTTTCCTGATTTTAATCGTAGAGTGACTTATCTTTAATTGCGGCAGTCATGGGGTAGGCAGTATTAGTATTGTGGCTTAGACAATGGGCTGTGTAATGAGAGCATTGAGAAAATAAAGCATTTTGAGTATTATTTTATGCAGATGTACATGGATCAGTGACGTTAACAGGTTATGATTTATATTGCATTATTTAACCACTTCAGTTGCTATTACAGTCGTTACAGTTGAATGGAGAATCCATGCATTGACAACTTGCCAATTTAGCATCAATTCATACCCTGCCATTTCATATAGGAATATAGATAGTATATAGGAATATAGATAGTGTAGTCTCACTCACCATAATTATATCAAAGACATATACTGTATTGCTTCTGAACATATGCTGTGATTATAATATATACCGAGGTTATTAATTATAAATAGATCTGGTAGTAGTAGTAGGGAAGGAAGGAAGTAATTTGTTGTAGTACTATAGTAGTGATAGTTACTAGAGATGTAGATAATAATATATAGAGTTGAACAGTTAGCTGTAGTGGAGTACTAAAGTATAGTGTGATTGTATAATATTCATGGATGTTATTATTTATGAAGGAAGTGATATATTTGTAGTTAAATTAAGTCATAGTAAGTAGTATGGAAGCATTTAATCTTGTTACTACAGATATGATAGTTGCTAGAGATATAGAAAGTAATATATACGAGCTTCATACAGTAGTATTAGTGGCTGCTTGTGATATAGAAGGTAATATATATGAGTTTATTACTAAAGTAATGGTAGTTGCCAGAGACGTAGAAAGTAATATACGGTATACGAGTTGAACTATTAGCTATAGTGGAGTAGTAAAGTGTAGTACGACTATCAGTAATGATTATTGTAAGACAAGATTGTTTTCAGTTCTTTAAGCTTGAGGCTTCTTGTTATTATTGAAACCTTTTTTTTTTTTGTTAAAGCTTTTGCAATAAATATACTATTATATTAATAGTTCTATTAGAGACGGATTTTTTGCACTGTTTAGATTCTCTTCTATTAAGAATTTGCTTGCTAAAATGATGTTAACTAGTCCCCTATGACATAATGACTTTGTCTTGAAGCTTACTATAGAACAAGAACTAATATAAAATAGCTCTCTCCACATCAGCCATATTGTATTGTGGAAAGAAAAAATTTGGGAAGTATAGGACTGCTTATGAACCTCCTATCTTCATTGTCGCATTATATTTTGATTAACACGGAAATATATGTGGGCTGCAGTAGCTCAGTGGAAGAGTGCAAGAGTCAGGAAGCGACTACAAAATGGGTGGGCTGCAGTAGCTCAGTGGTAGAGTGCATGAGTCAGGAAGCGACTACTTAGATTTGGTCCCACTGCAGGGTATTAGGAAGAGTATGCCTCTGTCCGCCCCTATTCGAGTAAGAATTGAGACACACAAAACGGAGCTTTAATACTGGAGTCTGGTACAGAAACTCCCCTGCTTACGAACAACTGAATCACTAACATTTCAGATATGATTATAAACCTACACATTGTCGACCCATGTATTAATTCATGTATTACTGTACTGTACCTTATTATTGCATTATTATTACTGTTAAAATTCATTAATATTGTATACTTTGATATATTTAGCCTAAGTACTGTACAAAACTGCCTATGTATGCACTGTACAGTACTTTATTTTACCTCAAGACAACTTACGAACAATTCTATTTATGAGCAGACTTCTAGAACCTATCTCGTTCGTAAGTTGGAGAGTGTCTGTATAGGATTTTTTTTTTCTTACCACCACCAATTTCTTATTAGTCACCACATATTACACGCAGGCTTTATAAGGGTAGAACGATTTTCTAGCAAAGATGATGTATACAGCAGAAGATAATGGGGGGTCACAAGTGTTACAAAAATAAAAGGAGATTATAGATTACCTCAACTCGGTTGTCCCACACTTGCCTTTTAGAGCTGTGTTGCATTAAGTAGAAAAATTGAGGGAGGAAATGCAATCCCCTCTGTTTCCATTATACCTTTCTTAGTCACGCATATGCTTAGTTTGTATATTTTTTCAGAGAACAGTTTCTAGTTTGGTTATTTTTAACAACTGGAATTATATTTAAGGCCAGCCCTCTAATGTACCTTTGTAGTTGACAATATGTTGAGAAAGTAAGTACAGTATTCTTCTTTCTTACTAGGTTTTCTATTTTAACATTGTTAACTGGTGGTAATTAAGGAGTTTCATGTATTTTGTACGAGTTTATATCGTGGATACATTAAAAAAAAAAAGCATTTTTATTTCTTGAATCAGTGTAAAAGAATACAGTAATGGTACCCTGCTTTTATATATTTTTTTAAAATTGTTATAATGTTGTTGTAGAGAGACTTTACAGATATAATTATATAAAAAACTATTTGAAAGGTTTCCGGACATCGTGCTTTTCACTATACAGTATATATATATATATATATATATATATATATATATATATATATATATATATATATATATATATATATATATATATATATATATATATATATATATATATATATATATATATATATATATATATATATATATATATAAGGCTTTTGACTGCTATTAGGAGAATTGGCCTCAGGACAGTTGACCCCTGTACTACTGCTTCATAAAACAATTGCCCCATTGATTCTCCAATAAGGAGAATTGTCCCATAATAGATTTGTTTTGATAACTTGGAAGAAAAGAAAATATTTGGGGCAGTTGTCCAGGGGACAATTGTCGTGGGGTAGTCGTCCTGGAAATTTTTTAAGACCATTAAGTCCTGTATCTGTCTGCTGGTATCAAGTACATAAATCTTATACTCTATATGTCCTCACAGTTTGAAATTATACAGATATAATTATGTATTTTATAATAGAACGTCAGCTACATTACATATATTCAAAATACGACATCATAGATGGAGAGGAATGTAATGGTTTATTTAATTTAAAATAATTAAATTATATAATTAGGCTTGACTTTTTTGTAACATCTTGTCAAATTCCAGTCAACAGTATTTTTAATAGTGAATAGCTATCATGAAATATATATATATATATATATATATATATATATATATATATATATATATATATATATATATATATAATATATATATATATATATATATATATATATATATATATATATATATATATATATATATATATAAAGTGTATTTGGAGTAACTGATAAAATTATTGTACAGTATATACTTTTGTACGTCTAATTTACTTATGATCATACTATAAAAATCAATGATAATGATGATAACACAAAAAGAAAACAGTTACTTAGTTACTTGTGCTTGATAGCACAGTTTTGGGATATATATTTTTATTGATTAGTCGTTAACTTAATAGGTTTACGTTAAGGTTAACATCAGAGGTTCTTGTAGTTGGGAAACGGTTCTTATGATTACATACTTAAAGATCCATATTATTATGAGGATATACAGCTTTTATTAAATATAATTATTATATAGGAAATTTTGGACTGCACCCGCTATCTGAATGTGGCTGGGTGCTGCAGAGAACATTGTTTTAGGGTTTTGGAGATAATTTGTATTTTTATTTAATTTTATCTTGTCTTACTTGAACTCTGGGCATTTCGTTAAATGGAACCATACATTTCCACATTCCACTGGGACTTTTCCACAGTTAGAATAATAAGTTTTCGGCTTTTAGCTACCCTAAGTTTGTAATGCTTGTAGGAAGCTGATATAGGATTTGAATTCTAAACTTGATTTTTAATAAGGAAAGCCAACTGACTCTGTGAATAATATATATATATTTTTTTGTGAACTGCACTGCTGAAGAAAGCTTTATTCTGAGAGTATGTACTAAGTTTTAGAACTTGGTACGCAGAAAAGGCCTTCAGCCTGAATGTGGATTAATTTTGGAGTTTTCTCTTCAGCTTGCTATGTATGGGTAGGACTAGTTATTAGAGCTATTCCTCTCTGAAGTTAGCTTTAAGAGTCAGTGCTGAGCTTGAAA
Source organism: Halocaridina rubra (assembly GCA_037179515.1). NCBI lineage: Eukaryota > Metazoa > Arthropoda > Malacostraca > Decapoda > Atyidae > Halocaridina > Halocaridina rubra. Next base: position 146,423 of record JAXCGZ010018898.1, read on the forward strand.
GATCAGTCTACTGATGGAGCTTGAATCCCAAACGAATAAGATGGGTCAATATCAGAAGAAATCAACAAGTTCAAGAAATCGCATCCTCAGTAAGTCTCTGCAGGCAGAATATAATTGAGCTATGCTGAGTGTGGAAGACCAAGCTGAAGAAAGTATATCCTAAATAACTCTGCAGAAGCATTTTGAAATTGAGATTTGGGCCATCAGATACAATATTAAAGATGTGACAGACAGCTGATCACTAGTGTGAAAGAGGCAAGATTTTATACAAGGATGGGGAATACCTGATATGTCTCAGCTTCACTGATACATTTTTTTGATAGCTCACCTTTTCAGGGCTTAGCAGAATCCTTACGGATCTTTAGACCATCATAGGAGGCCCAAGGAAAAAGCAGCACAGATGTAAGGAGGACATGCATTAGGTACCAGAGACTTCAGAATCCCGGGCAATCAAGGGATAAGCAAAATACTACTGGCAGGCCAGTGTATTCCAAAGGGCAGATAAATACTGTTCCTTCAAGAGATGGCAGCTTTATATGAAAAGTGCATCATGACCCTTGGAAAGGAAAAGAATTCCTGAAAAGGGCAAAATGCTATTCTCATTCTTACTAAACAATGGAGAAACACAAAGGCCAAAGGACAGTGAGACCCTCATTAAACCTCTACAGGATTACCAGAAAATACACAAAAACCATAAATAAATGAAAAAGTGGAATTATGTCCTTATCTCACAATGATAAATAACGTAAAATATCCAAGAAGAGTATGCCCACTCCTCATGAAGCAACCTCAGCAAAAGAATGAAGATTTATGTGGAAAAATTAAAACAGAATATCATGAACGCCAAGACATGCTTATATCCTTTGCAAGAAATGGAATGCCTGCACGAATCAGCTGAAGAACGCCAGACTGCTACATAATGTGTAAGTAGGAAGAGGAAAAAGAATTACAAATGACTAGAGCAGCATGAAAAAACTCACATCCTTAAAGAATATGATATCAAGATTAACTAAGGCTCTGTGCAGCATGGAAACAGTACCTAACAATGACAATTCCCTAAGGGGGAGTCCTGCAGTCGTCACCCGAGTCTTGAAATTTGAACAGCTAAGAATATGTGAAGGCCACCTGTCAAATGCAACTCAAGATGGGAAAGAGGCTAGAACTTCATAAGGCTGCAGGCTCACTTGAGCCAATTTGCATGGAGGGTTAACAGGTAGAGGGTTGCCTAGCAGGTCGTTTGTAGGAATTATTTAATGCAAATGGCCATACTGGATGCAATTTCACCCAGTATGGCCACTCGCATTTGATATTAAGGAATAGTTCTTGCTGCTGACTTGCTAGGTAAATTGTCACCTATTATCCTCCAAGTAAATTACGTTTAGGGTGGCAATAGTCATATTATGATCTAGTCCCTTTGCCAGCATTGGTGATATATATATATATATATATATATATATATATATATATATATATATATATATATATATATATATATATATATATATATATATATATATATATCAAAGATGGCTTTCATATATTTTCAGCGGTTCGAGATTCACAACTCAGGTAGTGAATGCAGGGCTTCCTCTTATGGACGAGTAGTAGTCACTGTTAAGTCTTATATCCATATTTTTGCGGAGCATAAGTTTGTCTTCTTACCACATTCATAAGAGTGCAAAGTAATTCTTGCGGCATTTGTCTGTGATAAGACCTTTACCTTATGCTACTTTTGCCTCTCATGGTAATCTGGTATTTTTTTACAGCTGGCTGGTTTTACTTTTTTCCTCTTCCTTTAAAGGATATAAGAGTCCCTTAGTGTTTCTGATATGGATTTTAAATATTTCTGTGTACCTCTTCAACATCTGGTTGAGAGTACGATATGAGGTTTGACATTGTGTGAATCTACTTTCCATTTTTGCCCTATGAAGGATTAGAGTTCTTGCACTCTTTCATATTGTGTTTGCGTATTCTGATAATCCTGTAGGACCATAGATTTTCCTCCATTGTTTAGTAACAATGTAATTAGCATTTCTTCGCTTTCAGAACTTCTTTTTCTTCCAGAAGGTCATAGGGCTCTGCTGTGCTACTTTCTGAGTTTTCATTAAGGCTGCTATATCTGGAAAGAATTGTATTTCTTTACTTTTTATGAGAAAGAAAGAAAAGGATATTTATTTTGTATTGGTTATTAACTTCATAAGTGAGTCTTCCTGATTTTGGTATGCCTGTAGCATATTTTCTCTGTCCTTTGATTGCCCAGGGTCCTGTGATCTCTGGTGCATGTATCTATATGGCCTCCACTTGCTATGCTTAGTTCCTCTTTGTACTGGCTGCAAATTTCTGCAATGTTGTAAGACTTTTTTGTGTGTGAAGTCTTGCATAACTCCAAAGTACCCCTTCTCCTCCTCTTTTCCTCACACATAGAGCGAAGAAATATTGTGTTTCTTAATAAAGACGGGAATCCCATTTGGAATGATGGAGCTCGATGACCCTTGGGTAGTAAAAGATCTCTTGAAGTAGACAATATGTCCACCAACAATGTCACTAAACAGTGGAGGGAAAACTAAGGAACAAGGACAGGTGGAAAACAATTGACTCTGTTCAGGATTACCAGAAAACATACTAAAACCATGGAAAAGATGGAGGAGTGCAATATAGCCCTAATCACATAGTGGTAAATACCAGAAAGCAGAGCTTGCCAAACCTCATTATATAATCTCAACTAGAGGCTGAAGAAGTATATAGAAAAATTCAAAACCAATATCACAAATACAATGAAACTCTTATATCCAGACTTATCATCAAAGTCAATAGCAGAATGAGGACAAAGAACAAACATTGACAAGAGCTTAGGCTTCACAATCTTAATGAGACAATACATGACAATTACAATTCGGCCATTGGAGGGAGCCCTGCATTCACTACTGGAGTTGCGAAAATTGGACAAGTGAGAATACATAAGTAGGCCACCCATACAAAAAAAACACCACAATTGCTGGCAATGGAGCCATAACTCCATGGTCATGGTGAGCACAATTTGCTTAGAGGGTAGCAGGTGACGGTTTACCTAGGAGTCAGCAGCAAGAACTATTGTGTGTAATCAAATGCATAAGGCCATATTGGAAGCAGTTGGATTAAATCATTCCTGCCACCGACTTACTAAGCAAATTATGCTCAGTGTGCCTGCAGCCTTTTTTGAGTTCTGATCCTTTTCAAATCTTTGGTGTTGCATTTCATAGATGACCGTAAATTTTCAGCAGTCCAGTTTTAATAATTCGGGTTTTGATTGCAGGGCTTACTCTTAGCGCAGTGTTGTCATTATTATGTAATTTTTTCCTTACTATTGTAGAGCCAAATTTTTTCTTATCAGATTCTTCAGGAGGGAGGTGTGTGAGATTTTCCTGCTTTTGTCACTGGTAGTTATTTCCTCATCCTGGTTTTGCCTTTTGTATTAGTCTAGAATTTTTCGTGTGGTTGGTTTATGTCTTCCATTTCTTGCAAAGGATGTTCGAGTGTATTGGAGTCTGATATTCTTTTTGAAATTTTTATTATATCTATGAAGTATAGCAAGGTCTACTGGGATATACTTTCCGTCATTTAACAATGTGAGATTAGGGTATTACGGCACTTTTTCATCTTTCTAAGGGTTTCTGTGAGTTCTGGTAATCCATTAGGGTTCAATGGGCCTCTTTATTTTGAAAACACTAGCTTTGCACTCTGTGTGTTGGAAAGAAGGGGAGGAGTACTTTGGGGTTATGAAAGACCACACAAAAAAGGGATATGTCACAAATTAGAAATTCCCTGCCAGAATAGTCTAAGAATTATAAGTAAATAGTTCACTCAAATGCATGTACCACACCCCACATGAACTCAGGCAATCATGGGATAAGCAAAAAGTAAAAAAATGGTAATTTAGTACCGAAAATGTATAAAGGAGTTACAAACCTGATATCACTGTCAAAAAGTGGGAACATGTAAAATACACAACCAAGCCAGGAAACGCCTCAGAATATTAATGGCACATCCTATAAGAATATAGCTAATGAGAATAAATAAGCATACGAATAAAATATTAGTTGCACCAGAGGGGGGAACCTGGATGCTAGATACTTATTATGCATTGAATAACTTCACTTATAATTGAAGAATAGCTTAGAGAGCTCAAAGCACTATGGAAAGCATATATAACTAGTAAGTAAATATACATAAAACTTATAAATTTAACTCAAACTTAAATGTATAAGTGCATGGACTGATATTCAAGTCTACTGAAGCAAACGTTATTTTCATTTAAATGTAAGAAAAAGGGGTTTATTATACAATAAGAAATAAATATTCGAGTACCTTCCTGTGATTTGCAGTTGAAAAAATATATTTAATATTTACTGTGTATTAAATCAAAAGTAAATTTTGTTATATTTGTGTGTAATCATTTCTTGGAAAAAATCCCTGTAAAAAGAGCATATTTTCTATGTCCTTACCTTGAAATTTTTTTAATATGGCATATTTTCACCTAAAGTCCTTGAGCATGAAAAGGGGGTCATGGTGTAACTCCGGTAGCTCATCTTGGATGCTTAAGATCTATGGAGTCATTGAAGGACTGAGATTAAACAATTAGAAAAGGTATTTCTTGATCATCATCTCTTTATACGGGGTCACTGTTTTTATGAGCTGCCTCTGTTATTATGGTATCCAGATTCTTCTCTTGATTTGGATCCCATACAATTATCTGTTGTCATCACCTGTCCATTCTGTATTTTCTCTGGGGGCAAATTATTTTCCTCCCAAACTACTCATAACTGAAGTTATTAGAGGTTTTGAAATGATGCAGGTATGGAAATATTTTGTAAGAACTTATTCTTTCATTTCAAACTCTGATAGTCGTCAAATTACAAATGTTTTTTGCTCTTACAGTTTTCTTAGTGTTTGCCAGTTGATGAATGTTTTGACTCGGCCACCTCACATACAAGTAGGATTGCAGCCTTTTTACAAAGACAGACGTCCTTTTTTAGAAGAGATTGGGAAGATGAGCTTGGACATTTTCTCCTTTCTTGCCTGTTAGCAGATATCTTCATTTGCCTTGTAAAGATGGGTGTGCCATTGAGAGATCCTGATTTTGTTCAGTGTGCTCCTTCAGAGTGCCTCTTGAGATCGTGCTTGTCTTCAGCACTCTTGAGACCATGCTTGTCTTCTCCTAATCCTTTCTGAGAGATTCTTGAAGAGTTACTGCTGATAACCTTCAATGTACTCGGGTTGGGTGCAACATTAAATTTCATTTATTTGTTTACTCCCATCTATTCTAGTTAACAGCCTTGTGATTTATCTAATGAAATTAAAAAAATATATTAAAGAGAAAAATTAATTATCTTGCTTCTTTACTTGCTACATACAGCCAGACAATCACAGATAAAGGAAGTTATTTACAAAAGGATGTACAGTATACTCTTTTTAAAGAAATAAGAAAAACCTAAAAAGCAGAAAATATACTTGCTCCATGCTATCTTAGTTTTTAAAGAGCTGCCAAAGACTCTGTGCTAGCACTATAACAGTCCCAGAAAAGAAAGTAAAAATACAAAATAATGCATATTTCACTTGTATCTAGAACCAAATGGGATCTTGTAAAGATGAGTAACCCTCTGTACCCCATATAAAGTTAAATAAGCCTGTAAATTTTTATATTAGGTTAGGTCAGATTAGATTTGGTCACTTGCCTTATAAATATGAATAATCTTGGAGCAAGCACCCTTAGGCTGCTAATCTTTGCAAGATCTGCTAAATGTAAAAATAGAATAACTTTCATTACTGAATATGAAAATTAATATAAAATATTAAAATCAAAATCCCTACTAAAAAAAAAAAAAAAATTCAAAAAATTCACTTGCCTTATAGAACATTTTAGAGATGTTATATTTACATATTTAAGACAGAGTCAACATTAAAATAACTACTCTCAAAGTATTCTGTGCATTTAACCTTCCTGTTATGTTGTTCTACAAATAAATAATACATGCATGATAGATCTCGGTGAATTTATATTACTTGTAAAACTACTGGAAAGGAATTTTACGTGGTAAATATTTAAGGCTATATCCATATAAAAAGTAAATGGGATAATTTAAAGGCAATGGCTAAGAAACAGGCAAATGAATTCTATCAATAGCCTTAGGTCATACAATTTTCCCTCATACTTACAAGAAAAGACTTGTTAGCAGACAATATACAGTCTTTACTTATAGGCAAGATTCTATACAGTTACATCTGATCAATTACTAGTACCTAAGAGGAGAAATATTGGATACTGTAAAGATGAGTAACCTCCAAACCCCATGTAAAGTTAAGCAACCCCATAATTTGTCAGATTAGGTTAGGTGAAATTCCTTGTAAATATGCATAAACCTAGAGAACTCTGGGGTTACTCTTCTTTACATGATCCAAAATGTTGAGGGTGTAGCTTCTCAAGGGCACAGAGTCAATTTTATAGAGCTCTTCTCTAAGAAAGTTTTTGTAGTGTGAACTTCGTGCAACATTAGCATGAATTCTCAAATGATAAGAGAGGGTTATGAGATTTTAATATGTATGAAACAATGTTTTTACTATTTGATAAGAGAGACTAAATTATTATATTGTGCCCCCAAATACTACACCCTTTCAAAAGTAGTTGAACAACTAATAATTTCACATGAAACAACTAGTAGCTACCACCATTGGCGGAAACTAGTGGGTGCCAACAAGTTGCTTCTCATAGTTTTAGATAGAGACTTTCATAAAATGTTGCTGCCATCACTCCATTTAAAACTATGCCACTGGTGGCAGCAACTAGCTGCCGTGCATAAAAGCGGGCAAAAAACTTACATACAGGGACATGTGATCCTGAGATGGGGTTACATTTATCAAAAGGCAGGACATTTATGGTTACTGTACAAGATTATTTCACAATGAGGTCTGTAAGTGAGGCTGCGTTCATTAAAAAAAATCCTAATGCAGTATATTGAAAAAATTGGAATTATACTTATTAAACCGTGAACTACAAATGCCTATTAATCATTAAAGGTAATTTAGAATTCTTTACCTGCGTGCATAACTAGTTTGAAAGATATATGAAGGCAATAGTTTTTGAGTAAATTCTGAATGCTGTTCAGAACCAAGGAATTATAACCAAAATCTGGAAGCTGTCCAGAAACTAGGATTTAAAGCCAAAATCTGAATGCTGTCCAGAATCTAGGATTTAAAGCCAAATTCTGCATGCTGTCCATAAACCTGCAGTTAAAGCCGAAATCTGAACACTGTCCAGAAACTTGAATTTAAAGCTAAAATATGAACACTGTCAAGAAACTTTAAAGCCAAAATCTGAACAGTCCTAAAACTTGAAGTTAAGCCAAAATCTGAATGCTGTATATGAAAGTAATTTAAAACCAAAACGCCAAATCTTCTTCCACTGGTGAAAATGAAAGAACAAATCAATTAATGTCCCGTTACATCATAATCCAAAGTAAAATTGGGAATGTAATCGTGATGCACACACTATGACCTTCACTCTGTTTACATACTCAAATTGTACATGATATCAGGGTATTACAAGATGTGAGTACAGCTTAAAAAGTCCCTATCAGCTAGTAGGAAGGAGACTACAGTCTATCAACTTTACATTTTTCCAAAGGCTACTACTATGCTATATACACAGGACTTACAATTTTTAACTGCATTAATTCTTAAATTCATTACATGATATAATTATATCCCATTATAGTTCAAGGACTGCATACACTGGTTTTTTAAAGCTGGGGTTAATATACTGTATAATAGCAATTATAATGTTTATAAGATTCCCATATGCATGTTCAATAGATTGAAATTTCATTGCTTCTATTAATGCAAAATAAAAACGTTCTTTATGAATTACAGGAATGCACTAAATATGTTACTCAAGAAAATTACAAACTATTTATATACTTTCCATTAATGATAAGTAATTTTTTTCTTTGCTGATACAGAAAAAAAAAATATTCAAAAGTTTGAAGTTGTGTGTACATTACAGGAACTCAGTATGTTCATAATTTATATTTATAAATTTATATAAATTATATATATATAAATATTTATATTTATAATTACAATACAGTAATTATTTTTGAACTGTAATATAACAATACTGTATACTGTACTAAATTTTGAAATTATATATAGTAAATAAAATATTTAGCACATTTTAACACTTTTACATTGACATGAGCTCTGTAAAGCAAAAACAAATTCCATACAAAAGACTAGATTTGATAAGTGCATTAGTTTATGCCTGCGATATAGAGCTACAGAAATAATTCTTATGACCTCAGTCATATTGCAAATGTAAATAGTAATATGCATCAAAACTTATCATTATATAATTATAAATTAATTTTGATACAGAATTAAAAGTACTAATGGGTGTCTCTCCCTCAAACTGGAAGTTCACTGACTTGATAAAACTATTAAAATAAAGGGAATTTAAAGCTGAATATTATGAGGAAAACTTTACACGGCATCATGAAGATATTTTTCTGTACATAGTCATGACCATTACCTACAATTAAACTGAGGAATTCTGGCATTCGAACTCATATGAATCATGGCAAAATTAGAACACCGAAAGCAAATGTCATAATACGAATCATGATAAAATATATGTAACAAATAGGTAATAGAATATGAATCATGGCAAAATTAGAATACTAAACAGAGATGTCATAATATGAATTATGGCAAAATTAAAGTACCAAGAATAAAGTTTATAATATATATATAATACAAACTTAGTAAACAAAAAAGAAATGCTATAATATGAATATGCAAAATTAGAATACCAAAAGGAAATGCTTTCATATGAATCATGGCACAATTAGAATACCATAAAGAAAAGCTACGAATTATGGAAAAAAATACCAAAAAGAAATTTTATAATATGAATCACGGAAAAATTAGAATACTAAAAGACATGCATGGGGGTAGAAAGTAAATCAATGGGATAATGAAGCAGGATGCTGGCAATCCCTCCCTCTATCAAACTGTGTTTTTCTTCCCACATAAAAACTATCATGAAAAAAGCCAAAGCATTTCCCATTCTTTTGTAACAGTTGTGGTCATCCTGCCAGTTTAAAAGGGATGTACGATCTCGATTGGTGTGATAAAACAAAAACTAAAATATATAATGTATTTTGACTTTGAAAATCTAAATGTTCTAATGATCTAAGCAGATAACTTTGAAAACTGAAACCAACAAAAATGCAATGTATGAATTCGATTACAGGATCATTTAAGATAAGTATTATTAACTGCCTCTCTTAAGATAAGTAATATCAAGTACCTACTGTAAAATAAGTAATAAGTAATTACCTCTTTTAAGATAGGAATCTTAATTACCTCTTACGATAAGTAAAATTCATTACCTCTTTACAGATAAGTAATATTAATTACCTCTTACGATAAGTAATATTCATTACCTCTTTAAAGATAAGTAATATCAATTACCTCTTTTAAGACAACAAATATTAATTACCTCTTTTGATGGATAAAAGCAGTTACTGTGTTATAAAAATACATAATTCTGAAATAGCTACTGCATGAAATATCTAAAATTTAAAGACATAAACCAGCATCTATAGGGAGGGGAGTCTTTCCGAGCCAACTAATATAGTGTCACTGATCACACTCGGTTCTATGAACAGAAACACTCGGTTATATTCCTAATCACTTAAAATCATACAGTAAGCATTAATAATCACTATAACTCATACAAAATACGTTACAGTACTTTTTTATAAACGGTAAATATTGCACATACCTGAAAAAAAAATTCAAGAAGAAAAAAAGACAATATTTTTCAGTTGCAATCCATAAATTTAGACAACTATAGATTAAGTAAAGCTTATCCTTATAATCAATGTAAGACTATAAAAGTATTAATAGTCACGTTGCAGAAAGCTGAAATGTATTCATGACAAAATATACATAAGTTCAGAACAAAATTTAAATGGTAACACGTTTAATGAAATGCAAAATAGGTTTACAACATAACCACATGAAGGAAGTCTCTTCCATATCCCAAAATATACATAAAAATGCAACACTTACAAATATCAGTGTAATGCATGTGCATATCGTAGTATTCTTGTTAATATACGTAAAGTATTGAGTAAACCTAGCAAAACACAAAATTCTTTGTTTTGTTTGTTCTGTTCTTCTCGAATACCAGAATCAACTTTAACACAGAAGACTAGAGAAGTCCTTACAAATCTACAAAGATGAAGAGCCGAAAAGTTACGACTTCATTTTGATTATCACTGGAACTGAAAGAAAAGGGATTAATATCAGTAAGTATTTAAATAATTATTATTTTGAAGAAATTACAATAAGATTATATGAGACTGATAAAAACGATCTCTTAATATTATTAGACTTTAAATAATTATAATTTTAAAAGATACTACAATAAGATTACGAAGAGATAACAATTTTCTTTCAATACCTTTAAAGTCCAAAACACAGGGAGATATTAAAGGTACTTGATTTTACAATCTACAGTTTCAAAAAGCTTTCACAGAGATTAAAAACACTGAATGTCCAAAAAGAGAGATATAAAAGGTATCCAAATATACAGTTAATACAGTAGTTTCAAAAGGCTTTCAAGGAAAAAACTCATTAGAACTAAGTCTCCAACCACTGCCTAATACCATGATATTTACATGGGGGTTCTAAACAAATGCAGTTCCTTGGTCTGTTCATTCGTTTATTTTGCCATTTAGTGTGTCATTATTAAACCCCATTCAAATGGGGTAAGACATAGACAGGTTGGAGCTGGGGAACTGGATCTGGATACCCTGCCAGCTACTCAAAGTTGGGTCTGAACACAGGTTATTCATTTCCTGAGTCGAGTGGTCTAACCATCGCGCTACACTGGTTTCGATGAGGAGGTTCTAGGTAACTGCATTAAGATTTCATGTACATGATCATCTTAATGCTTGTCCACTTTCTTTTAGTATTGAACAGTTTCTATAACCTTATGAATTTTACATATCCTAGTTTTTAAAATTCTGCTCAAGAACCTTGTGTGTTTTGCAGTATTAAAAAATTAATGTAACTTTATCTTTATGAAGTAAAAGCTTTCAAAGATGATTTAAGTTTTGGTACAACAATTTTAAGTGTAAATGGATGATAAGGAACAAAGTGGTATAGCTACATTAAAAACTTCACTTAAAAAGTAAAGATGGTTGTAAAGGTATAATGCCTGTACCAGAAAACACCAATTCCTATCGCAGAATGAGAAGATACATATGATGTCTTAAAAAAGGTAAGAAACGAGGTAAAGATAGCTGTGAGAGTACAGTTAGTAGGAGAAAATACCACACTCTCCAATAGAGGAGTCAATTAGATTCTGCAGTCAGAGAAAAGGATCAAAATAGATTTCTTAACTACAGTGTTACCCCGGTTATTCGCGCTTCTTGGTTCGCGTTCTCACTCTATCGCATTTTTTTTTTGGATAAATTATTATTTTATTTTATGGGTATACGCAAAAATATTAAAATATTGAAATTTTTTTTTTCAGTATTTTCATTTTTTTATTGAAATTTACGTTGCATGCTGTTATTTATAATGTAAAGGGTGTTTTTTTAATAGTGCAGGGAGGGTTTATACAGTTCGTAAACGAAAAAATAATTGTAAATGAGTATGTGTATCACGTCATCATCACCTCATTCATCGTAATTTTATCTATCACTTTCATAAAAATTTACGTTGCTTGCTGTTATTTATAATGTAAAGGGTGTTTTTTTAACAGTGCAGGGAGGGTTTATACAGTACGTAAACGAAAAAATAATTGTAAATGAGTATGTATGTCACGTCATTATCACCTCATTCACCGTAATTTTATCTATCACTTTCATAAAAATTTACGTTGCTTGCTGTTATTTATAATGTAAAGGGTGTTTTTTTTAACAGTGCAGGGAGGGTTTATACAGTATGTAAACGAAAAAATAATTGTAAATGAGTATGTAAGTCACGTCATTATCACCTCATTCACCGTAATTTTATCTATCACTTTCATAAAAATTTACGTTGCTTGCTGTTATTTATAATGTAAAGGGTGTTTTTTTAACAGTGCAGGGAGGGTTTATACAGTACATAAACGAAAAAATAATTGTAAATGAGTATGTATATCACGTCATTATCACCTCATTCACCGTAATTTTATCTATCACTTTCATAAAAATTTACTTTGCTTGCTGTTATTTATAATGTAAAGGGTGTTATTTTAACAGTGCAGGGAGGGTTTATACAGTACGTAAACGAAAAAATAATTGTAAATGAGTATGTATGTCACGTCATTATCACCTCATTCACCTTAATTTTATCTATCACTTTCATAAAAATTTACGTTGCTTGCTGTTATTTATAATGTAAAGTGTGTTTTTTTAACAGTGCAGGGAGGGTTTATACAGTGTAAACGTAAAAATATATTAAAATATCTATGTACATATAGGCGGATCCTACTTCGCGGATTTCCTGGTTCGCGCCGGGTCCCGGAACCGAACTACCGCAATAAGTGAGGCAACACTGTATACTCTGTGACTCGGGAGGTCACAGACCCTCAATCAAGCCCACTGCAGGGCGTTTAGAAGGGCAGTCAGCCTTAGTCCCCTACCTCCAACATTTCTGTGTTTCCATCTCCATTTTAATGGGGATTAATTGTGACACATAAGACAGTCATTACTTTCTTAATGCTTACAAGTCTACATACAAACAGAGCCATTATGGTATAGTGAAAAGTAGCTACAAAATGCAAAGGCCATATCCAAATACATATGGAAGATTCCCTCTATGTTTTCAAGATCATATTGAACAGCATAAAAAATATCATAAGACTAATGTCACCAGAACACCAGTTCTTCTTCAAATTTTGAGAAGGTATTTTCAGTTTTTTCTTTTACGTTTTTTGACACTATTAATCCCCATTACGAGGGTGAACACACAGAGATTGGTGCTGGGGAAGCAAGGTTGGATGCCTTTCCCAACACCCCAAGGCGGGATCGATCACTCTGTCACCTCCAGCATATATTTACTCCTAAGAAGCTAAAGTATCCTTAAATACTTATGTACCATAAGATTATTAAAATCCCAAACCCCAGGCAGGGTGCTTCATTCAAGAAGGAAAAAATTAATTTCTAACATATTTAATAGGAGCAAGTCCCAAAGGTAGAATCTTTATTCACACCTCACAGCAAGGTAAAATGCTAAACAAAAACATGTCAACACATTCTACTGAATATCTCAGTTCATTTTACACCCATTTCCCAATCTCATCTTATGGTTAGCTTTTGCACGTAATTTTAAACCTTGTGCAATGGTCATCTACAATGGCAAATAAACATGTCATATATGATGACCTATCACACGAATGCGAAGAGTTACGAAAATAAGCTGCGAGTTAACATTTACTATTCAAGTGTACATGATTTTCTAGTATTTTCAATATGATAATTGCAATATAAAAGGAAAATACTGTGGCCTGTAAGAATACATGATTTTACAAAATAATTTTCAACTTTACATTAGTTTTGCTTAATGGTAACAGCGAAATATTACAGTAAAGTAATATTAGTTTTAGCAATTATGTTGGTCAACAAAATACTGTATAGTAAAAACCCAATAAAATAAAAAATCACCTATAACACATTAAAGTTCAAAATCTTAGAAATAATTGCTAAAACACACACTATAGTGCACAAAATAATTCAAAAGTTATATGTATACTGCAAATTTTTTAAGATATTAAAAAAACTTTGAACTATCGAACAAATATTGTATTAACGACATTATAGGTTATTTTTTAAGGGTTTAGAGATGATTTTAGATTTAGCACAAGAATCTTAGAACAAAATAAAGACAAAATGCGAGGTATAACTGTATAGTCTTATTCAATGAAATATTTTTGTGTCGATGTGACACCATAGCCCACTGAAGCCAGCAGGGTGTCACTACTAATAAAAAAGAGGGAGGGCTTTATTATATCAAACACATCCTCATCCCATCTAACAGTAATTAAGAAATGTGGAAAACCTTCAAGGAAGAATGTAGTACCACCCCTTTACTCTCCAAACCCTTTTACTTAACTTCTCTGACACAAGAAAATTGGGTAAGGAATACTTCTAACCCACTTCCAAAGCACATGATTTTTTTTTTTATCTATAGTGTCACTATAACTCCTCATTCAAATGGAGGTGGACACACAGATCGGAGTTAAGACTGGATGCTCTGCAGTTGGATCAAACGAGGGTTTATAACTGCCGGAGTCAAGTACTCTAACCACTGTACTACCACAGTGTCCAGGTTAATAATCATGTCATACACATAAAGCTGCTTCCATAAATTATAATCCCAAGTGAGAAATCTTACCAAATATGAGAAGTAAAATAACCGTGACAGCAATACCAATGCAAATCTTAGCTCGAGTGTTCTGCCACCACATGTTACGTCTAAGGCGAGTAGCGGAAGTTCGAAACTGGTCGGAGGTGGTAGCCAGCCCCTCTGATCGATCCTGTAAGTTATCTAATTGGTCACCTCTTTCTAACAACCTCCCTACATTATCTCGCATCACGTCTGTGACCTCTTCAATCTGTACTCGAACACTGTTGAAAAAGAAATTTGCATTAGTTATTGAAGACACCACAATGACACACCAGTGTGATACTGATTAATACTTTTGCTGTCTTCATACACTGAGCAGCATATAAAGGTAATCTGTGCTTTTGAACTTTTAATATACTCTGGTATGTATGAACTATAAGGAGCTCTACACAAGTTGTGCTTCAATCTTGGAATACACTCAGGTACATATGAACTATAAAGAACTGAGCATGGCAGAGGCTGGAAGTGGAGCACGACAATCTGAAGTAAATGTGTTTAGAATATGCAGACTAATAGTGGTTACACTTCTTACATTGAAGTCCTTTAAGCACAGCATCTTTTAAGTGGAGTATGCACAAATAAGAAATGAAAGAATTAATTCTACATACATGTACGGTAATTAAAATACTGTAGAGAGCTTCAAAAGAGTTTCAATAACATTAGCCAGATTCAAGATAAGTGGAACTATCTAATATACTGTATATACAGAAATATAAATTTTTCTATAATGTACATTCTGTTTTGGCTCAGTTTCTTAAACTGTAAGGATCAGCACTACCATCATCAAATCTCAACTCTCACATATATAGCCTACTGTACATACAAAGAGACAGAATGTAAGAAAAGGTACACTAAGTTCTCTGTCTCATTCCTTGGTATCAAGAACAGTTTCAGAATCAAGGCACTACTTAGGGTATGTTTTCTGAGTTTTGGAAACAAATACTGATTTAGCCACAAATCAAGTTAGGTGACTTGCCTTGCAAATATGAATAACCCTAGAGCATCCTAAGGTTACTCTTCTTTACAAGATCTATAAAAAGAGTAGCTGGTGTTGATGATAAACTCTATTGAAATGGCACTTCATACTCACTCTTTTAATCTGTCTGATGCAAACCGAACGGTTTTCTTTGCAGTAGGTCCCCTGAAAAGAAACGTTTTGACATAATTGTATTTGACACATTCGCAGTGTAATAAAGTTATGAACAGCATTAACATGATAAATTTTCATCCCTTTAAAGGAAATTCCCT
The DNA here is from genome assembly GCA_037179515.1 of Halocaridina rubra. Taxonomy (NCBI): domain Eukaryota; kingdom Metazoa; phylum Arthropoda; class Malacostraca; order Decapoda; family Atyidae; genus Halocaridina; species Halocaridina rubra. The sequence goes on from JAXCGZ010018898.1 coordinate 162,107, forward strand.
GTATGCTGGTATATATAATGTATCTCGAGTCACAAATCAACTGCAAATAAAGAAAAAATCATGATATAAGCAAAAGCTAAGAAAATATCAATTACATGAATTACTCCTTCATAATGTAAAAGTTAATAACCATGCCCTTACTCGTACATAACTATCTGAGCCTAGGGACTGAATAAGACAAGAACATAAGTACAGTAAAAATACCATATTGTGAGCAAAATACACATGAAGGTATATACAGGTACATATACAATGGCCATAATACCCTTTAAATTGGGTGGCTAAATTAGAGTACACACATTTATTAGAATTAAATATACCTTAATAACTGCGCTTGGATCCTTGAGGATAAAGGGCTAAGAGGAATGACCCATGTGCTTTGACTCGGCCTCCCCTGTTACAAGGAAAATTGCAGCAATTGTACAAGTGTGTTTGAATATATGCAGATAAAAGAAGGCTTGGTGTCAGTTGGAAAATGATCTGCTGGATGAACAGCTGGTTACAGTATCATTATGAAAGCTCAAAATGATTTCAAATGACTGTTTATATTTATTCATGCTACTACTGTTGGCTACAAGCTGTACTAAACAAAATCTCCTTCCTACATATATACAGTCACCTCTCAAATTAACGCGAGGATAGGTTCTCAAAAGGCTCGTGTGATTTAAATTTCGCTTAATTCAAATAGTCTATTTCCATAAGGAATAATGTTAATATACATAGATATGTTCCATAAGCATGTATAAACACAATATACCAAAGAAAAAAGCTAAGTAAAACACATTTTACAAGTACATAACCAAGTTCAAATACGTATATAAGAAAGCTAAAAATAAAACAAGTACAGTATTAAAGATATACAGATAAACAAAAAAATAACCAAATTAACTCACTCTATATACAGTGGACAACAGGTGTGTGGTGGCAGTGATTACAGTGCTAAGCCATAACTTTCTTACAGGATTATTCTGAGAAAAATGGACCTAATAACCACTAACCAGAGCTTGAGTCTTCATTTGCTGTGCGGTTGGTCAGTACCTTCTACAAAATGGGATTTTCACCCTTATTGGAGTAATATTTCCATATAAGTCATTGTTGTACTTATACAACAATGATTTATGACTCTCTCTTTCTCTATTTATTCTATATATATATATAGAGAGAGAGAGAGAGAGAGAGAGAGAGAGAGAGAGAGAGAGAGAGAGAGAGAGAGAGAGAGAGAGAGAGAGAGAGAGAGAGAGAGAGAGAGAGAGAGAGAGAGAGAGAGAGAGAGAGAGAGAGAGAGAGAGAGAGAGAGAGAGAGAGAGAGAGAGAGAGAGAGAGAGAGAGAGAGAGAGAGAGAGAGAGAGAGAGAGAGAGAGAGAGAGAGAGAGAGAGAGAGAGAGAGAGAGAGAGAGAGAGAGAGAGAGAGAGAGAGAGAGAGAGAGAGAGAGAGAGAGAGAGAGGAGAGAGAGAGAGAGAGAGAGAGAGGAGAGAGAGAGAGAGAGAGAGAGAGAGAGAGGAGAGAGAGAGAGAGAGAGAGAGAGAGAGAGAGAGAGAGAGAGAGAGAGAGAGAGAGAGAGAGAGAGGAGAGAGAGAGAGAGAGAGAGAGAGAAGAGAGAGAGAGAGAGAGAGAGAGAGAGAGAGAGAGAGAGAGAGAGAGAGAATCATAAATAATTGTTGTACTAGTACAACAATGACTTATGTGGGAAATCACTCCTATAATGGTGAAAATCCCATTTTGTAGAGGGTACTGACCGACCACACTGCAAACAAAAGCATAAGCTCTGGTTAGTGGTCACTAGGTCCATTTTTCTTCCACTCAGCACCTCGTTTTTTCTCGCTAGCATTAAACGTATATTTGGAATATTTTTACTATTATTTTGTAGACATGCTAATCCAAATACGTGTAGTTTAAACTAGCATAAATTGCAAAGTTTCATCTCAATCATTTGTAAATGTTCCAGTTTCTTTGAGATGGTGAATCAGAGGGAACTTGTAATGATGAACTAATTTTGGAGAGGATATAAATTAAAATTTGCCATTATAAATCATGTTCCATTGTAGTATTTATATGCGTATATCTCCAAATCTATCAAACCTACATATAATTATATCTGGTAATATTCTTGCCCCCCAAGGAGGGAGGCTAAAAATACCCCATCGCATTCCCCTGAGTGTTGTAAAAGTTGACCAAATGGGATGAAGCAATAGGAGTGAGAATCCCCTTCTTTGTATCTTCCTCTCACAAAGAGTCAAGCTTTTTGCTTTGACTCAGTTACCCCTTTATAAGGGAGATTATGTATTTTGTATATAGATAGCTAGATTAATAAGACATAGTTGTAGGCAAATAAGCAAAACAGCAAGGGATTTATTACACAAGATGGTAAAGACAAATCCTAAAGTAAATTTAGTACTTACTTAAGGAAAAAGTCCTCGTCATCTTCTCCCTCATCATCATTTATCAGACGTTCCTAAAAAGAAGTAAAATACTTAAAAAATATGTATATTTCTGACACAGTATATATACTCCACGACTATGACCTTCATTGAAGTATACTAGCTCATGCATTCAAATATCAACTTTTGACACAAAAAATCCCACTCCCAAAAGAATAAAATAAATAAATGATGATAATTACTAGTTGAAGAATCATAAAAAAAATGAAAAATAGAATAGAATAGAATATGTTAGGCATGCTGAGATCATCAGTCAAAATTGGAGCTGCATTGTGTGTGCCAGTAGGCATGTTGCAGTGTCCTCTTTTCTTATGTTCTTAACTGGTGGTGAACTAACCTGACCAATACTTAACAGTGTCTAATCCAATAAATAAATTTTTAGGTAAATATTCAGAAGAGGATATTATTCTATTATAACAACAAAACTGCATTTTTCTGATAGTTTTCTTTATTAAATAAACGCTTCTAAACTCCATTTCTGGTGCAAAACACTCGATGTAGACTTTCCATGCCCTCCCTTACCCCTTACAATCATAGGGGGAAGTGTTGGGAATCTGGGATTTGGGTGGGGGGAAAGCAAAAACGAGTGATATGCAGCGGAAATGAAGGCCAGAAACCTTTCTTCCAAAGAGAAAAGTGTTGAAAAAACACATTTTTGGTGCGTCCTAAACTAGGGGAATGCGTCGTCCCTAGCATGTCGCTAACCGGGGGGGGGGGGGGGCATAGCCCCCAGTTAGTGACTGGGGCGTAGCCCCCCGGACCCCTCTTAGGGGTATTTTTTCACTAACAGGAGCTACGCCCCCGGACCCCCTTAGAAGTACATACCCTAATAGCCGTCGATTTCTCTAAAGTTGTTTCATCCATTTCGTTTCAGTCTAGTTCAGGCGTGACCCATAAAATATACAGTTAAACTGTACACTCACCTTAATCTCTTACATTTTTTCTTCTTGGGAACTGGCACAGAATTAGAGCAATACCACAAATACCTTTCCTTCGTGAATAATAAGTTAGAATTACACTGCGGGCAGTTCAAAGGTATTGGTAAAGAGCCATGATCACGAAAAAATTTTATTGCTTGTCCTTCTTTACTGTATATATTCACCATAGTATTTTGCAATTACGGAAAATTAATCATAACTACAGCCTGTAGAAGGACGAATTGGATAGGCCATGGTACAAAAATGAGTAGAAAGAGAATTGAAGAGGACCATATGGCTTCAAGAACGAACGTTCGTGATTGGCTGAAAAGGACTAATGAAAAAAAGTTTACAAATGATTAACTAACTAAAATGAGGTCAGCCCACAATGCAGCCCCAAAAAAAAGACACTAAAGAAACGCATCAAAAGTCAAGCAATGCAGTAAAGAAAATAAATGACAAATCCCAACAGGAGTGAATATGTGTGACAGTGTTCACGATGCCAACAGACTTAGAAAAATTTTGCCAACAAATCATCCATTCATTATTGAGGCGGCGCCGGGTAAATATGGGGTTCATTGATACTGTCTTAGTAAGATCTATTATTCTATTTATATAAAAAAAAACATATTCCATTAATCCCCTCTTCTAATATAATACCTTTTATATACTTAGGGTGTGAAGGTAAATATTTATACAGACAATGATTTCGTGATCTACTGAGGAAGTGCAATAATGTCGGGGGAGCAAAAATGCTTTCTTCAAGTTCCCCTGCGTGTTGTAAAAGTCAGCTAACTCACTTATCTCCGATCACCAGTACAGCTTCCGCAAGGCAAGATCCACTGGTGACTTCCTGTCCTATCTTACTCATGTATGGTCACATTCTATGAGGAACTATGGGGAATCCTTTGTCATCACCCTTGATATCTCTAAGGCTTTTGACAGAGTCTGGCACAAGGCTCTGTTGGCCAAACTCCCTGCCTATGGCTTTACCCCTTCTTTAAGTTCTCTGATTTCCAGTTTTCTTACCGACCGATTTATATCTGTAGCTGTTGATGGCGCGACATCTAGCCCTTTCTCTGTTACCAGTGGTGTTCCAAAGGGCTTTATTCTTCACCTACTCTGTTCCTTCTATTCATCAATGATCTTCTACAATCTCCATTTTCCTCTCTTCTTCATGCCTTTGCTGATGATTCTACCCTTCACTTTTCTTCTGCCTTTCTTCACAACCTGCATCTGTTACTTGTAATCACTCTCGTATCACTCTCTCTTTTACTCTTAACTCCGATTTGCAGAGAGTATCTGAGTGGGGCCCTCAAAATTTAGTTAAATTCAATGCCTCCAAGACACAGTTTCTGGCTATCTCTTTATCTCCTTCTCCTCCTGATAACCCTATTGTCTTCGAAACTAACGAAATTTACTTTCTTAATTCTATCAACATATTAGGAATCCATATAGCCTCTAACTTGTCTTGGAGGAATCACATAATCCAAATTTCTAAATCTTCATCCAAAAAATTTGGGGTTTTGTTTCGTTTTCGTCATTACTTTTCCTCTTTATAGTTACATAAAATTTATAAAGGTCTTATCTGTCCCTGCTTAGAATATTGCTCACACATCTGGGGTGCTCCTTCTTATACTTATCTTCTTGATAGGGTTGAATCTAAGGCAATCAGACTCATTAATGAGCCTTCTCTTACTTCTAATCTGGATTCTCTCTCTCTCTTCGCCATAAGGTATCTTCCCTTTCTCTTTTCTATCGCTACTACTTTCGTTGCTGCTCTGATGAGTTGGCGAGTTGCATCCCTCCCCCACTGCCGAGGCCGCGTAATACTCGCCAAGAAGCCTCATCTCACAGGTACTGTGTGGAGATTTGTAGCTCGCGGATTGGTCAGTGCAGCGACTGCTTTTTCCCATCTACCTCCAGACTCTGGAACTCTCTTCCTCCAGCTGGCTTCCCTAATTCTTATGACATTTCATCCTTCAAAAAGCAGGTCTATCGTCATCTCAGAGCCTAGTCCTCCATATCTCTGGATCCTCGGTATTTTGACTGCTTTTTCTGTCTGTCGTTTTCCTTTGACATTACGTCATCTCTGTCTTGTCCTTAACCTTTTTCTTTTCCTTCGTCTTGGTATTTTCTCGTGCCCGCGCCTTTATTAATGTGGGCAGTTTCTGCCTGTCCCGGTGTCACACTCATAATAATAATACTAAAAAAAAAAAATGGGGCAAAGCGAGGAACCAGGAATCCCCTCCATTGTACTTCCTCCTGCAGAGTCAATATTTCGCTTGACTCGTCCACCTCCGTTATATGGGGGATTAAGGCTCTTGTATATTGATAGACAGATAGATAATAATAATAATAATACAGCAATAAAATTAGCAAAAAGGCAAATTATGAGGACGTGGTAATACCAATAGCATATGTTACTTACCACTTCGTCTTTATCAGCATTGTCGACATCTTCAGCGGTTAAATTTTTCTTCGGGGGCATTTTGATAAACTGTTGCTATCTTGGACGTTTTGTTCGCGAGAGGAATGTGTTAATAACACCAATACGCACTTATCACAAGACAATATGGTACACCTGTCACGCAGTAGCCGCCATCTTTCTTGTTTACATCCAGATTGTAAATACAGGTATGATGCGTCGTACATTATTATTAGAGTTGTCATACAATTATATTTTCGCACCTGTTCTTTTTATTTAAAACAAGTTACTGAGAGAGAGAGAGAGAGAGAGAGAGAGAGAGAGAGAGAGAGAGAGAGAGAGAGAGAGAGTGTGTGTGGAAATTATATATGGTTCGACTGATGAACTGGATTTAGGTAATATGAAAGGACAGTATAAAAATTCTTGGCATATATTCGAAATGTAAAAAACCTTAGACAATATAAAAATCATAAGATAAATTTGAAACTTGGTGGATTTACTCATATCATCAAGATTATATAATATTAATAATAATAATGGATAGGATTAGGTTTTACGTCTCGAACTCCCTTTTCTACTAAGGGCTAGGACGGATGCCTTCTTGCGAAGGACTTGTTTTGGCATGTGATTACCTAATTGTGATTACCTAATTGTGTAATCGCTACCCTGAGTGTAGTAGTAGTAGAATAGTTGGGTGGGATATGCCTTTTGTAACGGCTCCCAAGGCTTGGTTTTGCTTTGCTAGATTGCTTGTGCGGTTTTTATTAATTGATTTCTTTTTCTACAAATTCTTTTTATAATTTTTTTCTTTCTTTGACGTCTTTTTCACTACAATATCTAAATAATATAGCAATTATTTCAATTTTCTTTTCTATATATGGTTGTGCTAAAAACTATATTCTGCCCTTACTAACCTCAGTCCGTGACGGGGCGCGAACCCTCGACCTGCCGACCCAGAGTCGCAGAGCTACCATTTAGCCACGGAGACTACTATTAATAATAATAATAATAATTAAGACAGACAATTAAATTATTCAATTTACATCCGTTTCTCCTTTTAAGTAACATTAAGTAATATTATCATACATCAGCCATCTCGTGAGTTACCTACTAGGAGCTTCTTATATAGTTTTTACAATTATTCTCTCTACAACATCCATTTTTTTTAATGAGTGTGACAACAGGGAGGGTTAAGAAATGTAACTTCATCGGGCCTGGGCACTAAGACACAAAGCAAGGAGAAATATAGATGGGGAGTGTTGTGACTTGTCACATGTGAAGAGATAATAAGATATATTAAACGAATATGCGTGACTATTCTTTGTAGATGTAGGCAGAAAAATGGATCCGTAACCGAAGGAGGACTTAACACTGACTTGTCCTGGACTATCCTATTTAAGCCTAAAAGACCTTCAGCTGTAGTATCGCAACAGCTAGCTGGTGCCATGTGCCAACCTACTGCATGTGAAATTTGTGTACCTCTTAAGAATTTGGCTCCAATGATTTAGCAGTTTTCTTGAAATCAAATGGTCCCTTTTTCAATGTTTCAGTTACATAATATTGTACTTTTACATGATTATAGGAAACAGGAATAATCTGTATATGATATTTGGGAATATTGAGCACTAAGGATATATAGGCCAATAGTTTTTCACATTGTCTCTATAAGAAATTTTCAGCAAAGGAATGACATGTGAGGAAGTTTCCTCGAATCATGTAGTCTGTCTTTGGAAATACCGTGACTTAAACGATGAAATTTCCTGGAATCGGGTAACCTGGGTATGAGGCTAGAAGTTTTAAGCGTGATTGTAATTTACAAAATGTCCATGAAAAATGCAAAAGCATCTTTCATATAAATTTTCCTTTCTAAAGGCAAAATAATCCTTAATAGTGCCAAATATTCATCAGAAAGTGCCAAATATTCATCAGAAATTGACCTTCTCAACTCTCCCGGAGTGCCAGAAAGGGAGATATGATCACTAGTTTTCTGATGTAAGAAAGTGTTCTGGATATGAGAGTAATCTATCTAAGCTTTTGTTGGTGAGAAGGATTCTTTTGGTGCTTGTTTATTTGTCACAGTTTCACACTTTCATGTTGCCATGTCATTGTTAGTTGTGTGAAAGAAAAACTACTTTTCATTCACTGTATTTAAAAAGAAAAAAAATTATATATATATATATATATATATATATATATATATATATATATATATATATATATATATATATATATATATATATATATATATATATATATATATATATATATATATATATATATATATATATATATATATATATATATATATATATAGTCGAAATATCAGCAAATTAGTTCAAAAGTATATCAGATTATATTAACTGCAATAATTTCAACCTTACCTGAATATTGCGATTTCTTTTACCATCACTATCAGCATTATTTATACTTCGAAATTTTCACTGCAGTTTAAACCAAAATCATATTTCACGAGATGAAATCAAGGATGTAAACTAGTTTTCACATTGTTAGAGGCACTAACACAATTTATACTAAGTGGAACGAACGAATACCACGGTAATGCTACATATGGTTATAAAATACATGATAAAATGCAGAACTACTTTACATAACTAAAATAAAGAGAGAAGACTAAGAAAGAGAGAAAAGAGAAGAGAAAGTGAAGTGATGGGTAGAAGAGGAAGAAGAAGTAAAAGAAAAAGAAACGATGAAATATACGAAGAAAAACTATGAATATGAAGACTAGAAGAACGAAATAAAAGGAAAGGAAGCTAAGGGACACGTACGAGCAGGATACAAAAAAAGGAAGAGGATTAAGAAGAAAAGGACAATGCAAATATAAGGAGGAGGAAGTGAAAGAAGACTAAGCAATGGCAAAATGCGTGGCAGAAGAGAAACTAATAAAATAATAAAAAAGAAACAAAGAAAACATACACAAGGAGAGAAAAAAATTAATAAAAAAAACAAGAAGAAAAAGGCGAGAATTGTAGCAATAATCAATACATGCTATAGAGTTAGCTAAATATACAAAGCAGAGAGAGCATTTGTAAGTGCACAAGTCCATGAAAAACAATTCGCATTATAAAACATGATGAATGAGAGGGTAAAGAATTGGAGGAGGAGGAACTTAATGTTTTGTGTAAACCAGAGGGAAAGTATCACAAATGACTCTCTGGCCAGGCAAAAGGCCTCCTGTGACGGGTGGAGAGACTTCCCAAGGACGTGTCGCCAACACAGCATCGTCGCCTGCAAGCAACAACGTTACCTGTTACACAATTATGACTTACACTTGTACTGTAACTCAATATAGCATACGACAGCACTACAACTACTACTACTACTACTAATAATAATAATAATATTAATAATACCTTATTTACTGTTACCATTGCTACTATTACATTAAATAAATACATAAATAAATAAATATATAAATGAATAAATAGAAATTATAGTGCAGTAAAAGTAATCTCGTACGTATGCTTATAATGAGAGCAATAGAACGAGTATATCAAACTATGATATGACTACATACCCAACCACCGCGTTGACAAAACTCTACGATGATTGGTAGACGACGAATTGCCAGCCGCACCATGCACTACCCTCATGTGGAAAACGATAACATCTCCAGGCTATATAAAAATAAAAATAAGTAATAATACGAAGTGGTGATTAAGTAAATGCTGAGTGAAGTATGCTGCGATATAATTTACATTGTCATGAGCACATCTTCCAAAAGATAATGAAGTAAGTTAAAATAACTCCCAGGTTTCTAAAATAAATTAGCTAACATATTCAAACTGCACAATCAACAAGCATATACAAATTAGATCAAATAACTGAATAGGAATATAATGTTGAAGGTTAAATGGCGTTTTTTTTTCTTTTAGACAACATGCGTTCAATCTTCGCGTCACATTTTCTACAACAATGTTCAGTTCTCACCTCACATTCCCACTGCAGTATTGGCCACTTCCCAGCATCAATGTCCTCAGCAGGGACATCAAAGTACTGACGTTGGTTCTTTCTCAGACCTTCCATAGTCTCTTCTTGTTTCAATGGATAGTTCCTTTCAGAGGCAAATTTTCTCGGATGGAACCATTTCGGCCACAAGTGCGAACCGGCCACAAACTGGACACAGGTTTCTATAGGTATAGGATCCACTGGCATCCACAATGAACAAACCTAGATGAATACAGAAGTTTGGATATAATATGAAGCTCTAGAAACTTAGATTTATACTAAAACAATAAAATAGATATCCAATGGTATGTCTTAATATATTTTATCTCCATAAGTAGGTATATCTTTATATACTTTATCTCCATGTGCTTGCACAATTTGGTAATAATATCATGCATATGTGTGTTGTAGGCGTTAGAATTTATATACAAACACATTTAAAGTAGGGAACGAAGACATATCGTCGGTATTCTGCATTATACATATGCTCCCTAACTGACTTGTATTTCTAAAATGAAGAACGACATGTTTGACAAATACTTACTGCTGAACTATGACAACGTGATGGATATACTTATCATAGAGGTAATTTTGATAATACAACAAACCTTACTGGATAAGATCTGTGATGAAGGAATAAGAAGAAAGGTAGTGGAGATATGAAAGATGGTACAGGAAGGGAGACTAAGAAGAGAAAAACAGACGAAAAATATAAGGAAAAAAGGATGCTGGAGATGGAGGTGCAGGCAGGGAGAGGTAGACTGAACTGGAGATGGATTAAAAAACAAAAAACAAAAAACGCTTTGTGACCGACCTAGGTGGAGGAGAGTTGCGAGAAACATCGACCCCACACAGAAGTGAGAAAAGATGAGTTGATTAAAAAAAAGATGAACGTAACTTACCTTATCACCATCAATGGGATAATAAGCTTGATCATGATGCCATGGTGTTCTCTTAGTCGTACCAGGTTCCTTGATAAGAACGTGTTCGTGGTAAAAGGAAACTTCCGAAGATTCCATGAACTGAGCCACCAAAGACGCAGCTGGAGACTCGAAGGCGTATTCCCGAAATTCATCGATCCAATGCCAGTTGAAGTAGTCACTGAAGTAGACACCTTCGCCTTCTCTGACCTGGGGAATGGGATTGTCATGAAAGGCAGAATGCCATGTCCTCATGCGAGTCGTCAAAATAAACTAAATAGGGCTGGGTGGGAGAAATAAAAAAGCCCCCTCCCTATTTTCCTCCCACGAAGCTATGGAAAATGAGGGGGGTGTTGGGATAGAATAAATAGTAACTGGAGCTCTGTATGTGAGTGGTTGTGGTACGAGTGACACTTAAAAACTGGTATTATGTTTGTGAGAAGAAAGATGGCTGTGTTAGCATCGACTGAAAAAAAAGCGGAGGGGTGTGTGCTTTGATTTGGCCCCCCAAGTTACAAAGGGAATTACACCCCTTGTATATAGACTTAAGAAAAGAAGAGGAAGAGAAAATATTACATGATAGGTTGACAGTAAAAAATAATCAATAACTAACACGAAGAGCTATTTTCTTATTGCTCTTGGGGTCACTGAGATGAATCCTCTTTAAACAAAGATAAAATGTTAATATTCACATGAAAGCTGTTCATGTTATTTTTTATATGCTTCTCAGCAGAGCCGCACATTTGATGTATTAGAGTTAATAAAAAAACAATAAAAGTGCTGTTTTACCCTAACTTAACACATCTATTTAACATTATCAAGTAATATTTAATGAGCAATTAGGAGTTCAATTTTGTTAGCATTTTAGACTGATGCGAACTGAAAAAATAATTAAACTCAAGAGGAACGATTTCTTTTCAGAATTCAAGAGTATAGAAGTTTGAAATATAAACTGAAGAAAAATATTAAATAGAGAACGGGAAGAAAAAGGGTAAATCTTGCTTTAAAGGTCCGATTTCTTAAACAGTGTAAACCTAGGATACCATATTGTTAGTTAGCTAGACACACAAATGGATCTCATAAACGCATCTGACGCGGTTCTGTGTTTGGCAAGGATACTCCCATAGGGAGATCCTAGCCATACACAGAACCGCGTCAGATGCGTTTATGAAATCCATTTGTGTGTGTCTAGCTAATAACAATATGGTATCCTAGGTTTACACTGTTTAAGAAATCGGGCCAAAGTAACTTGGGACTTACGGCGAGTCTTTCACTTTTAGTGGAAGGTTTCTCCAAATTCTTCTCCATGCCTTTTCGAACCTTCTCTACCCAGGCATTACTGAAGACTCCTTTTACAAGTACGGCCCCATCACGATGGTATTGATCTATCAATGCATCGTCCACTTTTACCTCTAATACCATTTTTTTTCTTTCTCTCGTTTCAACACTGTTTCAAAGTCTTATTGATGATAGCTTTGGAAAGCTTCTTGATCTGGTTGGTTCTAAAAGGATATTAATAAATATTAATCTTTCAGTAGAAAAACATAAACAATACAGCAATAAAAATATTAAGAAAATGCATATAAAAAGAAAAAATATAATATTAATATATCAGGAGAACAAGAAACAAATAATAAGAAAGTTCTATACATAAAAATTATGTCCATCAAGTATAAGAAATTCTTTCAAGGGAACGAAAGACACCAACATAAAAGCTTATATAATTACCGTCAGTGCAAATCAAATAAAAAAAAAAATCTTCAAGAGGACAAGAAACAATGTAATGATGGTACAATATAATAGTATATACATATATAAGGTGCTGGCCGAGTCAAAACATACTCATTCACCAAAGGTCGATTCACCTATTATTCTTATTAGGTCCTCGGGGATAAAGTATCACCTCTATCACCCCCGCTACACTGCTTGGGTCGCCCACAGGGTAAATGAGCAAGGATTTTCTGCTGAGAACCTCTGCAGCTTAAATAATTACAGACACATCGAATGCAAAATATATTAACCCATAAAAAGAACAAGAAACACAAAATAATAACAATTAAAACATTTGTAGAGTCAATACATCAAGGCTGAGAGGGGACCACGGTGGCAGAGTGGTCAAAATAATCGACTCGGAATAGTGACAGACCCGAGATCGAACCCACAGCGGGGCTTCAAGTCTTATTTCCCCAACTCAAACGTGTGTATGTGCGCCCATCTCCATACAAGTAACACACAAAATGTATGCATATTATGGCTGATGGAATTCATCAGTATTTTGAAAAGAAGATTCCATTGAACTACTGAATTTATACAATAAAACATTTCATATAATAAAGTATACCTAGATTATGAACATTCACAGATACCAACAAACAAACTTTTTTTCAAATTATCACTAAAGGATATATTAAGTTATGAGAAGGCAATGTATATATATTACTTGAATCACGGTTTTTTTGTTCTCTCCTTACAGACCACTGCTGATTCACAAAAATTCACTACCAACTTTTAACAGAAATTAACACTCCTTCCTTCCACGAAATGAGAATCTATGGAGTATGGTTTTATCGGTCCATATTTAATGATATATGTGCGTTAGTACAAATATGTGTTGCTTGAAAAAAAGTAGCTTTTCAAAGAAAAATTGGCAAATGTTGAACACAACAATAAACCTGTTCCTTATGAAGGCTTCAAGACTAAGCTATCACCTAGCCATAAAGAAACACAGAACAAAATGCAGCATTCAGTCAGAGCATCATTATAGTTTCATATATTTTAGTCCTACATCTAAAACATTCACACAGTGAAGGGTAAACAAGATTAGTATAGTATTGGTGAAAAAAAGAAGTGATTTGAGAACAGGCTGGCTCTCAACAACAAAGGAACGGAGTAAACACAATGCAGCGTCAAGCCAGATCATCAACATTATTTCATATGTTTTAGTCCTGCATCTAAAATATATCAAACGATGAAGGATAAAACGCTTAATATATATAGCAGGGTGTCCACAAAGTCTGGGTACATAGGAAATTTCACTATGCAAACCTATTCAATCGAGTTCACCTGAATTTTGTAAAGCGCATCAAATTATGCATTGAAAATGATGAAAATCATATTGAAAATATGATTTATTAACATTAGATTTAAATAAAATTGTTTTGTTTTAAAAGTATGTGTTAATCTCATGTGTACCCAGACGAAGTCTGGGTACACAGGAGATTAACACATACTTTTAAAACAAAACAATTTTATTTAAATCTAATGTTAATAAATCATATTTTCAATATGATTTCCATCATTTTCAATGCATAATTTGATGCGCTTTACAAAATTCAGGTGAACTCGATTGAATAGGTCTGCATAGTGAAATTTCCTATGTACCCAGACTTTGTGGACACCCTACAGTACAGTAGTGTGGATTTAAGTGGTTAAAAAAAGAAGAAGAAGAAAAAAAAAGGAATTATGAATCAAGGCATAGCACGTATGATTTAAAATTATTTTCGAAATGTCTCTGGAAGGAATCAATAGTGTTGCTAATTTGCAATGACATTTTGGAGTTTGTTAGGACCTATAATATCTGAACCTACAGATAAGAGAACAGATTACAGAATATAATGCAATATAAAATCTGTTTAAATTCCATGTACTAAAGTTATCTAATTCTATTTCGATCTGATAAAATATGTAGAAATGAAAATATACATATTATTCAACATGCTTGCGAATAAAATTAATTTTAAATTATTTTACTTTATAGAGACTTACCTAATCTCTACGTTACTAAAAAAAAAAAAAATCTAGTAGTGGTTGACCTTGATTATGTTTACAGTACAAGATTTATGTTTTACCTTTGGGCTCCTATCACACGGGCAAAGTTATCTTGCGATATCGTTTTTTTTAAGATTTTAATTTTTACGACAGCCCACTGTTTCTATACCAATAATCATATTAAATTATGACTAATTATAATTTTATTTTACATATTAATAATAATATATATTCTTGTTCAAGTAAGAAATATATTAAAAATCATAAATTGGAATCTAAAAAAAAAATAGTCGCAGGAAAACTATGACTGTGATACGGGAATTAGTATGTTAAATAGTGGATATATTTTGCAATTGCGAATCACGATACAGACAGAATTGAACAGGAGGATTGAGGCTTTGATGCTAATATTATTAATTATAATTATTTGAGCTTAGGGAACATTTTTAGGACATAAACCAATAATCAGTTACTATTTTTCTCTGTTATCTCACAATCTTTATAATTAAAGCTACAAAACAGATAATAATAACATCGTCTAAGTTCGATCGAATTATGATACTGTTCTTCTACTGACTCAACACATATTATGTGTTGAGCAGATTGAAGTGACCACAGAAAAGACGACTCTACCTTCTCCTTCTCATCCCTAAGGATCTGGCAAAAATGTAACAATAATAACACTGAAAATAAATGTGAAATATACATCTCTTGAAAATGTGATATCTAGGCAAGAAAACATTCGATAAGAGAGAGAGAGAGAAAGATTATATTTATTTTATTAATTTATTGCGCCAAGGCGTCAGACATTACAAGAATTCATACAAATAATGCTTCAAATGGATACACAACCGAGAGAGAGAGAGAGAGAGAGAGAGAGAGAGAGAGAGAGAGAGAGAGAGAGAGAGAGAATAACTTGGCATGTCTCCATTTCCAGTGACGAGGTAATTCCCCGTTTTACAGTCACTAAATTTCGAGGATTTTAAACTTTTAATCGCCCATTAAGTAACCACAGCGCCACTTCCGTGACGACTTGGTCGTAATATTTGCACGTTACGACAAGCCTTTTACGACTCCCGTGACGCAGAGAGAGAGAGAGGAGAGAGAGAGAGAGAGAGAGAGAGAGAGAGAGGAGAGAGAGAGAGAGAGAGAGAGAGAGAGAGAGTACATAACCAAAGAATAAGGAATCCGATTATATAAGAAATAGAGAGGTAGCATCTGCACCAATAAGAATATAGGGAAATGATGACGTAACAGATTCTCCTGAGAATAATGCATTGGATGAGACAGCGTCCCCGTTTCCATGGCAACCAATCAAGGCCTCCACTCTTAGTGACGTCAGTTGTAGTTGCGAAACCTGACTAAGCAATAAATAAATAAATAAATAAGTAAACAAATAAACAAATAACTAAATAAAACATAAACTTTGAGGTTTGTGATTAAAAAAAAATATATATATAAATTAGTTGCACTTTAAACCTAAGTTACCTAAATCAAGAGAAAACACTATTATATACACTGCGAAATATAGCCTCTTCTGTCAGCGACTTTCCAGCAAGAATGAATTATTCATGGAGGGAGGGATTGCTGGCTCCCCTATCACTATGACTAGCTTCCTACGAAAAGCATTATTAACATTCTTATTATAGTTATAGTTGCTATACTTATGTTTTTCGAGCGCGCGCGCGCTGCTGATGATGATGTGATGTGATTATTATTATGTTATTAATTATTATTATTATTATTATTATTATTATTATTATTATTATTATTATTATTATTATTATTATTATTATTATTACTGATATAGTTTTTTTTGTTACTTTTCCTCTTCATTTTCCTCTCAGTCATATCTTTATCCCCTTTCTCCAACTCCTCATCTTTCTTCTATGCCTTTCATTTTGAACTATTCTTTCCCATTATCTTTCCATCCACTCTTCCTCCTTCTTCTAATTCTTTCTTCACCTTCTCCCTATCCTCTTTTATCTGTTTCTCTACCTCTTTCCCCTACTCTTCCATCCATCTTCTTTATCACATACTCCTCCTATTCCTTCTTTATCCTCCTCTTTTTATCAGTTTCTCCTTCCCCTCCTCCTTTCTCTGCTCCTCCAATTTCTTCCTTACTCTTCTTCCTCTAGTCTTCTATACTGCAGGTGAACTAAAAAAATAAAAGGGAAAACACTCTCTTTCATATCATATAATCCCCCCAAAAAATTACTAAACACACACACAAATACATGCACCCACTGGTCCATTATCTCCCCGAAATACTTAAGCTAAATGGTGACTTAAAACACAAACACACACTATGTTTTTTTCTCCTGTTGGACAGGTTAATTGGTAACTCTTCTAATGTACTTCAGGTCACGATATAAGAGATTATTCCCAATTTTACTTCTCAAGGTTTATGGCCAAGGAGGATGCATGAGCTGGCCTCGTGGACAGATAGTTTCGTGGATAGATAAACTTGTGAATAGATGGTTTCGTGGATAGATGGACTGGTAGATAGTTGGATATGTGGTTAGTCGGTCTCGTGGTTAGGTACTTTATGGGAAGACAGCTTCGTGGTAGATTGCCTCGTGGATAGAAGGCCTTATTGTGTAGATGATATCGTGGATAGATGGCATCGTGCTAGATTGCCTCGTGGATATATGGCTTTGTGGAGAGAAGGTCTCATAGATAGATCGCACAGTGGATAGATGGGTTCGTTTATAGAAGGCCTCATTGATAGATGGTCTCGTGGATAGACGACTTCGTGAGGAGATGGCCTTTTGGTTGGATGACCTTGTGTATAGATACCCTCGTAGGCAAACAGTCTCGTAGGTAAATTACCTCGTAGATAGGAAGCGTCGTGGATAGATGACCCCGTAGACAGACGGCGTAGTGGATAGATTAGCCCATAGACAGACGGTCTCGTGTACAGAAGCCTTCATATGTAGATGGCTTTGTGTGTTGGTGGTAACGTGGATAGACGGCCTAGAGGAGAGATAGCCTCGTGGATAGATGACTTCTTGAATAAATGACCTCGTGTAAAGCAAGCCTAGTTATAGAGATTTTAATTCCTTCTTTTATGGTCTCGGTTTGTGTTTAACTGGCGCTGTTACCTGTAGTGCTTGTGTATATAACTTGCATGTAAATGTATGTGCCTTTACAAGCATGCTACACAGTGCTTTATTACATATCTGTGGACTTAGGTATTAATTACGAGTCAAGGTTAATATGTTCTTTTTTCACGAATTTCGCATTTTTTTTCTTCTATTTAAGAGGTATTCTAAGTTCGTGTTTTGAGGTATTTAAAACTGACGAATCTGCATAAAAGAACGCAATACCTGTGTAGTTTCTATTATACTGTAGCTGGGGAACCGCGGTAGCCAAACGGTAGAATACGCAAGTAGGAAAGTGACAAGCCTGACAAACGCGATATCGATTTCATCGTGGAGCGTTTGAAAGGGCATCCACCCCTAATCCCCCAGCTCTCACTTGTCTGTGTCTACACCATTCGAATATGAACTAATTGTGACACAAAAACCACAAACTATATTTTATAATTACCTTTAAATAGATATTTATACTGTATTGAGTATTAGTTCATGTATTTATATAATTAGAACATCCAAAATTTCGCAAAACAAGCAAGTACTTTCCCTTTACATGTGCATTGTACATGCTTTTGGGGTATATTTAAATGACGAATCTGCGTGCGCGAAACCAATAATACACTTTAGCAGCTGCAATTCTATAATCACCATTAAACATACATGTACATGCGCGCATGGCATTAGAACAATTAAAATTTGGGCAAAATATCAAGTGCTATAAATACAATTGCATTTTGTGCAAAATCCATGTTTTGAGATAGTTCCGTGTAATGTGCCACTATTAATCCCCATTTGAATGAGGATTGACACAGACAGGTTGGAGCAGGGGAATTAGGGCTGCATGCCCTACCTAACGCCTTACGGTCGTCTTGCACACAGATCTGTCACTTCGAACTCGAGGTCTGTAACCTTTGCACTACTGATAAATACGATTGCAAGACTAAGAATACATCAAGTACTATTTAAAAATCATAAATAGGTTTGATAGTGCATGCGTGTATGAGGTCAATTACAGCATACTGAATATTTATGGGAATAACCAGATATGACCTAAAGACTTTTTCTCCTAATCTTTTCTGTCTACATTTTGAATGACGCAGCTCTGCAACATCACATTTTTTTCGTCATGAACAGAGCCCTCTATCTACAACCCTTTTATGCGTCACAATCAGTTTCCATGAAAATAGATGGACGTATTAACAAACTGGCGCTGGGGATTAAGAGTGGATGCCCTCCCTAACGTCCCACAGTGGGTAAGAATCCACGTTAGTGGCTTCCCGAACCGTGCACTCTACTAAGCTACCACGTCACCCAGCCCTCAGTCTACATTCAACAATGCATAATATACACTCCAAACGCGACTGGAAGCCTAAGAGTAATTAAAAGGATCTTTTCAGACCCTTTTCCTAGGAAATTTATCTCCAGACTCCTCTGGATGCATTGTTCGTATATAAAATTGCAGTTATAGTGTAACCTTTTTATGAGACTGAAAGGTTCCGGTTTTACGTCACGGACTCCCTTTTCTACCAAGGGCTAGGACGGTTGCCTTCTTGCGAAGGACTTGTTTTGGCAGATGTAGTCGTCACCCTGAGTGCATGCCCTTGCTAACCTCAGACCGTGACGGGACGCGAACCCTCGACCTGACGCCTCAGAGCCGCGGACGCTACCGCTTGAGCCACGGTGACTACTTTTATGAGACTGAAAGATGGGATAAAAATAACGATAAATATGGAGGTAAAAGGACAGAAGAGAAAAGGTAGACCGAATAAGCTGTGGATCGATTGTACAAAGTAAAATACGAGAGAGAAGAGATAAGAAAAGAATGGTCTGTTTAACACAAGTGAGTCATAATTTCAGGAAATCGATGCAAGTAATCTCTTTCACACGTGGTTTGAAATGACCATGGATCAAACGTATACAAAAAACTATTAAAAATACATTTTTAGTGTTTAAAAAACTTTTAAGTCAATGCACAACAGTTGTGATTTAATAGAAATTCAGACACACTGTGCTATATACTTCAGGTTGCCTGACCTAGCCCTTGCTCAATGGCGTGGAAAAGACTTTTATTCAGTCTCTAAATCGCTAAGTATTTCTGCAATAATTGTAATTGTACATATTCTCTTACATATTGTGATTTACAGGTATTCGGAAAAATCGATCGAGGTAATTTCTTACACAGGGAGTAAATGACCTTAGGTCAACGGGGTCAGAAAAAGTAAAAAAACTTTTTTTCAATTTTAAAATGAGAAAATTGTGTAGAAAAAACTTCAATTTTTTAAAATTACTCTGAATTCTCAAAAGATGTGATTACATATATCCCTTGACACAATGTGATTTACACATCTTCAAGAAAATCGACCCAGGTCATTTTGGTTTAAAATATACAACATTAACCTGTCATATTATACGAGGAAATTGCCCTGAATTACCCTCATACACAAGACTCAAGGTTAATTAGGTGTTATGGGAGGTCACACGACAAATAAAAAAAAAATGAAGAATAAGCCAAAAATGGAATAAAATAGTAAATGGAAATATTTTTTTTTTTACTTTTTTTACATGCAAAGTGCGGAACGGGAATTCTTAACTTTATCACGCCAAAGTTTTTTTGGGAATCTGTTCCACAATTGTCTCCATAAAACAAAAAACTTCAAAAATCAAAAGATTTTTTTTTTTTCAGCGCAGAGAGATGGGAGCTTTTAAACTCCAAAAAGACAGAGCTTGTAAGGATTCTATTACAATACTTTCCCCATACAAGGTATTAGAGAAAAATCAGACAAACAAATAAATAGAAACATAGATAGATAAATACATAGGCAAAGAGAGCCGCATTAACAACTAAAGAGAGAATTCAGTTAAGCCTCTTATCTATCGATCTGTTATAAGGGTTCTTAACCAACCACCCACATTAGTCCCTAAAAGATGAGAATTTTAAATAATTTCTGAATAAAATTTAACAACGGTGAAAGAAATTCATAAAATTTAACAAGTGATAAAGGTGCTCTCCACTTCTTTGTATGTATGTATGTATGTATGTATGTATGTATTATTATTATTATTATTATTATTATTATTATTATTATTATTATTATTATTATTATTATTATTATTATTATTATTATTATTATTATTATTATTATTACACCCGTCTCATCCTCGACTGTTTTATGTTTTTTGAATATACATCTTCATATTTTAAGAATATTTGATACTTTCTTAACGAGTCTGACCTTCAAAATTGTCGTAAGTTACTCATTTTTAGGTTATGGTAGTTATCACCAAGCTAGGTTAGGTTATGGTTGATTAGGCAAGGTCAAAGTCAACCTGTTGTTTTGTATCATATTATTTAATAAAGTAGGTCAAGACCTGGCTTTACCTAGGTGAAGAGTACATTTACTGTAGAATGAAAGAAGTGTGTAGTAATGTTTATTTTTTTCCACAATATACTCAAAACACTTGTAGTATCTCTATACAGGGCCAAGGTAACTCAGTGGTAAAGCACGTGTGTGAGAAAGTCATAAGGGGGGTTTACACGGTCAAACGGTTCGTCGAACGCGGTTCGACAGACAAGCGTTTGAAGTGATGTTCGAACGTGTGAACGGGGTATTTGGTTGTCGAACACGTTCGACAAACGTATTCGACAACCAAATACCCCGTTCACAAGTTCTAACATCACTTCAAACACTTGTCTGTCGAACCGCGTTCAACGAACCGTTTGACCGTGTAAACCGCCCTATAAACCTGACTAACGAAGGTTTGATACCGCTATTAGGCGCTAGGAAGGGCATCCATCCTTAATTGGTTAAGAGCAACAGGTGAATAAACAAGAGCACACGAACAGAGAAAAAATAAAATGGAATAAATAATAGAGAATAAAATGGAATAATAACATAATGGAGACATGCACGGGGCCCTAAACATCATATCTACTCAACCTAATAACAGACGTCGTCGTAAAGATGGGAGTAATAGAAAATCGATAATAAATGTCTGTAATAGAAGAGGGAATGAAGAACTCATTGGGGATAGGATAATGATGATGAATTCTTCGTATGACAAGAATTTCCGCCATTGATCGTATTCTAAAGCGCTTCCTTGTGATTAGTGTCATGGCGGCGAAAAAAAAAAATCAGTATTGTATTGTCCTTCTTTTTCGGTTTTCAGTGGTCCAATTTTCTTAATTTTTAATTATTTTTGTGTATGCTGAGTTTTCAAACACAACTTAAATCTTATTATATTCACGTATTAATTTGATATTTAATCAAGTCATTGCTGCTTCTCATATGATCATATGTTGGAAGAGAGACTGATAGATAGATTGAGATAGATAGATAGAGAGGGAGGAAAAAATTATATATATATATATATATATATATATATATATATAATATCAGTATATAATATATATATATATAATATATATATATATATATATATATATATATATATATATATATATATATATATATATAGAGAGAGAGAGAGAGAGAGAGAGAGAGAGGAAAAGATTTAGAAACCAACCATATCACTGGGTTAGTCATAACCCTAGAAATGCCATCATACACACGCCCTTGACCTCTGACCTTATAAAATGTAAAAATATGTGGTTTACACTACGATAACCTTGAACATCTGACCTTAATTCTGAACAGAATATGTTTTCCTGTTTTTAACTTGAACGCATAAAGAGTACAATGTAAAATCTATCCGTATTGACTTTTGACTTGAAGTGAAAAAAACAAGATTTTCATTATGTTGAGCATGACCTTTGACCTCCTGAACTGAAAAAAGGTCAGGTCTACTCTTTCTCAACACTGATCTTTAACCTTGCCCTCTTTGAACTAAAAAGGGGTCAGCTCTAACATTTTCTTATCCGTCAACTACAACTTTTAGACAAGAAACCAATCGGGTATTATATTTTTTAGCTTTGACCTCTGACCTTCAGAAAGGACAGAAGCTAAAATCTTACCTTTTTTGACCACGACCGCCGATCTTTTACAATGAAAACCTTC
Source organism: Halocaridina rubra (assembly GCA_037179515.1). Classification (NCBI taxonomy): domain Eukaryota; kingdom Metazoa; phylum Arthropoda; class Malacostraca; order Decapoda; family Atyidae; genus Halocaridina; species Halocaridina rubra. The sequence continues at coordinate 184,658 of JAXCGZ010018898.1, forward strand.
AGGTATTTTAACCTTCTTATCCCAAAAAAGTCAGGTTTATCTTTTTTTCTGAACTTAACCTTCATTCTTTTGCAATGATAAGCTACGGAGCAAAGTAGCTTGATATTTAACATCAGTAATAAAAACCTTTGTACTACACTAAAAATACCTGTCGGTGTACATTTATTGATTACAGTAAGAAACATTCCTTTATATTCTGCTCTATTATAACCCTCTTGGGAATTATAAATACCTTAAGACCAACCAAATTGCCTCTCATATATTTCGTTATTTTTTTTTATTTCGTTTTATGTGCCATAATTAGTCCACATTCGAATGGGAATGGAAACAGAGGCCTGGCTGGATGCCCTTCCTAACGCTTTGTAGCGGGATCGAACCAGCGTTGTGAGACTCGGGACTTTCCAACTTGCGTGATTTATCGGTGATCTACGCCTGACACCTCTCTCTCTCTCTCTCTCTCTCTCTCTCTCTCTCTCTCTCTCTTCTCTCTCTCTCTCTCTCTCTCTCTCTCTCTCATACATTTAGAGTGAGCTCCTATAATTGCCCTTACATATATATCCGTATCAATTAAGGCTATTAAGGGTTGTAAATGCATTAAGTCACTCAAGGAAGAGTAAGGAAGGAATGTATTAATAGCATTAGTAGTAGTAGTTGTAGTAGTAGTAGTTAGTGGTACTACTACTACTACTACTAAATATTATTACTATTGGTATCCAAAAATAACTCACTCACCTAATTTCATGAAAAGCATTTTATATATATATATATATATATATATATATATATATATATATATATATATATATATATATATATATATATATATATATATGGCATCAGAAAGGACTCAAAACACTTTGCCCCATATATCCCTCTTTATTACTGATGTTTTGGTAGAAACTGAGTCCAAATGAACAAAATTTCTGAACAGTGCCTCAAAAGATATTATTTGACCTAATGCTAAAAAGTTGTTAAGTTAATGTATTCCATGAATAACTTTCTTTCATGGAAATTTCTAGTACTAAGAGAATTATAAAGCAAATTTTGAACTATATTCAGAAAGTTATTATATCTTTTCTTCTTCTTAAATAATCCTTTATTTAAAAAAATGATTTTGAACGAAGAGTAGTTATTGCTATAATTTGCCTCTCTCTCTCTCTCTCTCTCTCTCTCTCTCTCTCTCTCTCTCTCTCTCTCTCTCTCTCTCTCTCTCTCTCTCTCTCTCTCTCTCTCTCTCTCTCTCTCTCTCTCTCTCTCTCGTATCCATTCGAAGCATTATTTGTATGAACTCATGTAATGTCTGACGCCTTGGCGCAATAAATTAATAAAATAAAAATCTCTCTCTCTCTCTCTCTCTCTCTCTCTCTCTCCTGCCCGTCATATTGCACTTACTCTAGACAAGCCCCTCCTCTCTCTCTCTCTCTCTCTCTCTCTCTCTCTCTCTCTCTCTCTCTCTCTCTCTCTCTCTCTCTCACACACACACACACACACATACCTCCTCCTCCTCCTCTAGCCAAAACGGCTATTCGGCCAGATCCATGCTTGTAGGTAAATGGAAAATGGTCCTATTTTTACCGTCTTAATCATACTGCCAAGGGCATTCTTTCCCCCCTCCCCCTCGTTGCGTTCCTACATGCAATCCCCTCATGAGCAGTTCTCCTTATTTACAAGATTCTTACTCTATCATCTTTTTCCTTTGTTATTAATTAAAATCTTAATTTAGGAGAGCTGTTTAAGACTCTTTCTGCAGACTAATTTGGCACAGAAGTCAGCTCTCAACTTTTTCCTTTATAAGCGTAACACCAGGACGAGGAAAGAAAAATGCCCTCATCGGGCCCGGGTACCAAAAATAAATCAAGAAGAAAATGTAGCAGTTTAGGGACGAGGCAAAAAATAAGAGAATGATAAACATTACAAAAAGACAGACTGAAAGAATAGTTAAAGTAATGAAGATCTAGAAATATGGTAGGATTAGGTCCTGAGATGCCCATAGATTTCTCTTGAAAGAAGAAAGGCCATAATAATTGGAAAAGATAGAAGCAAGAAGTGAGCTCTTGAGTCTGGAAGGGAGGGGCAAGTTGCACTGACCAATCCGCGAGCTCTTTGTGCAAGGGCTGCACCTGTCTGATCAGTAGAAGGGTGCGTACATCATTAAAGGTGTGGAGTTAAAAGTGAAACAGTGTTTTCTCGAACTCGGGCTTAAAAAAAAAGGCAAAATGCCAGTTTCATTAGTCGCATAATTTTGTTGAAGACTCTGTTCACTCAGCAGAACAGTAAGTACACATTTAGAGCTTTGTCCACGATCTCGGGCTTCGATAAAGGTAAAAATATATTTCAAAAGGACTCATTTATATTTGTGTGGTAAATTACATAAGTTATATTTATATAATATTTTAATTAATTTATTTAATTAATAAGCTATATTTTTTTGTACTTATTAATTAATTCGTTTACTTAATATTTTTTCTCCCTGGTCTGGTTCATTCAAATGGGGGTGAATGCAAACATATTGGAGATGGGGATTAAGGCTGCCCCCAGCCCGCGGCGGGATCTAAACTTTTTTTTTTCAATCGCGTCACTTCCCGACTTGCGGCCTCATTATAGAATAAATAAGAAGAAAAATGGACTCTCTTCGCATATCAAAATACTGAATTAAAATGAAAAAGACATGAAGAATCTTTGATTTTCAACATTATCATAAAATTTTCGTAAAAATTATTCACTGATTACATTATGAATCAAACAAAAACAGTCTATGAGCTGAATCCGATCTCGTTTAATATTTTAATTAAAAAAAGACAAAAAAAAAAACATACTTCAGCGCAACTAGAAGCAATTCACTGGTTAAGTAATGATACAAAAAAACAGGTCACATAATTTGATTAAAGTAAAACGGACATAATTCATATATAAAGATCATCGATATAACGACGTAATGATTTTTATTTTCTTATAATTTAGCAGAGGAAACTGGAGTCATACACTATTTTATGCTCTTTCCTGATTAAATCTAACCTTTCACCAGACATCTGATAGGCCATTTTCACACCAAAGTGGCACGTCGCACGTGACATGCTACGTGGTACGCCAGTTGAAAACGAACATCCGGAAATATATGAAACCTTTCACACAGAAGTGGCGTGACACGTCCCATGTGTCACGCCACTTCTGTGTGAAAGGTTTCATATATTTCCGGATGTTCGTTTTCAGCTGGTGTGCCACGTGGCATGCCACGTGCGACGTGCCACTTTGGTGTGAAAGTGGTCATAGACTGAAGTCTCAGTTTACCTCTCCATAAACAATATAAACGATACTTACGAAATTCGTCCAATTTCATAATTAAAATCGTTAACCATCAACAGTCGTTTCTAGGCCTACCCATGTTTCTTGTTTTGGTCCACGACTCCTTTATCTACATTCCGAGTAGCCCTTAAGGGAGGTGTTCCCTTACCTACCACTCGAGGGTCGCCCAATAGGGGCTTTCTCCCCCAAAGGCTGATTAAATAATGATTTAAAAAATGATTAAAAAAGTAATGCACGTGCAGGAATACACTAACTTTTTACCATAACTGATGGAAGGGTTGTAAAGACATCCCATGGCAAGCTCATCTAATCAAACGCATGTAATAAAATTGGATAAGATACTGACCTTGATTAGTTTTTGAAACATAGGAGTTATGCGCTGGAAGGAAAGGGAGGTTGTTATTTGTTTGGTTTCAGAGCATGACAGAACCTTGAACATGAATAATTTCAGAAGACACAAAATACGTTAATGCAAAAATTCTGGGCAACTTGATTTTTCTTCTTCTAATTGATCTGTGAATTGGATATTTGAGCCTTATTGTAGCATTATTTTATGACGATACACAGCTATCATACAAATAATCAAGTAGAAATATAATTAGCAACCGAATAAACACCCAACTAAACAAACCAATAATTAAATGAATAGATTAATTAATGGATAGATAATCTTTCTCTCACCAACGTCGAAGAATAATTTTGGGAGCATATTCTTTCTCAAAATAAATAAGTATATATATATATATAAATAATCGACATAGATATAAATAAATAAATAAATAAATAAATAAGAATATACGTAACTACAATTAATAAATATGTAAACAATGTTAGTGAAAAACAAGAATAAAAATAGGGAATTACATCAACTATAGAGAAAGGACTCCACCTGAAGCATTTTAGGTAAAAAGAGAAAAGTCTATCATTATTTCCTCCCTTAATATTCCCATTCCTTTCACCCCCCAATCCCGTGGCCCCCTACTCTATCCCTCCAACTTCCCCTCCCACGTCTACCAACACGCGTGATGCACTCCATCATTATCTGTTTCATGGTCCTCCCACTTGGAAATTCTACATGCTTCTCTCTCTCTCTCTCTCTCTCTCTCTCTCTCTCTCTCTCTCTCTCTCTCTCTCTCTCTCTCTCGTATTATGGCCCTCTCTTAGTTAATGGCTTCTGGCCATTCCTTCTCTTCTCAGTCCCTCCTCTTCCATTTACCTTGCGTTCCACAGGGAAATCTTTTACCCTCCTCTCCGTTTTTATTTCTTATTTTTTTTTTTGCTCTTTTGGTTACACCCCTCCGTAATCTACTCCATTTCATGGTAAATTTTTATATAAGACTCCCTCCACTTACTTGTTAAGTTACTGATTTGCCGGATCAAGTAAAATCACGGCTCTGTACATTAAATAACGCCGTAATTTGTAAGGTTATGTTATGTTAGGTATGATTAGGTTAGCTTATTGTCTAACCTAACCTATACTAACCTAATCTGACTAACATAGCCTAGTAATAGCGGAGTTTATTTAACTTCCTGGGAATCGCTATCTTTACTTATGACCTTAAAGTTAGTTCCCTTCAAGACCCTCCGGATATCCTGCCCAAATTCGTGTACTTTACACATGATTGGGAAACACTACTTCTGAGCTCACTCCCAGCAACGTATTTCCCTTCCACAACCACGGCTTAATTCCATTCTCTCCTTCCCTACCCTTCCAGAACTAAATTTCTCGTTCCATAAACCCATTCCTTACAGTGGTTCTCCATTCCTTTCCCTTCCTTTCAGTTCCTCTAGAAGGAGTTCCTTCTCATGGCCTTTTCTTCAGTTCCTTCAAAGGCCCCTTTTCTGTTATTTTACCTCAAGTTCTTCCAGAGATCCTCTTTTCCGTTACATTCACCCCATTTTCCATGAGGGATTCTCCATCTCGTTACCTTCCCACCAGTTTCTGCTAATCTTCTCTTTCCCGTTGCTCTTCCCTCAGTTCTTCCAGAGGCTCTCCATCCCACTACCTTGACTCTAAGTACCAACTTGAGTCTTCATCCAGTTAATTTTCTTTAAGTTCTTTCAAGGCTCCATTCCCATTGTCTTTCCACACTTTTTCGAAAGCCTTTTATTTCCACAGTAACGTTCAGTTCTCAGTATGTTCTCCTTCCCTCAAATTCCTCCAGAGATCATCCATCCCGTTATCCTGCTCCAGTTCTTCCAGAGTTATTCTAACAGTGACTTTTCCTCCACTTCTCTCAGGAGGCTCTCATTCTCGGTACATTTTTCCCAGTGCCTCAAGCAGTTTTCCATTTATTCCAGAGACATAAAGTCTTGTAAATTAATACATTCTGTGACATAGTGTTTTAAAGTATGCCTCTCTTTGAGGTCGCACAACACACATTTGGAGTATTCTGGGTGCATTTATACTGTTTTTCATAATTCTAACAAAATTATCGGTTTCTCCCATCGAGGGTCGCTATGGCGGATCTATCGTCTCCATATCACCCTATCCCGCCGTCCTCCCCTTTTACACACATACACCGTCATGTCCTCCCTCACCACATTCATAAATCTCATTGCAGTTCCTCTTCCCCATTCTTTCTGAGAATTTATCTTCTTACTTTCCCCTCTCTTCTACCCTCCATCTAGCACACCCTCCATTTTAATTAATCCTTTCATGATTTGCAACGTAAATGGAAATTAGGTCTTACTATAAACAACAATTTGTATAATATGTAAGATATATGATGTAGTCCAGCCATTGGGGAATAAGCAATCTCGACTCTATTTCGGTTCCAAGCATGGATCAATGGATAGAGTCAGTTAACGAAGAAGAAGATTAAGAACAAGGAAAATATATAAAAAAGATGAAGAAAAGGAAAGAAAGGGAAAAGACAATATATATAAAGCAACACTATCAAATATTTATTAAATTTGGGGAAAGCGGTAAGACAGAGAAAAGTGAGGTTTTTCGATTGTCACTAGCTCCTTAAAGCACAGCTGGTTCATCGAGTAGACAATTAAATGTACGAGCCTAATTTGGAACAGTATTGTTCATGAACTCAGGCTTCAACAAAGAAAAAATTGCTGTACTATAGCTCTCATGTAAAATAAGATGGAAGCCCATGTGTCAGTAAATTTCATTTTTTTCTTGTATAGAGTAAGCCGTTATGTGTCAGGAGTGGCTACGTCCATGTTCCCCCAGAAAAAATGAATCATCATCATCATCATCATAATAATAATAATAATAATAATAATAATAATAATAATAATAATAATAATAATAATAATAATAATAATAATAATAATAATAATCTCCTCAGATCCATTAACATGGCCTTATAAAATTTTACTGTTCGTTCCGAGATATAAAAATTTTTCTTCATTCCTAAAAGCTTTCATTATCTACCGTTCTCAGTCACGAAAAAATAAGGAATAACACATGAAAAATAAAAATAATAACAGAAATGGGTATGGCACTATAATCAATTTTTTTGCACAGTATATTGTTTTCGTCAAGTTAATTTTCTTCTCACGCCAAGTAAAACCCAAAGTTATTGAATCTCTGACTTCGCGTGGTATTGGAACGAGTTATATGAAACGGGAGGAGACTGGTAGTATGAGAGATTGAGACGAAAGATGGATGTGTTAACACTGATTGAAATAAAGTTGAAAGTGAAAGGTTGCTGGGTCTTTTGATGAATGGGTGTGCGTTTGAATTAGATCACCCCTGTCTTGAAAGGGGGAATGCGGATTTTGTGTTAACAAAATATAGATAATTTTTGTTGTTGTTATAGAATGCATTTGTAAGTTAGAGGGAGTGCTAGCTTGCGTATATTCCTATGTAAAATTCTCTCCTTCCCTTTAAAATAACCTTTGACCTTTTCCTGACCTTATTCGAGCTTCCATGCTCTTATACACTTGCTATTACCAGGTTTGTTCAATCAGGAAAAATCAAAATAACAATAAAATGGAAAAATAGGGCATAATTTTCTATATCTGTTCTGATTCTTCTTCAATATGACCTTCTTTTGACCTAATTTGAGCTTCCATACTCTCAAACTCTTGCACCAGTCTGTTCAATAAGGAAAAAAATAATAATATAAAAGAAATATAAAAATGGTGTAGTTTTTATAGTTTTCAAATTCCTCCTTTAATGTGACCTTTTGACCTCTCTTGACCTTATCCGAGCTTCCACATTCTCAGACTGATGCTACTGTTAGCCTTGTTCAATCAGGAAAAATGAAAAAAAAAAAAGAAAATTTTTCTGTAAGTTTTTAATTTTCCTTTAATATGACCTCATGATCTTTTAATGACCTTATCCAAGCTTTTTTGCTCTTGCCATAACCTCCTTGTTCAATAAGAAAATATGAATATAAAAAATAAGAAAATGTAAGATTATGCTAAGTGTCATTCGTGTATCTTAGCAATGTATTAATAAATTTAGTGATTATTTCCCGGATAATTTGTATCAGTATATTTCTTCTTCCTTCAAAGCTAGTCTCCGTGGCTAAATGGTAGCGTCCGCGACTCTGGGTCGGCAGGTCGAGGGTTCGCACCCCGCCACGGACTGAGGTTAACAAGGGCATACACTCACGGAAACGATTACACATACCAAAACAAGTCCTTCGCAAGAAGGCATCCGTCCTAGCCCTTAGTAGAAAAGGTAGTTCGTGACGTAAAACCGAATCCATCCATCCATCCTTCAAAGCACAAAATGTTCTGCTTCCATCTTTCTTTTCTTCAAAAGTTCTATTATTTTTTCTCTTTTACATTTCCTTCTCCTTTATATAAAAAAATATATTATTTTTCTCTTCTTTCATCTAATGTTTTCTCCTTTATATTTTCTTTTCTTCAAAGGCAAGAAATTTTCTCACTTTTTCCCTTTTTTTTTTTTTTAAGAACAATATATTGCTTTTCTCTCTCATATAAAGTTCCAATGTATTTTACATCTTTTCCTCCTTTTTCCCCTAATTTTTTTATGGGATTTATTTACCATCGTTCAGACAACGTTTTGTTTACCTTCAAATCATCTTCTTCCCCCTTGTAATATACAGGAATTTACCACCCCAAACCGGCAGTTTTATAGCTGACATAAGACGTTTGTGACCGAGGAACAAATAGAGAGGAATCATGCATTAAGTAAGGAGAGAAGAAGAAGAAGAAGAAGAAGAAGAAGAAGAAGAAGAAGAAGAAGAATAAGGAAAGAAAGCAGAAGAAGAAGAAGAAGAAGAAGAAGAAGAAGACGAAGAAGTCCATTTGCATGAATGAATAACGTAACACGTGACACCCTTGTCAATACGCACTGTAACGCTAAAGGGGGTAACAGCAAAATAATCTTCGGAGTACAAGCAGAAGCAGGATCAGCGGTAGCAGAAGCTGTAGTAGGGACAGCAGGGGCGCCTGTCGTAGCCAAGATTTCACGGAGATCACGTTACGATTATTGCCTGCCATCTAACCAATAATTATAAGGATAGAAAAAATGGAATGCGTGATTCTGGAAATGAATTAGAAATGGTATTCTCTCTCTCTCTCTCTCTCTCTCTCTCTCTCTCTCTCTCTCTCTCTCTCTCTCTCTCTCTCTCTCTCTCTCTCTCTCTCTCTCTCTCTCTCTCTCATGCACACGTACACATATACAAAACTGTAAATGCGAATTCCATTTATAGTTTTAAGGAAAGATATAAGATTCAGATAATAAGAAAAAAAAGACCAGGAAACGGAGAATTACAAGCACAGAGCTCTTTTCCGTGATCACAATAAGATGAATAAAATTAGGTAAATCTATCGGCGTCTTTGCTGACCTTATTAGGTTGGCCAGGACTATATATATATATATATATATATAATATATATATATATATATATATATATATATATATATATATATATATATATAAGGCAAAAGGGATACCACTATCCTCTTCTCCTAATACTGAGGTGGTGAATGAACTTTTCCTTGGGAACTTGAATTTGGAAAAAAAAAAAAAAATATTAACTATAAGATGTATACTGTCCGATGGTGGCTCCATCAATGTGAAGAGTCAAGGCATTTTGCTTTGACCAAGCCATCTCTCATATAAGGGGAATATGGATCTTGTGTATAGATAGATCTATCGAAGTAAAGCATTGAGCAACCTCAGCCTCCCATAGTTAATTCTTTGTTTCTTACATACTCAGTATTTTTCTCCTTTCTCACCGTCCTATCCCTTAGTAGAAAAGGGAGTTCGTGACGTAAAACCGAATCCTCAGTGGGTGGGAGAGAACAACAATACCGCTTCCGTAAACACCAAAATTATGTAAAGTTGACTATATGGGGCGGAGCAAGGAGGCTGGGAATCTCTTTTCTTATTTTCCTCTCACGAAGAGTTAAAGAGTCAAGGATATGAAAAGGTTCTGCCAGAATGACTCTTACTAAAACAATAGAAATTTTATCTATGGATTTGCGTGGTGGGAAAAGAGAGAGAGAGAGAGAGAGAGAGAGAGAGAGAGAGAGAGAGAGAGAGAGAGAGAGAGAGAGAGAGAGAGGAGAGAGAGAGAGAGAGAGAGAGAGAGAGAGAGAATGTAGGTCGTAGAATACAAACTGGTAGAACGTTCATAGAGGCGAGATGACAGTGTTAGCAAAGACTTAAAAGAGTCAGCTTCTTTTAATCTTAAAGTTGAAAGTGATAGGTCTGTCGGCGACTATATGCTTTGACTCGACCCCCACCATTATATGGGGACTACGGCCTTTTACATAGGTAAGATGCATAACCAATAAATATTTCTTGGAAGTTCCTATCTAATTCAAAATAATTTTTGTTTTTAAGATAATTTTTTTTACGGATTACATTTTTTGTTTACTTTCAAACTATACTTAACAAAGTATTATATGGACTAAGGAAATTTTTTTTTCATCTATCTTCTTAATGCTATTACAAAAAAGAAAAGAAAAAAATTGACCTTCATACGACGTGTCCTGGAGAGAGAGAGAGAGAGAGAGAGAGAGAGAGAGAGAGAGAGAGAGAGAGAGAATATCCTTTCATAATGCGATAATTTGACATGATTAATCATGCTAAGCTTTAATGCTCTAACAATGTACTTTTGCCGTTATTTTTTATGCTCCTCTCTGTGAATTTAAGATTAGAGCTTCTTCTATATCTATCTCTCTCTCTCTCCTCTCCTCCTCTCTCTCTCTCTCCTCTCTCTCTCTCCTCTCTCTCTCTCTTCCTCTCTCTCTATCTCTATCTAAGTAGTAATTCCTATAAGAATGAGATGTTGAAAGTAAATAAATAAATAAACAGTTAAATAAAATAATAATAATAATAATAATAATAATAATAATAATAATAATAATAATAATAATAATAATAATAATAATAAAGACATAAGAAAAATAAAACAATAACTAAATAAATAAATAAATAAATAAATATATAGAAAAAACATTATTTTCGTAGAAACTATGCAACAATAGTTGCAAACATATAATTTTCAACCAAATATCAAAATAAAAAAAAATTCTATTTTGCCTACTGAATCACGATTAAAAAAAAATCGGTTATAAATTTCCTATCTAAAATAAAATATTTACATAGAATAATATTAAAAAGAATTCCTTAATACTCTGTCTAAGAATACTACCAAATGCAAGAAAATAAAGTTAGTTTAGTAAGTAGTTATTTAATAGAGTAACTAACAGCTATTTCCAGCACATCACCAGAGGGCAAAACCATTCATTAATAAACTCATTTATACAGAAATGCCCACCAAGGGATCAGTGTGACGTCATCAAGAAAGGGTGGATTTCAAGAACATAGCTCCTCCCCTTTCAATAATAGCTGAAGTTTCTAGCTCCCTGGAAGTAGCTTGGGTCATTCTTGACTTCACAGCCGCTGTGTACGATACTTCTCTCTCTCTCTCTCTCTCTCTCTCTCTCTCTCTCTCTCTCTCTCTCTCTCTCTCTCTCTCTCTCTCTCTCTCACACACACACACACACAATTATATTCTCGTTACCATGTCTCTATACCAAATACGTTTCTATGCATTATCATTAAATAACATAATATTCAACCTATACACAGTCACACACACACACACACACACACACACACACACACACACACACACACACACACACACACACACACACATATATTCAAGTTTCGTTTTATTTCTATTTAAATACCTTAAATCCACAAAGTATATATTTTCTTTAAATCAAACGGGAGTAGTACATGTAAAGTACATACTGTACACATGCAATACAGAATAAACTATCTCTACGTTAAATATAATACTAATTCATCTCCTCGTTTTAATAATTTTTATGAAAACATATATGCAAATTTGAATAATTTGCACAATACTGTGTAATGCACCTCTCTCTCTCTCTCTCTCCTCTCTCTCTCTCTCTCTCTCTCTCTCTCTCTCTCTCTCTCTCTCTCTCTCTCTCTCTCTCTATATATATATATATATATATATATATATATATATATATATATATATATATATATATATATATGGTAGTTAATCAGCACATACACATTTTATATGTAGTGTAAGTACATACACACATACAGACATAAATTTACAAGTGTGTGCATGCATACATACATACATATATGCATGAGCACCGGCAGAAACACACACACTCCTCTTCGTTTCATGCGATACTTCTTGCTGAAAATCTATAACCATATATTAGGGATTTTTCCGACCAATATTTACGAAAACAAAGTCCATTGCGTGTTCTAACTCTCGTTTTTTATCATCAGCCTTCAAAAGCATGTTGTAAAATCTACCGACAAAGATTTACAGGTGTGGAAACAAAAATATTAATATTATTTCTTGCCGAAATCCATGCAGAAAAAGTGAGACTGAAAAAAGACAAGACAAAGAGTAGAGCTGAGAGATTATAGATTTATATATTTTAATTATTCGTTTCTCTAAATAAAATGGAAAATTTCGCATGTACTCGTTACAAAATAAATATAGTATATATTTATCGAATAATTTATGTTTCTAATATAGGGAAAAAGTGAGAAATAAACGTATTGTGTAAAAAAAGCAAAAACAGCGATAATAAATTTAATACATTTATTCTTATAGTATATGAAAAAAGTGACAACTAAGAGTGTATCAAGTAGTGTATTACAGCAAAATTTATATTTACCCTTCGATTTATTACTTATCTTATTTGGTTATATGGTCTTCGAAACATGCTGCGCCTGTATTCCGAGAAACGATACATGCAAAACGAATTCATATAATTTGAGTTATCAATACACAAGAAAAAAGTGTGGTAATGCTAGTTAAAGTGTGGCATATAAGCATGGAATGTTTACATTCATTGTATTCAGTGATCAGTGTACTGCTTCTTCTTTAAAAATATGACGAGGAAAGGAGCCGAGCGAATGCCCTGTCCACGTATGATACTCGTTCCTCAACGAATTTCAAAGTGGACGTGTTCTCAACGCGTTCGAAAAGTATTGTAACGTAAAATCATCCGGCAACTTATTAATCACGTAATTAATAGATATGAAAATGAATGAAAGGTTGATTAAGTGAATAAATTTACTTATTTATTTTATAATAGTGTAGATCAATAAAGAGAAATGAGCATTTTTATATATATTGTAAAGGTATCACTTAACTCGACTTCGTGTTAGAAAGAATTGCATTCTTCAATAAATAACATATTTAAACGCTAGGAGTACATGGTAGTTCAAAGCAAGGTCGTTGCAAATAGTGATTAAATCTATAACTGATCATTTCATTTAACGCTGGGATAATAAGTTCGTTGCAGTTAGTGATTAAATCTATAAACGATAATTTCATCCAGCGCTGAGATAGTTCGATAGCTCAAGGCAAGGTCGATGCAAATAGCGATTAAATCTATAAACGATAATTTCATTTAACGCTGAGATAGTACAATAGTTCAAGGCAAGGTCGATTCAAATAGTGATTAAATCTAGAAACGACATTTCATTTAACGATGGGATAAGATAGAGAAAGGATAAGGTAAATTAAACTACTTATGAATCAGGAAATAACTACAAAACCGAGATGAAAATATACTAAGCTTAAAAATCTTACGATTAAAAAAAATAATCTGTATAACGAAAGTAACAGCGGTACATGAAATAACAGTGATGTATATTAGCAAAGCTAAAAAGGAAAAAAATAAAAAAATAGATCAAAGAAGTACGATAGGCAAATTGAAATATTCTTAATTAATAGGACAAAGAAAAACTACAAAGGAAATTTAATAACCCAAAAGAAATAAAGAAAAAGAATGGATCAAGAATAATCAAAATGAAAACTTACAAAATTAAAAAAAGGCGAACAAAATGATGATGAATACAAACAGTAGATTAAAAAAAAAATTGGATCAAGAGACATCTAACATGGAAATGAAATAAACTTAAAACAAAGAAAAATGAAACACAGTAATGCAAAAAGTGGGTCATGACCACAAAAAGAGAATGATTGAAATGACACTAAATGAAGCTCCCGTTTTTTTTCTTTTAATTTTATTATTAGGGGGAGATTCCAAGGTCACCGTCGGAGGAGGAAGGTCGCGTGTACGAAATGAAACAGGAGACAAAAACAAAATAACTTTCAGGACGAGCGGAGTCTAGACATGAAATAGGACGGTCGAGCGCAATAATCCCGTGATTTTTGTTCAAGAGCCGAAACACGAAAATTAAAGAGCTTTGTGGCCTTTGAAAAATGTGTGTGTGTGTGTGTGTGTGTGTGTTTCATATTTTTTTTTTTTAATGAAAAGGATCGGAAAGTCAGACGTAACATACATATGCAATTTTATATAGTATAATTATAACGTAGTTTTAAAAACATATTGTTCAGCTAACGCTGAACTGTTACCATACAGTTTAAAATGGTAATAAAATGCCCATTTCAGAAAACACCTTAAATACATATGAAGTATTTGTTAATTGTGTGACCTCAACTGGTCTACCTTCTCAAAGTATAAGGTGACCAGTTATGGTCACGAAATTAATAAGTACTACATATATTTTTCCTGTTTTCTTCTTTATATATATATATATATATATAATATATATATATATATATATATATATATATATATATATATGTATATATATATATATATATATATATATATATATATATATATATATATATATATATATATATATACTATATATATATATATATATACACACATATATATATATATATATATATATATATATATATATATATATATATATATATATATATATATATATATATATATATATATATTGTCAATAAACAAAAAGAACAATGTATCATTAAACAGAAAGAAACTATTTGAAAAAAGAATTTACTTATGCATTGCCTTCGCTATACTAGTGTTATTAAAGAATAAGTATTATATTTTTCTCTTATTTCAGTGTTCCGAAGGCTTTGTCACAAACAAAAACTTATAAAAAGTAAGTATGATGTGCAACAAATGCTATGATGGAGTAGATGTTACTAAGAAGACGAAAAACATATAAAAACAGACACATAAAAGCAATAGTGGTAAAGTGTGCAAAAACATTAGATCACTAAAATACTTTTGAGAAATGGCTTTACCCCTCAAAAAGGTCCTCAGGAATGCCAAATTCGACGCTGTCGTCTCTTTCAAGAAATCAGATGTCACCAAAACTTCAAAGCCAAACTCTCTGACGACTCCTGGAGGGAAGATCTCGCCAAAGACAACTCCAGGAGTCCAAAGGAAAACCTCCAAACCATCAACTAAAAGTCAAGGAAAGAGCCCTAAGCAAGGAAAGACTAAAGAACAAGGGGGTGTCACTTCTTCCGTTGTGGCTGTTTTAGCGGACAAGGGCGCTTCCAGGAAAAACAGTCAACCAGTTGTCATACCCGAAGGAGACCCGGCAAATAGAGCAGATCGATTGCAGGTAAAAGCATCTTGGTGGTAGTTGCACACAAGAGGCTAAATCAAGATTCTAATAATACACCTACCTCAATTCAACGGCTGGTTCAAGCTTCATAAAAATGCACATATAAATTCCAAAGGCTAACTCAAGATTCTAATAATGCGCAGAAAATACTTCAAAGGCTGGTTCAAACTTCATAAACTGCAACAATAAATTTTAAAGGCTAGCTCAAGATTCTAATAATTCACCGAGTGCACTTTAAAGGCTGGTTCAAGCTTCATAAACTGCAGCAATAAATTTAAAGGCTAACTCCAGATTCTAATAATTCACCAAGTGCACTTTAAAGGGTGACTCAAGGTTCATAAACTGTACAGATAAACTCCAAAGGCTAACTCAAGATTCTAATAATTCACCGAGTACACTTCAAAGGCTGGTTCAAGCTTCATTAATTGCACCGATAAATTTTAAAGGCTAACTCAAGATCCTAATAACGCACCTAATGCAATTTAAAGGCTGGCTCAAGGTTAATATACTGCAGAGATAAATCTTAAAGGCTAGCTCAAGATTCTAATAATTCACCGAGTGCACTTTAAAGGCTGACTCAAGGCTCATAAACTGCACAGATAAATTCCAAAGGCTAACTCAAGATTCTAATAGCACCGAGTGCACTTCAAAGGCTGGTTCAAGCTTTATAAACTGCACAGATAAATTTCAAAGGCCTGAGTCACTTGAAAGGCTAAACTCAAGCTTTGCAAAATGCACTCAAGCTTTGCAAAATGCACTCAAGCTTCATAAAATGCATCAAGTGAATATCAAAGGCTAAATTTAGCTTCATAATATACACAATAGAGTTATCTCAATCTCCGTAAACTGCACGAATAAGCATCAAACAACTAACTCAAGCTTCGTGAGCTGCACCGAATAAGTTTAAAAAACTTAAGCCTCATAAAATGCAATTTATAAACTAAATAATCTGGCTAAAACTGCATAAAATAAAAAAAAATTAAAAGGCATGAACAAACACTAAACTTTTCCCAGTGACATTCATAAAAAAAAGAGCATCAAACTTTATTTAGAGTAGAAATACACTTGTAAACAGTTTCAGACTTCATACAGGTATTTTACCATTGATTCATACAGGTAGGTGTCTTACCTGTAACTAACATAAATCCCATTAATTTCAGATGAAAAATACTACGTATAAGAAACCCATAAATTAATGAAGACGTACACTTGAAAAATGCATGAATAAAATTTTAGAAGAAAGCATGTATTGCTAAAAATATAAACAAATAAATAACTAAAACCTCAGACATGATAATGGTTTAATAACAATCATTTAAAATCCCTCGTTAAGTGATATCTTTCTTAGAAATAAAGCAAAATATTTAGTATATATATATATATATATATATATATATATATATATATATATATATATATATATATATATATATATATATATATATATATATATATATATATATATATATAGTTAGTAAATGCATAAAATATAAAAGGATTCCTTATGTTTTTCTGGAAATTTCTGAAAATTCTATTTTTTTTTTTAATTCCAATGAGTATTTATTTTTTTCTTTTTATTTTCCTTGCATCTCTGCATTATTCCTTTATTTTTACCTCTTTTTATTAATATATTTATATCCAGTTCTCGCCTTCCCACTCTCCTGCTTCTACTCATTGTATGGATCCATATCCCCAACCATTTCCTAACCTATGCCAACTCAGAAGGCTTTAATAAGTACACCAATAAAACACAAATAAATAATTTGGTGCAAATTTACATAATCTCTTATGTAATATTATCCTTTAAATTCCTGTCCTGCAGCTCTGTATATAGTCAAATTCTAAACCATTTCTCTTCAGTTCTATATTGCTATCTCTCAGCTTAATTTTTTTTTTGTATTTTTCTCATACATCAAACAGGGAAGAGACAAAATTAGAAAAATCATATCAAACGGAGAAGTGTGTATAATTGTTTGCATCACTGTCTTGGCCGTGGTATTCTAAACCAGAGGTTCTCAACCTGTGGTCCGAGAAGGGGCTCTATAAAGGAATTAATTACGTATTAATTCAACCTTCTAAACCCGTCTAGGTTGCGTCGTCGATCAATTTGAATAAAACCAAAAGTATTACAAAGCTCTAAATCTATCAGATTTGCGTCTCTCAATGAGTTTAATTTAATCGAATTCCAAATTGAGTCCGAATTGCATCTTTCAATTCAGTTAACTCAATCGAATTCCACATTCTAGACCTATCTAAATAAAATAACATTCTATGAATATCAAAGGAATTCCAAATCTTGAACTTGTCTACATTGCAATTTTCAATGAATTTATACCAAACGATTCCCAAATTTACAATCTGTCAAATTTGCATGTTTTACGGGTAATTCAAAGTTCAAAATATTTCTATATATCTAAAAGTCATCGACTTTCTGTCTTTAAATGAGGTTAACCAACTGAATTCCAGATTTCAAGAGCTTGTCCAATCTCCGTTTTTCAGTGAGATTAAAACTAATCGAATTAAAACTTTAAATCTGTCATATCTGAGTCTTTCAAAGAGGTGAAAGCCAATCGAATTCAGATGTTAAATCTGTCCAATCTGTGTTTGTCTTTCAGTGTGATAAATCTTATCAAATTTCAAACCCATCAGATTTTCTTTTGCTTATATTAAACCGATATTTTCCCGATTTTAAACCCGTTCAATTCACCTCTGTCAAAATAGTTTTTAAACCGATCAAACCTATCTCATTTACTTTTCAAGTTGGGTAAAACGTATCGAAATTCCACATTCTAAACCTGTCTAACATACGTACGTCAATGCGGTTAAATCAATCCTATTCCAAAACGTCACACCTGTCCAATTTACGTCTATCAAAAGGGGAATAATATCCAAGCGTATTCCACATTGCACTGGCATCGCCTTTGTGGCAGTCACAGAATAAATTTATTTTTGCATTTTTTCCCCTCACGTGAATTTTGATCTAACGATATTTGCGTGTGGATAAAATGAACTAACTTGATCAGATGACGAGTAAGATTTTGTTTCATGTTCCAATTTTATTTTGATAAGGGAGGGTGGGATGGGAGGCGGATTACGAGGGTAGGGTGGGGTTGGAGGCGGATTACGAGGGGTGGGAGGATGGGTAGTGGATCGACGAGGGTGGATGGGTGGGGTAGAGAAGGGGATGGAGGGTGTGCGCTTTAAATTTACTTGCATGTTTTCTAACCTGTATGATTCTATATCCGTGTGACGCTGATTGCTTGGATGAAAGATTTTTCGAATATTCGTGATGGTGTGAGTGGGTGTATGTGGGCGTATATATATATATATATATATATATATATATATATATATATATATATATATATATATATATATATATATATATATATATATATATATATATATATATATATATATATATATATATATATATATATATATATATATATATATATATATATATATATATATATATATATATATATATATAGAACACCGAGCTGTTACCATTCAGTCTAAAATGGCAGGAAAATGCCCATTAAAGAAAAATAAATAAATAAATAAACAATGTAGTACTTATTAATTTCGTGACCTTATCTGGTCACCTTGGCATTGTACTTTGAAAAGGTGACCAAATAAGTTCACGAAATTAATAAGTACTTCAAGTATTTTTCCGTTGTTTTCTTTGATCAGCATTTTCCTACCATATATATATATATATATATATATATATATATATATATATATATATATATATATATATATATATATATATATATATATATATATATATATATATATATATATATATATATTCAACCAAAGATGTAAAAAGTAGTTTTTAACATCATTATCATTGCTAGTAGTAGCTTCTGTGAATCAACATTAATTAATCTATGTTCTAGGTTTAAAAAAGAACATAAAATATCCATAACATCAACACGAGCAAGGATGGTTAGGCATAGAAAACATTATTTGCCCCTGTCATCAAGGCCTGTTAGCTCAGTTGGTTAGAGCGCCGTGCTAATAACGCGGATGTCGAGGGTTCGATCCCCTTACGGGCCAATAGTAGAATACTTTTTATTTTTTTGAAAGTCAAGATGAAAGTATAAAAAAGAGAACATAATCCCAATATATCTTGCAGTCCCTTTCATAGATACACCGAAACCTATGTTTCTGAAAATAATAATATATTAGTCGAGCTATCGACTCCCATAGGTACCAGTAAAAATATCAACCAAATCGGAAGAAAAAATTATAATACTATCATCAATTCACATTTTCGTTGCGTCCATACCTAGAAATAATACTGAAAATTGCAAACATATTAGTAAATGAATCTCTGTTGCTAACAAAAACAAAAATCCTCTAAGAGTAATAAACAGATAAGAAATAGAGAAGAGCTTGAAGGTCGTCAAGTGCCTTGGCACTTATTCAAGATATGAGCATTTTTGGCACCCTGTTTCCTCGTAGGTAAGAGTGAACTAAACTCAGCCTTTACAACGGATCTCAGAAGAGATGTTACAGACTGTTTCTTAATGTGCAAGTCTGGGTACATAGGAAATTTCACTATGCAGACCTATTCAATCGAGTTCACCTGCATTTTGTAAAGCGCATCAAATTATGCATTGAAAATGATGGAAATCATATTGAAAATATTATTTATTAACATTAGATTTAAATAAAATTGTTTTGTATTAAAAGTATGTGTTAATCTCCTGTGTACCCAGACTTCGTCTGGGTACACAGGAGGTTAACACATACTTTTAAAACAAAACAATTTTATTTAAATCTAATGTTAATAAATAATATTTTCAATATGATTTCCATCATTTTCAATGCATAATTTGATGCGCTTTACAAAATTCAGGTGAACTCGATTGAATAGGTCTGCATAGTGAAATTTCCTATGTACCCAGACTTTGTGGACACCCTGTATAATGTGTGTGGGTGTGTTTCATTTACTCTATCATTCCAACTAAAACAGTGAATTCATATTGAACTTTTATCTTTTCACTATATAAAAAGATTTTTAACACAATACTTTGATTTCCTTCTTGAACTCATTGAACAAAGAAGAAGGCTCGAAATCATTACTGACCTGGAAGCATTTTCCCTTCTTGTCACAAAATTTCAATTTTTAAGGCCCAAAATTCTTCTGGTAGGAAGTCAGTCGAATACTTAATTAAATACACAATATAAAATATAGAAAATGTTTACCTTAGCATACGAGTATTGATCATTCTTATTTTTCATCCTTATTACTTGAAACTCAGGGTTTTTACCCAAATTTTGCCTTTTACCCCATATTCTTGACGTGCGTAGACAGTGTAGAAGGTCAAAGTGTCGATAGACAAAACGTCGAAAGTCAAAGTGTCGAAAGTTAGGTTAGGTTCTTTCGACACTTTGACATTCGACATTTTGTCTTTTGACGACACACTGACATTCGACATTTTGTCTTTTGACGACACTTTGTCCTACTACCATTTCTTGAACCGAGATAGGAAACAAAACTTACTTATAAAGAGAGAGAGAGAGAGAGAGAGAGAGAGAGAGAGAGAGAGAGAGAGAGAGAGAGAGAGAGAGAGAGAGAGAGAGAGAGAGAGAGAGAGAGGAGAGAGAGAGAGAGAGAGAGAGAGAGGACTTTACCCTAAATTTATATTTTTTACCCCAAATTCTTGCACAGAGGAAATCATAACTTTCCCAAAAAGAGAACTTTTACCCTAAATTTTTTTTCTACCCCAAATACTTAGCATCAGAGACAAAGCCAAAACACAAATCTAATAAAACACAAAGATATTTACCTTAAAAACTGCGTCTCCTCTCTGCAGGTTCGCTTAAATGCTCTTGAAGTCGAGATGAATCGTTTGAAGCTTCACGAAGAGCAATTGGAGCACCGATTGAAGTTCTTTCTGCGTCAGAAGACTGTGCTGATCAGCACTATAGATGACATTCACATGAAGCTTGAGAGCTTAGCAAGAACCCATAAAGCCGTTTCTGCTTCTGAGTGAAGAACTTAAAAACGATATTCTGAAAAGACAAAAGAGGGAATAACATTTAGTGACATTTAAGAAAATCTTAAGAGCCTAACTTTTTTTCTATGTGTGATATCGGGACAGGCATAAACTGCCCTCATTAATAAAGGCCCAGGCACGAGAAAACACCAAACAAAGGAAAAGAAAAAGGTTAAGGACAAGGCAGAGATGAGGTAATGTTACACAAAGGAAGACTACAGACATAAAAAAAATAGTCAAAGTACTTAGGACCTAGAGATATGGAGGATTAGGCCCTGAGATGACGATAGGTCCGCTTTTTGATGGAAGAGAGGCCATAAGAATTTGGGAAGACAGAAGGAGGAAGAGAGTTCCAGAGTCTGGATGTAGATGGGAAGAAGCAGGCGCTGCATCAACCAATTCGCGAGCTACAAATCTCCACACAGTATCTTTTAAGCTCATATGACCAATTCAGCTTCTGAATGAACTGAACTGATTATCTTGAAAGGATAGATAATGATTTATTGATATTTCTACAAAATATAAATGTATAATATAGGTTTATATAATCACTACAGTTCTGAATGAAGCAAAATTATTTTCTATATACAAAAAGAGTTAGGAAATAAATAACATTCGTTTCTGCTTGTGATAAAACTAGATGTGATTTTCTGAAATACAAATAGCGATAAGTCATACCAAGTAAATTACATATATACACATCTTGAGAGATAGGCACAGTGTCGCATAACCTTCGTAGTTTCTGACAATTATTATTATTATTTTTTTTAAGAAACGTTGAATGCCTAATATAGGCTCATATGACCATCTCAGCATCTGACAGAAGTAGTATAATTTTTTAAATACAATAAAATGCAAGAAATGGCTTATACGATATACCATAGGCTTGCAAGAATCCATAAACCCATTGCTGCTTCAAAAATGAATAAAATTGGTGAATGACAATATAAATAAATGAATGAATACGAAACTTGTGAGCCTAACAAAGGCTCGTAGGGCCATTTCAGCCTCTGAATGAAGTGAACTGAATTTTTATGTAAAATAATTACTAGAGTCATTTGCATAGCTAAAAAAACACACCCATTTTATATTAAAAAAAATGGTAAGTTACTGAATTTTATATGAAACCAAAGCTTTGCAAGAGTCCATACTGGCATATCAGTCTCCGAGAGAAATAAAGTGATTAAAAAAATAAAAGTTTTTGGAAAAATTCATAATTAAGTTTCTGCATTCGAGCGAAGTAAGAGAAATTTTCTGAAAGAGAATTACAGAGTTAAGGATATTAATATTGACAATTTAGAGCTTTGTTAGACCAATAGATCCGTTTTAACATCTGAATGAGGTAAAAGATTATTTTCAGGGAAAGAAAAATGATCAGAATTTATGACATTTTTATGCAACTTGAGACATTTGCAAGATCTTATAGACCATTTCCGTCAACAAACGACGTAAAGCTATCTGAAAAAAAAAGTCACAGCCATTCAGAATAAAAAGAGCCTAGAAAGCCATCTCATCTTTGGAAAGAAATAATAGTAATTTTCCGGAAAATCTATTAAAGGCATTCATTCGCATGGTAAATGACAGCCTCGGAACAATCCTATATAATTCAGAATAATGCAAATGCGATTTTCCGGGGAAAACAATCTATGACATTCATATATTACTAAAGTGCCAAGCTGGAAACCACAGACATCTCTCATTCAAAATACTGTAAAAGCGATTTCCTAAGAAATAAAAAGTATCTAATAAAAGACATACTCGTAAAGACAGAGTGACCAGCTCGAACCCCCATGGCCATTACTGGCTCTAAATAATGTAAAAGCTATTTTCTGGAAAAAAGTATTTAATGTCAGTAATATAAAACCCACAAAGGTCTTTTCAGGTTCTGAGACGAGTAAAATACTTTTATGAATTAAAGAAATCGCATATAAAGAAATTATATTCATATTGTAAAGACCTTACATCTATTTTACGAAAAAAATGTAACCATAAAATTTCTGCTTTTGAAGAAAAATGCATAATTAAAATATAAGGTCGTTTGAAAACTTGTATATACACCTTCAAGGAAGAAAACTATTGTATATATGACGGTAAAATTCAGAAGACAAAAATAGCATATTTTTTTTAACGTGAGGTTGGCCATATTCAGGTTTTAGAATAAAAAAAAAATGGTAGTAAAAACACTTCTAGAAACATATACCAACGAAACTATTTTTTTTATGCAAAGTACATAAATAAACTTAACGAAGAATATTTTTTGGCTCCATATAAAATGAGTAGTATTTAAGAAATAAACTTTCGCAAAGAGTTAGGGTAAAATCTGAGCAATTTTTTTTTACGCTTATATTTCACTATTAATCCCATAATGGGGGTGGACACAGGCAGCTTTGAGCTGGGGAATTAAGGGAGCTGTGAAATATAATCAGTAAATATCAGCATATTAACAACAGATAACAAATATTTTGTGAAGGATAATTATAGTAATAACACTGTCAATGGTTGTTGATAACACTTATTAAAGAGATAACTAGAGGACAGCTTCGTCGATTATTGACGTAAAAAGAGAGACTGACGCGTAAAAAAAAAAAAATCCCGGAAGGAGACGACTTATGGCGATAATGTCAATTCTACTCTATAAAGCTTATAATCTAATTGAACAGGAATAATATATAAAGAAATAAACGAATAGGAATAAAATAATATAGTACAGGTTTAAAAACTAAACAGTTATACAGGAAGAAATAATTTATAAAAATAATAGAGGAATAAATTACAATTTTCATGAATAATAACTGAATATTGAATTGAAATATATATATATATATATATATATATATATATATATATATATATATATATATATATATATATATATATATATATATATATATGAAAAGGGAGATATCTAAATAATGATTAAAAATTGATAGTAAATTAAAGAATAATAAAAATATAGGTGATGAAACTGGAGATATAAAAAAAAATAGGATTAAACGTAAATTAAAAAAAAAGAAAAATCTTATAAAGAGGAATATAAGAGTATGAACAATGATGGATTAAAAATAAAATACTGAAATGAAAATAATAAATAAAAACAAGGTAAAAGGATAATAAAAAGCTGGAATTAAAAACTAAATATTATTATGAAAAAAAGCGAAAACAAACATAATAAAGGTTGAGAACATAATATCAAAAGATTAACAAACAAATATCATATCAAAAAACACGGATAATAATGGAAAATCTAGTATAGGAAGATATATATTAGAAATAAATGAAAAGAAAAAAAATAAGGAAAAGGAACCACAAGAGCCGGTAACAATAGTAAACAGCAAAAACCATATATAAAAAAATAGATGAGAAATTATGAGAATAAATATTCGCAAATCGATTTAAATTTTTTTTTCTCGAAAAATTTAACTTTTCTTTTTAAGTAAGACGGAACTGTTACTCTGAGAGATTATATCTAAACAACAAATGATTCATATCTTAACACAAATTAAACTTCATGTCACTACAAAAGCCAAATGTGTATAAGAGACTCGCATAAAAAAAATACAGAAATATAAAGACTACAACTATATCGAACGTATAAGAAAATATACTACATAATACACCAAGACTGTTATACGAGTGTATTTAATAGTATGAATGAAATAAATTTGTTATTTAATTACATATTAGTTTAATTTCTCCCACAGAACGAGTTTAATTCTCAGTTTCCAGATGACTTCCATTGAGTAGTAGTAGTAGTAGTAGTAGCAGAAGCAGCAGCAGCAGCAGTAGTAGTAGCAGCAATTAATAATAATTATACTACTACTACTACTAATACTACTACTGCTACTACTACTACTACTAACTACTACTACTACTACTACTACTACTACTAATAATAATAATAATAATAATAAGCTTATTATTATTATCATTATTTTCACATTGCGACAAGACAAACAGTAAGTGACGTTAAAAAAATAAATGGATAGTGCAAAAAATATGACTGCATTTACTTTATATATATATATATATATATATATATATATATATATATATATATATATATATATATATATATATATATATATATATATATATATATATATATATATATATATATATATATATATATATATATATATATATTTAAATATATATATATATATATATATATATATATATATATATATATATATTTATATATATATATATATATATATATATATATATATATATATATATATATATATATATATATATATATATATATATATATATATATATATATATATATATATATATATATATATATATATATATATATATATATATATATATATATATATATATATATATATATATATATATATATATATATATATATATATAGAGAGAGAGAGAGAGAGAGAGAGAGAGAGAGAAAGAGAGTTAATTAGTTCTCTACCCTCTATCTGACAGAAATAGTTTATTATAATAGCTAATGGACACATCATTAGAGATAAGTTACTGTTAGTTCTCAATGTGTATGGAGAGAAAGAGAGAGAGAGAGAGAGAGTCTCTCTCTCTCTCTCTCTCTCTCTCTCTCTCTCTCTCTCTCTCTCTCTCTCTCTCTCTCTCTCTCTCTCTCCTTCAACTTCTTCCTATCTTGGCACCCTTGATATGGCACTTGTATAAGGAAATATTTTATATAGAAAATATAACAGATGTTCCAAAAACATAACACCAATTGTAGAAAATCTATAGCAAGGTGAACATCAGTGTTTCTTCAGACATCAACTAACAAAGACGTTCATAAAGGCAGGAACTTCCTGACGAAGAACAACGGAACACCACCAGGAAAGGTAATAGGTTATATATTTTTTTGCTGTGTAGGAAATATTTTTCTTGCCTCGTTAGGTGTCGCTAGTAGTCCCCATTCGAATGACAATAGACAAAGACAGGTTGTAGCTGGGGAACTAAGAATAGATGCCCTACCTAGCTCCCCTCGACAGGATTGAACCTCCGCCTGTCTCGATACGAGTGCCCTACTACTTGAGCTACCACGGCTCTCCGGTGTAGGATACAGTAACTATTATTAATCATTATGAGGAGAAAAGTTCTGCTTTTTAAGTCAAACTAATGCTAACTAGGAAGAATTTTTTTTTTATAATGAAGCATTCTGCATGTGTATAGTACACAAGTAAAAGCATACATAGTGTCGAAATGTATAGGTTTGTATGACTATATAATACTTATTTAGATTAAATAGAACAATATTTATCTTTTGATAATGAAGCGTGGGGACTTTTATTATTATTGTTATTATTATTATTATTATTATTATTATTATTATTATTATTATTATTATTATTATTATTATTATTATTATTATTATTATTATTATTATTATTATTATTTAATTACTACTTGAATTATTATTATTATTATTATTATTATTATTTAATTACTACTTGAATTATTATTATTATTATTATTATAATTATTATCATTATTATTATTATTATTAATATTATTATTATTATTATTATTATTATTATTATTATTATTATCATTATTATTATTATTATTACTACTACTATTTTCATCATTAATATTTTTATTATTTCTATTAATGTTATAATAATAATGATAATAATAATAATAATAATAACAATAATAATAATAATAACAACAATAATAATAATTATTATTATTTTTATTATTATTACTATTTATTATTATTGCTACTATTATTATTATTATCATTATTATTATTATTATTATTATTATTGTTATTATTAATATTATTGCTATTATTATTATTATTATTATTATTATTATTATTATTATTATTATTATTATTATTATTATTATTATTATTATTATTATTATTATTATTATTATTACTATTTTTATTATTAGAAAAGAATTATTTACCTCAGAGAGCTATAATACACACATGGATGTCAAAAACTCTACATAAATTTTCTAATTAAGACAGCGATGATTAGCACCTGTCAAAACATAATGGTAGGAGCATTTTAAGGTCCATCGCTTTTATCTGCCTCTCTGTCTTTCTTTTTTAAAATATGCCAATTTTTGATGATCTGTCTGTATGCCTGTCTGCTTATATCTCTCTATTTATGCCACTGTTTGAGTTTGTTTATATGTTCCGCTATGTATGTATGTATGTATGTATGTATGTATGTATGATTGTAAACATGCATGCGTATGCATGTACGTAATAATACAAATACTTAAGCTCACTGGAATATCTCCAACATAAACTCACTTACAATATAATATTCTTTTTCAGTGCTGACATCTTATTTTATCTTTCGTAATTTAAATGACCATAAATACATATGAAAGGATTCTGGTAGGAGAAACCAAACCAGAACCCTAATAATTTGGTCTCTGGATGAGTGAGATAGTGGAACGAGTGAGAGTAAAATGGGGAGGGGATTGGTAGCAGATGTGTGAGAAGAAAGACAGAGCTGTTATCATTGCCTGAAACAAAGGCGAATGGGTATATGCTTTGACTCGGCCACAACCCTTCCAAGGTGGATAGCAGCCCTTAAATATATATAGATATATAGAGGCAGACAGACAAACAGACACTGACACACACGTAAGCTTAATTGATATAAATG